>CM019148.1:242252472-242566122 GCA_009733165.1 Naja naja
GACTTAACAACTGCCTCGATCTCATCTTCTGCAATAGTTTGAATTCAATTTATGGAATACAAATTAAAATTTTTTCCAACAGTGACTACAACATGATTGACTTTTGTCTCAACATACGTCCACACAAAAATCATCACATATGGGATCCCCAATTATAACTTCAAAAAAGGCAACTATGATCTTATAGACAACAATCTCTCATCTCTTGATTGGCAATTTCTATTCACTGGATGCAATATTGAAGACCATTACAACATATTTTACTTGAAGTCAAAAGAGTCATCAAACTATATGTACCAATAACAACTCCCAAAACCAGAAAAACAAATTACCCATAACAATAAGGAAGCTTCAATCAAAAAGCTTTGAGGAAAAAAATTTGGTCACATTGCCAACTTCAAAAGCTGACACAAAAATTTGTACCAGATAAAGACTGAATGCCATTATTACATTAAACAAGAGAAAACTTCTACACACCAATTCCATCTGCTTTCTACAATTTTGTAAACAACAAACTAAAAGACTCAAGGTCCATCCCATCCTGAAAGGACCTAATGGTAAAGACTGCAATGTGACACCATTAAAGCCAACCTCTTTAACACATTCTTGGCTCAGTATTTGTAAACAGCAATGGATCATAGTATTTCCTAGTCGAATCACAGACAACTACAATGATCTAATACATATCATTTTACAGAAATGTTGAAAAAGCACTACAATCTAAAACCATCTCTATCTATTGGACCGGATGGAATATGTGCTTACTTCTTAAAAAGCTATCCACTGCCATAGCCGAACCTCTAAGCATAATCTTTGAAAAATCTTTCAGGACCAGCTCCTTGCCAAACCTGGTCACTAACCACGGTCATCCCCATCTTCAAAAAAAGACCCCAGCCTAGTTGAAAATTACAGACCAATCTCTTTATGCTGCATCACCTGTAAAGTCATGGAATCAATTATTAACCAATCCATTATCCTCCACTTAGAGACAAACAACCTACTCTCTAATGAACAATTTGGTTTCAGAAAAAAACTATCCTGTAATCTGCAACTCTTACACTGCAAAAACATATGGACTACACAACTTGATCAGGGCAAAGCAATAGACACAATCTACATAGACTTCTGTAAAGCCTTTGATTCAGTGGTACACAACAAACTACTATTAAAACGAAAATCTTATGGTATCTCTGGACACCTGCATAACTGGATAGAAGCATTCCTGTCAAACAGACAACAAATGGTCAAAATTGGGAGCGTCCTATCAAATTCTGTACCTGTCAACAGTGGTGTCCCCCAAGGCAGCGTTCTAGGACCAACGCTCTTCATACTCTACATAAATGACCTCTGTGATCATATTAAGAGCAACTGCGTTCTCTTCGCTGATGATGTAAAGGTATTCAACACCACCGACAATACCGCTACCCTTCAAAAAGACCTTGACTATGTATCAGAATGGTCAAACAAATGGCAACTTCAAATCTCAACAAATAAATGCTCTGTCTTACATATTGGCAAAAAAAATCAGAAGATAAAATACAAGCTGAATAGTCAAGACCTTGTTGATGATCCAAACTGTCAAGAACCTTGGAGTACTCATCTCTAATGATCTAAGTGCTAGAGCCCACTGTAACTACATAGCCAAAAAGGCATTAAGAGTTGTTAACCTAAACCTATGTAGCTTATTCTCTGGTAATATCACACTACTAACTAGAGCATACAAAACATTTGCTAGACCAATACTTGAATACAGCTCATCAATCTGGAATCTGCATCATGTATCTGATATTAATACAGTTGAGAAAGTCCAGAAATATAGTATATAAAATCATACATTGCAATGTCCTACCTGTCAATGAATACTTCAGCTTCAACCATAACAATACAAGAGCTCACAATAGATACAAACTCATGGTTAACTGCACCAAACTTGATTGCAGGAAATACGACTTCAGCAACAGAGTGGTCAGTGTGTGGAATACTCTGCCTGACTCTGTGGTTTCTTCCCCAAATCCCAAAAACTTTAACCTTAGACTGTCTACTATTGACTTCACACCTTTCCTAAGAGGTCTGTAGGGGGTGTGCATAAGCGCACCAACATGCCTACCATCCCTGTCCTATTGTTTCTTTTTATTTTTCTGATATGTATCCATTTCATGTATTCATAACTATGTTTATACTTACACCTGTTCTCTTATAATCATAAAATAATCAATGATGCCTGTCTTGATATGGTTGGTTGGACTAGAAGACCTCCAAGATCCCTTCCAACTCTGTTATTCTGTTATTCTGACATCTACCTCTTCTTATTTCCATCAACTAGCAGTTTGAATTCAGGGTGAATATATTCTGCAATACAGCAGTTAGTAGACAATAGAAACAGAACTGAACAGAATGGATGAAATAAGTTCTCTGTTACAGAAGATGGAAACTGGTGGGGCAGCTGTCTTCTCTTCTGACTATCCATTTGGAGATGGGTAATCTGGCTGAGAGAAGAAGGCATAGGTCATAAAAAGTTGATCATTATGTTGTGGGCCAAAAAAAGGTGAAGGATAAAAGTAGAGATGGTCATATTCTGGCAGCCAAGAAATGGGAAGAAAAAAGGATAGAGTTGGGCTTTCAGAAGCAGAACACTAGCCTGCTACTGGTTCCCTCTTCCATCAGAATAAATTGCTTTTTGATGCAAATTTGGGGTCAGCTATTTCTCCTTCAATCCAGTTAAATTGGTCTAACTAACACTTTTGATCCTATCTTGGTTTTCTTTTTCTTTTCAAGTGCTGTACAGCCCACATTCAAAATTATGTCAATATATTTAGCACCCATATTTGAATCAGCCTTTGGAAAGACCATTCCAATGGCTATGCTTAAAACTGGCAATGTGATGTGACCACACAACTACAATCTGGTGGTTTGGCACCATCATGTTCACTGTGTGGTCTTTGATCTGCTCAGACTGGAAATAAAAAGTCAGTTGCAGGAAAAATTGTGTAGTCATTTCAACTCATAAGAGTCACATGGATAGTAAATTCCATCTCAAAAACTCTCCAGTGTTATAAAAAAATCACACACATATACAGCACCTCAATCTTCTGGAATAGAAGAGGTAAACATAATCTTAATCCATGAAGTGAATTGTTTGCAAACAAGAATAAACAGCCCTTTTTAAAAATCCCAGTTCTATAGATACAATATAGTGAGAAGTCTTTAATTTTTTCTAAACAAGATTATTGGCTTAGTTGGTTGTTGGACATAATTAAAATGTAACCCCATTCCACATAACACATACCACCTACTGAGAAACCAAATATTTCTTCAGATACACTGTGAAATATCTACGTTTTTAAAATGCTATAAAGAGATTTATTCTGGTCATCTTTCATAGCCACAACAGTCACCTCTTAAGAAAAACAATTTTATTTATGCAAATGTTTAGGGAAATGCTATCATGTTTTTACCTCAGCTGGGTTATGGATGGCATGGTCTGAATTAAGGCTTCAGGAAATTAAGATGATTTGATATAGGCATAATAAAATATTTTTCCACTGTGTATCAATCTTTTTATTTTTTTATGCTGTTGGCCTTTATAATTTTTAATGGTTAGATTGATTTTTATTGTTTATAAATTTTTATAAACCCATTAGAGCTGCTGTATAACTTTTAAATCCATAAATAAGTGGAACATTTACTGTGCATTTTAGCTCATGGCTAGCAGAGAAACTTATAATTCAAAAACAACAGCATATTTGGCTATACAGTAGACTTATCTCTCCATTTTTCCTTTCCAATGAGAGCAGATCAATTTAGTAATTTATATAATCCTGGACCAAAATTATTCATTTATGTTTATATATATTAAGGGATCTTATCCAAAGACAGATTGTTGCATCCAGCTAATTCTAATTTGTCTTATTTGCTTTCAGTTTCACATGAGGAATAAACCAGTACATTGCTCTATTTATTCAATGTACTGTAGTTAACTATGGCATAATATAATACATGAATCAGATCTTATCCATTAATGTTTTTAGTAGTGAAGTTCATATTTATGATCAATACCTTATTCAATGTCCCCTGGAAAATTTATCAATAACTGCCTCAAATATTTTGACTTCTATTGTTTATTCTTTTAAAGCATTGTTGTAAATCGCTTCCACAGATGAAAAGTGAGATACTAATATTTAATGAAGATAAAGTGTCATGAGGTTCATGTGGACTGAAGGGAAGCAGTACAGGGGACATTATCCTACAGCACACAGGAGCAAAGGCCACAGTCACCTACTGTGAGTGTTATTCAGAAAAGAAAAAGTGTACTCTTCTTCATAAAAAGGATGTCAGTTTGATATAATGAACATGCATTTTGCTACGCTGCAATCTGGCAATGAATTATTTTTTTAAAATCAACTGTCCATCTCCACCCCTGGTTTTTAAAACCTGAATATTTTTGTCTACCTTGATCATACTGCAGAGAAAAGGACTGATATTTCAGACTTCTCAAATAAAATCCAGGTGTATAGGTGAGATGGTATTCAGCAGGTTCTGACCAGTTCTAGAAAACCGGTAGCGGAAATTTTGAGTAGTTCAGAGAACTGGCAAATGCCACCACTGACTGGAGATTTTACAGTATCCTTCTCCTGCCATGCCCACCAAGCCACGTCCACAGAACCAGTAGTAAAAAAATTTGAATCCCACCATTAGTGTATAGTATGCAAAAGAAACACAAGCAGTGGCATCTATTAGGCAGAGGGAAAGTTAAGGAGTGCTCTGATACAAGCCCTGGCTCTTTTAAACATGCATGTGACATCAATCAACACAGAAAAGAGATAAAACATGTGGTACAGTGCTATGCTGCCATTTTGCTAATTTTGACAAGCCATCCCTGTGTGGGAAGAAATATCTATCTGGTTCAGTTCCAAGGTGGGAGAAAGACACTGGAAACATGAGGGCTGATTGGAAAGAAGGTTTAATGATGAATAGAACCATCAAGCACATGGTTCTGGTGCAGCTGACAAAATGGAGCTGAGAATGGGGGGTAGAGTTATACCTTCTTTGAGCTTTGCCCCTGAGCTTCCTGTTGTGCAAGAACATTTCTTCTATTGGCTGCTGTCAGGTTCCTATGGGGTCATGTGAGGGTTATGTAGGGATCATAGCTGGCTCTGTAGGTAAAAGAGGAAATGCAAATTCTAGGAGTTCGTTTGAGCTAAGTTTGTTTGAAGTTTGGACTGCTCTGAAAGGGTGTTGGGCAATTCCTATTGTGGCTTACTGGCTTTTGTCCTGCTTTGACTCTTGAGTGAAGGTATTTGCTTATGAACAGAGCTATTTAATTCTAAACAAGCTCTTTATCTCTTAAGTGCTAACATCTGCTGTGGACTATTAAGGAAAGTGGTGGTTGCTTTCTGCCTCTAAAAAACATGTTTCTCCATTTCTCATTTAGAGAAATATAATATTCTGCCTTTTAAAAAATATTTCTCAAAATATTTCATTCTTCTAGGAGGGGTAGGCACTGACTTTCTACACCTGCTATGGACACTGCTGGATTCAAGGGGCACAGATCCTTGAAGGGAATTTTTCCTGATGAGAAAATGTATATAGCTTTCTCTTGGGATATTTTCCAAACAACATGTGGTATGTGTGGTTCATAGTGGGCCTAAATTAGAGAATACACCGGAAAACATTATTATTGTTGTTGCAGATTGACTTTTTAGACAGGAGATGTATGTTTCAAATAAATGAGTACAACATCTTTAATCTGTAAAACTGTCTTAAGCTCAATAGTTTAGGAGAATCTTGTGCATAAACATAGTTCAGCAGTTTCATTAAGGGCCTCAGGACTAATTAGCAGGTGTCAAACAATGTTATTCATCTTCTTAGAAAGAGGGCACCCAGCAGTCCTTCAGAAACTGAATAGACACCTCCACAGAAGACAACTGTGCTGTTTATGAGGCTTGGTGTGAATAAACAGCCTGGAAATAAGTTCATATGAAGCATAGAGTATTTAAACACCAACCGGTCTCCTTAAAGATATTCAAGCATATCATGTGATTCTGTATGCTTGTCAAATATTAACCAGCTTGGAAAGGGATAAGGAGAAATGCGAAAGGTGTAGTCAGCTGTGTGAAGACACAACCATTCCTTATGCAAATCCCCTTTGTGCTACTACTTTCAAGCATGTTGAATACAACAAGCATTAAACCAGCATCAGATCTAATTACCTCATGAAAAACATATATAAGCAATGTTGAATTCCACTGAACAAAAAGGCAAATGTTCTTAGTTTCAGTCACTTTAAAGAACCCAAAGCTTATTTTCATTTAGGATAAGGAAGGTTTAATCCATATGTTCTCCAGCCTCATTCCAGCAAACCCCTGATACTTTTGTAAAGACAAAATTATATCTCAGGCTGATGGATTCTGAGACTGGGGAAAAAATACTTGCATCTTTACAGAGATTGACTTCAGGTATAAATCAGAAGATTGGAAATAAAACTAACCCTGTTTGATGTGCAATACAGTCAGTGGGTGACTGTAATTGCTAAATGTTTGCATATTGTTTTAATGTTTTGATATGTTTAGTGTTATAGCTTTATTATGGTTTTATGTTAAAAGTCTGTAGAGATTCTCAGTTGCTTTATCAGGAGACAACTGGACTTCCTTGTTTTTTCTTTTGAAGATGTTTCGCTTCTCATGGTTTTATGTTGTTGTTTTTTCCTTTTGATTAGGAACTGCTCCAAGTTGGTTGCAACTATATAAATATGTTAAATAAATGATGATGATTTTAAATTTATTGGACATTTAACTCTGGTTGACTCTGATAAAGGTTAGGAACTGCTGAACTACAAAACCCCACAGTAGAACATGTGCAGTAATGAGAGCCATTCACTCTCTCTATGAATTTATTTAACTTCCTTTTAAACTTGTCTAAATTGTTGACCATCACTATATCTGACAGTGTTTATATCCAAAAATAGCAGATATGAATGTTGTGAATTAAAATAAACAACTTATTTTATCCCTCCTGTACCCTAACATTTTATTTCATTAGAAAACTTGGAGTTTTGTCTACTTTTATCACCTTACATAGTAAATACATCCCATCTCCCAGCTAAAATATCCAAAATATTATAATCCACCTTCATGTGGGGAATTCCTTGTTAAACAAACATCAATCTTTTTTAAAAACACAATATTAAAAACAACAGATAGCAATGAAAGTAAAGGCTGTATTAGATGTTAACCAATGTTGATCAATCATTGAACATTGGTAGATCATAGAACATTGCTGTTCTACTGATATGAGCACATATCAATATTACATGGTCTTTTAACATGAATGTTGCTCATGATATGATATTTATGAAAATCTTCCTTTATGTAATTTCTTCTACCTAAAGGAGAGGAAGGAGAGAAAACTCATTAGGAAGAATCTGAAGCTTAGATATTCCTTTCACCAAAGCTAATACAATTAATTCAAAGTAAGTGGTTCTTATTATTAGCAGAGTACGTTGTCAGGTTTTGCTTCTGCTGTCCAACTGGCTTAGAAGTTTTGAATTCAATAGTCTTAATCACCAGCTAATAAACTATAGGAAGGAAATCAAACTCTGCTTGCCATTCAATCTTCCCTTTGTTTCTCTCATTTGAATCTCCCTGCCATTTCCAGGGCAAAAGGTTTGAAACAAAGGTAACAAACCTGACAAAGTGGTTGAAACTGAATTGAAATCCTTTTTATATTACAGATGGGTCCCTCTATTCAGAAGAGCTACATTAGAATATCTCTTTCACTGACTTGGTAGGGCAGGAGTGTCCAACCTTGGCAACCTTAAGACTTGTGAACTTCAACTCCCAGAATTCACCAGAATTCCTCATGGCTGGGAGCTGAAGTTCACAAGTCTTAAAGTTGCCAAAGTTGGTGAGCCTGTGGGTAGGTACCAGATCAGGGTTACAGTACTCAATATAATCACTACATGGCATTCAAGGTTAGTTTCCTCTATCTCTTTGTTGCCAGTTTGGTTAAGATGCTGGCCTAGAAACCTGAAGACTTGGTGAGTGGACTTCATTACAGTGACAATGGGTGCAGCATTAGATCCACTTTGGTCTAGTGCAGGGGTGTCAAACTCATAGCCTGAAGGCTGGATGCATCATGCTCTAGCCATGCCCACCCCTTGTTTAGCGAAGGTCGTGATACGTCATATGTGACGATGCAAGTTTGATACCCCGGTCTAGTGGTTAAGCCAACAAACCAGGATGTCATGAGTCATGATTTCCTGCCTTAGCCTTGAAAGCCAGCTGGGTGACCTAGAGACAGTCATCTATTTCACCCCAACTCACCTCACATGGTTGCTGTTGTGGGAAAATAGGAGAAAGCAGTATTAGATATGTTCACAGCCCTGAGCTGTTTATAAAAAAAATAATAAAAGTAGGGTATAAAATAAATTAAAAAGTAAATAAACTAGTAGTTGTCTAAATCACTTGTTCTGACCAGGCTTCATCGAAATTAAGGAAACACAAACTGAGTGTAAAATCAAACCTTTTTTAATGCAACACTGGGAATTTGTTGCATTCCTAGCCAAAACTCATTACACACAATTCTCTGAGATAAGCTCATGCCTTCAGGGTTGTAGAAGGCTGCCAAGAAACAGAAGTCCACTTAATTAGAATATATACTGACAGAAGTTTCAGCAAAGACAAATCAGAGTTCGCAAGGCTTCAATGAGGAATCAGAATCTAATGAAATTCTTTGCTTCCTGCAAAGAGCAGGTCACCAAGGGCTGACTTTTATCCCTGATGGGAGGCGCAATCACCTTCCAGCCTTACTCCTGAGTTGCCTCTGCTGCTTCAGCTGCTGTCTCCTTCTAGCATCCCTGCGCACCCGCGCACTCGGAACAGGCTCCCCGGGGTCCTCTGCTTCGCTGTTGCCAGACTCCGAAAACTCCGAAGGCAGCACCCCACACTCAGATGGTCCTGGCCCCATCCCTTGGAATTGGATGCAGGACCCTCATCCAAGTCCTCACCAGACTCCCTGACTGGTTCCTTTTCGTCCTCACTGTCCAATACCTCTGCCATCTGCATCTGCTGCTGGTGAACTACAACACCACTTCAGCCCAAGTGCAGTAGCTGTAATTTGGCCTCCTGGTCTTCCAAAAGATCTTCTCTAGCTAGGAAGCATTTGTCAAGCTACCCAGAGATGTTAGAAGGCAGAAAAATATTTCCTCCTCTCTTCTTTCTTCATTTAGTCTACCCACAAACGAGGAAGCTTTATTTCTTTGACTTCTGGAACTTTTCTGTGCCTGGAGAAAATTCTTTTGAAAGCAGAAATGTTTTGTTTCATGGAAGCCAACGTGATGGCCCCATTTGCAATAACCTTTAAATGTGATTCTCCAAGACAGAATAACTAAGAGCACTAAAAGTTTGTCATTAAAGAAAGAAAATATGTCAGCCTGCTCATTGAAACTTCAGCAGCCAATTCAGCTCTTTGCAAAGCTAGTGATATCTCTGCTGGTTCAAAGGGAAACCATTTCTATTATTTATTTAATATTTAGTATCTTTTCATTTTCACAGCAATACAAAAGAGATTCACAGTAAAACTTTCAACCCATTTGAAGAATTCAATTCACAAGATATAGAAATAGAGAAAATGGGAGAAGGGAAAAGTGCGAAGATGAAGTAAGCCACAAAAAGAACACAGAAATGTGAAAATTTATGAATGACGGTGCTGCAAAGTTCAAACTAGGTAGATACCATTTAGTGCTAGCATCACGCCCATTAAATGTTATTCATTCCAAAAAAAAAAGAGTGCTTTTGAAGGGGAGGAAAAGTTAAGAAGGCTCATTCCTGTTATTATTTAAATACTCATGTGGTTTATTGCTAGTGTAAATAGGTTTATAACCTTCCAAAATGAAGCACAGACATCTGCTCAAGGCAGTACTAAACATCTGGTTATTCCAGCAAAGCATATAATTATATTTAATGGCACAGAAATGTTTGATGGATTGCATCCAACTTTCCCAGTGAGACAGTTACACTGGGAAACTATTTATTGGATTAAGCCAATAAAATATCAGGATTGGGCATAGTGCCTCTTCCCCCTTCCTGCCCAATAAGACGGGAGTCTGATATTTAGACAGATTAATTAATGTTTTTGATGAGATCTTTAAGTTTACATCTAAACCATTTTTAATTAGGAGTTTTTCAACAATGGCAATAACAAACCTGGCTGATACAATGTGTATCTTCTACTATCTTGTCATAAAATTTAAGACTTAAGATTTAGACTGTGTCACTCAGTTTCATTCAAATTCCAGAAACTTGAGAGATTGGAAACTGAGACTAAAAGCCTAGCTACAGATGGTCTTCATTATCAGTGCTTACACTGAATTTCCTTATAAATTACTCCCAGTGTCCACAAATTTCCTGAATCTTTTAGTCCTCAGTCTAAACAAGGAGATTGAGCTGGTCTAGGGAACCAGCTAAGAACTCATCTACAAGTCTCTCTAAATGTGCCTTGAAGATGCTTGGCTATATTGTTGAAAGGTTCATCTGCATGATGTCATCTTCTCATCTTGAACCTATAGCTGGGACTAACTAACTTTGTATTTATCTGATCCTCTGACAAAACTGTGTTTTCCATTTTCTTCCAAAATAAGCCTTGCTTAATATGCAATCTGCCGGACTTTAGAAGCAACTGTGATGGTGGTTCATATGTTGTGATCTGCCCACTCCTGTTGGCTGTTTTTCCTAGCAGCTTATTTTCCCTCTTTTCTTTGGTCACTGCTCTTTTGCACTGGTAACATTAGACCAGGGGTCTTCAAACTTGACAGCTTTAAGACTTGTGGACTTCAACTCCCAGAATTCCTCCTCCAGTCATGTTAGCTCAGGAATTCTGGGAATTGAAGCCTTAAAGCTGTCAAGTTTGAAGACCTTTGATCTAGCAGCTTAACACAGAGGTTTGTAAAGGATGGGTTGGGACACCAGGAGGCTTGCAATTAGTTTTTAAACCTGTTCGGGTTTGCATAGGTAAAGTGATTATGAACACACTCTCTTGGCTTTGCTCCTCACTTGATCTGTGCAGGCTCCTATGCCAAACTGCCTTTAGAACCTGCCAGGCAAAACCAAAAAAGGCAACTTTTGTCCAAAAGGAAGCATTTCTAAGATAAAGTTGGAGCTGGGGGAGTGGGTGGCATTTCTTCAATAAGTAATGACCCTCTTGGTTTCTTGATTTTGTTGTTGTTATACTGCACTGAATTTAGTTGGAGCATAGCATTTTTCACTCTCTTAGCTGGTCCCATATTTATCACATCCAAACCTTTAACTTTTAAAGAAATAACTATACACTAATCATCCATTGACTGTCTTAACTCTCATTACATCTTTTTTTTTTACTTTTCTGGCAAAAATCCTAGGTCAGTATTTCAAGGAAGGATCAATCAATGTGAAACTGAGGAAATTATTTCCTTTATTATTAAAATCCTCCAAAAATAATACATGAAACTACAGGGCTATTTTCTCAATAAATAAGTCACTCCCTATCTTCTTAATCCCTTTAGTTGTATCCTCCTTTCTCCATCCCATCCCTCTAATTCCTACCCATCTTTCCCTACCTTCCCCCATATTACCCCTCCTCTTAAAATGATTGTGAACAGAGGTTTAGAGGTCCCCCTTTCAGTCTGTGTGCATGTAAGATTAAGTTCATATTCCACCCATTCCCTGCCATTCCCACACCTTTTAAATATCTATAGAATTAACAATCATTCTATACCGATATCTATCCTAATAATCTTTAACTATTATCCATTTTTTACTTTAAAGAATACTTTTTCATTTGCTTTCTTTTTTTCTAAATTAAAAAGTATTCCTTTGCTTTCTTCAAATGAGCTAAAAGATGATCTTCCATCTTTAGTGAAATCATCTTTACAGATGCTCCTTTTGCAAAAACAGAAGCAGAATTAAACTTAACTTTGCAAACAAAATGACTGCTGTTGGCTTCACTTAAGTTAGTTTGAGCTACTTCTGAGAACTTAATCAAACCAATGAAGGATTTATTTCCTGGACAGCTCTGGGATTAAAAAAAATCGACTCCCAGCAATATTGGAAGTATATAATAATGTCTATAGTTGGAGTAGAAAAAGGAAATGCATTAATTTTTAACAATATTTTCATCTTGATGCTGTTATTGTTGATGCTGTTTAAAACTGGATACATTCATGATCTCACCAACCAGATTGTACCACCCAACCAATTTTTAGGATTATCTTAACAGAAACTTTTGCTTGATTTGGTTTGCTTTGATTTAGCATAGTTTACATCTTTAACACTTGTGTTTTGATGACCTATTTGATATCAGCCATATTATACTTTGGAGGAATAATGAATCACTTGGATGATCAACCACCTGGTATACAGCTCACTGATGACTCATGTATCTGATACAAATGAAGAGATGATTATCAGTATGCTACCATGTAACCCTTGTCTCTACTACAATGCCACCACGTTTGAGATAAAGTGTCTGTTGACATAATTACTCTATCCTCTTTCCTTTCATTTTTAAGGCAGACAAAATGCTTGATGAGATAACTGAAATATTCTTATGTTTTTCAGTGTTTGTATATTCTGTACAGCCTCTTTTCTTTCTCATCAGAATGTGGTTATCTCCAATAAAGGAGAACATTTGTAGCTCAGGTTTGAACTGTGGGATTCTAGGTGCTCTCTGACATCGGTTGTTTTCTTGCAGTGGTTTCATTACCAAGCTAGGAAACGCCATCATTGCTACCTGATAATGATGGTAGCACTGATAATGTTACCTAATATGGGTAATGAAAAGTCTGTAAGAAAACACACAAGCTCAGAAAGCAACAAGGACGCCTCATGTGGTTTTCCCCTGCATGCAGTGGTATATGAGAATGACCTTGGGAGGCAAGAGGGACAGCCACAGCTTAGACAAAGGTCTGCTAAATGAAATTTGTATCCAAAAGAGGAGAGGTGGCAAAGGCATTTCATAAGGGTCTTTTTCCAGTTTTGGAGAAAATAAAAATGAGGGACAAAAAGGTATTTTGATACTTGCAAGAGTGATGTTAGCCTTGTGAAGTAGTCCAGACAAGAAGCACAAGCAGAAGTACTAATTCTATCTTTATGGTAAGATTATATTAAAAGAATCTTGCAAGTCTCCATGCCATTCCAATTCTCACTTTTACTCTCCTGAAAATTAAGCGGGAGTCCCTTCTGAGACTCTTTCACCTCCTTCAGACTTAAAATTATCTTTATCAGACTATTTTCTGTGTTGTGGCTTTTTTCCCCTACCCTCCACGATCATTCCCACAAACTATTCCACTGCATAACTTTTACCAGAATTGAACCTGCCTATCCCACCATTGCAGTAGGACTCAACTGTGAAATACACTCCCCAGGAAGCATGTACAGTTTCCATTTATGAAGTTCTTAATTTCAGTATGACTCTGACCTCATTTGATTGATTGTGGGCACCTATCTTGGGTTTTGATTTTTGATATTGATTAAGCTTTCATCACAAGATAATCGTTGTTTTGATGTTGTCCAGCAACTCAGATTCCTTTGAGATTAGAGGTAGGAGTGGGATTTCTAACAACTGCAAGATAAAAGCAGAAACAATTAATCACTTGGTGACTCACTCATTGGGGGTCACCATGCGATATTACAACTTGAGGAATGAAAGAACTCCATTTCTATTCTGTATTCAATATTTTATTTTCTTAATGACTTGTTCTGTTTTACATTTATTCATAAATATTACATCCTTCCTTGACTATTTATGGTCCATCAACTTAAAATCAATAAGCCTGTATAATGTAGATAAAAATTAGTTTCATGAAATATAACATAAAATAAAATAAATTTTAATTAATAGCAACCAGGAAGCAAATAATTTTGGATGGCCTAGCTGATTTTGTTGCACTAACAATAGCTGGAACTTGTTCAGTGAATAAAATATTGGATCTTTTGAGGACAATGGCCAGTAAGACATTGACAAACAATCCAGAAATAACAGTCTTAAGAGGGATATATTAACATTTTCCTTATTAAAAAGTACAAGAAAAAGTAACACATCAGACCAACATCACTTTTCCAAACATCTTTTTGTTTCTATCTTCTCATTAATATTTTATTCATTTTGTTATTTCATGTTATTTAACTACTTTTTTTAAAAAAAATCATGTAGCGTAAATGATTGTAGGGTTAGGAGGATATGTTGGGATTTGGATTCTGAGTTTCTCTCTCTAATACTACAGAGATGTAATCATCCATCTACCCCCCCATAGATGAGTATGAATATATACTCATTTATATTCATTTGTTCCCTATGATTTTAATTTCAAAATAAAGAACAATTGAACCCATATGGCCCATATTTAATTTGAAGGCAGCACATATCTCTGATTACACCAGATGTTGACTGCATATTAACATCTTCTGTGGCAAACAATACCTGTTCAGAATGATAGCAATTCTGGATAGGTGGACATACTGCTCATGTAGGGAGGAAAAACACTATTAGAATTTTTATTATTTTTATAATTTTTGTTAAAAATAAGTTAATACCTCGGTCTTAGCAAGGATATCCAGTGAATACAGATTAAGGATTAAGCATGCTTCTTAGGAGCATCCATTCTCTGTGGACAGCAGATCTATAAGTAACATCTTCTCAATGACATACCCTCACTCCTATTCCTTTCCACAGCTGTTGAGTGATTATTGGTTCCTAGTGGTCAGTAAAACATCTTTGTTTATTATTTATCCTTTCCATTTGTATTCTGCCTCTGCACTCCTATGATACTGCAGGATTATAATAGGATTTTGTTTTAAAAACAGATAAGATCTTCCTCAATTCTAGCATGTTCATATATCCCTGCTGGCTTGTACTTTGATTTGCCTTTCAACATTATTTTTGCTTTGTCTTTTGGTTCTTTATTTCCAACTCTTAGTTTACCTCAGAACCTCATAAAAAGTGACCTTATGCTCTAGTCTTGCCAATGACACATTTTGCAGAAAATTTGATTCAAATGTTTTTAATATAATCAGAATGTTCTAGACTTACACGTCTCAGACATTTAGGTTCATGAACACTAGCATTCCCCATAGTCTAAGTAAGTCATTTGTAGTTTCCTCATATTCTGTACAACTATCTTCTTTCTCACTGGCCTCATGACATTGTAGATGCTTTTATTTACTATCCAAATCCATAGGCATCTGGCAATGCCAACTGGTGGTTGTTTGCTTTTCATTTCAGCACTGAAACAAATATTAAGGCTCCAAAGTCTCTTTTCCATGGTGTCTATAGTCTTTTATAAGTATTGTGAGAACCATCAGTACTATATTTGGGCTTGTTTTGGTTTAATGTTTTTTTAAATATTTATTGTTCTGTGTTTTTAGTTGTGAGCCGCCCCGAGTCTTCGGAGATGGGGCGGCATACTAGTTCAAATAAATAAATAAATAAATAATACTACATTTGGAATATATACGCTTCTAACTATAGAGAAAAAATGTCAAGAAAAGCATAAGAAGCAGAATAGCATGTTGTTAGATGGAGACAGGGCTATTTTCCAACTCTCAGGATTTCTGGATTCATCTGTGAAACCTTCAGAGTGCATCTCTTAATGATTCCCAACCATCTGAGGATATTGCAGTAAGGTAAGCTGGAGCTTATTAAGTTCATGGAAGTGAAATGCCACTTTTGTGAATTCTATGCATCTAATTAACCACAACCCTCTGGCTCACAATAGTTACAAACTGGCCCATAATGTGGAACAGCCTGTCCACTCCCTGATCTATTCATTCATACCTTTGGCAAGTACCTACCCATCAGGGAACAAACAGGCAATTAAGCCAACATTTTCATTTTCTTGCAGCCAGGAATTTTCAGCAAAGGCAGATGGCAGTCAGGAATAAATGTTGATGTTGATGTTGGCCTCCTGTATGGATATAGTATGGAAACAATGTGCCAAATAATTTGAGCACCTTCTGGCCATATACCTGCTCTGTTCCAACAACTGTGTTACCCACAATGTTAATATTAGCAATGGCCCAAATGGGAGAAAGTATGGAGCCTCATAAAAGTTTTCTATATTTTCAGGGATACTGAACTACTTGTCACATACTGTGGAAAGGCCAGACGGATGTCCATGTTTGTTCTCTGCCTCTTATTTTAGCAAATCTTTAGGGTTTTCATTGAGATTCAGAAGCATTCAGAACCATTGAATGCTAAATGATACATTTATCTGCCATGTTTATTTTATACTGAGAATCATTCAAGGTGATTTAAGAAACAGGATTTAGTAGTTCTTTATCTAGAAATACTGTATGTGGTACACAGCAGAGGGGGGAAAGTATCCTATGTAAAAAAAAATCCCTGAATAAAGAAAATATACAGAAATATATAACGCATGCGAAGATGACTATTTGCAATATGACTATTAAATTAAAAACATTTGCTCAATCTCATCAAATCATTGTGTAAGTAGATTTCCTCCCACATGGATATTTCTTCCCATTTTCAGAGATGGGACCAACTTGTATATATATATAAGGTATATCCTTGATGGTTTACAGCAGGAGTCCCCAACTCCCAGGTCATGGACCAGTACAGTACCAGTACTGGTCGATGGCTTGTTAAGAACTGGCTGTGCAAGCAGCAAGCAGATGGGTGGGCGAGCGAGCAAGCTAAGTTTCGTGTGAAACCACCCCTCTCCCCCAGTCCATGGAAGACAATTTTTCTTCCAAAACCAGTCCTTGGTGCCAGAAAGATTGAAGAATGTGGTTTACAGAATTGGTATTTATCAGTTGCAGATGAGAATTAGGTCCTACAAGAAGAAATTTTATGCCATTTTATATGTCACCGTGGCCTACAATGATTCATTCTGTGGGATCCTACCTTAGTCGCTACTGTTTTTGTGGATGCATGTGTGCACGCATCTAACGCATGCAAACCTAACAAGCCAATCAGCTGAGAGGATGAAGAAATGAAAATCTAGGAGCGACCCTCCCACCCTCCCATGTCGGACTTTTATCCTCTCAGCTGATTGTTGGAGGCTTTCCCCCCCTCCTCTCAGCTGATCTGAGGGTTTTTTTTACTACCCATTTGCCCAACCAGTAGTGATTTTTACTACCGATTCAGCCGAACTGGGCCAAACCGGTAGCATACCACCACTGTTCTGCGTGTTCACACACGGAGGTGCATCTCATACTACCTGTTTATGGAGTACCAAAATACAATTGTTCCCAAATATTTTATTCTTAATAAATAGCACAGAGAAAAATGCTAAATGGGGCTACCAACATTCATGTCTCCTAAATGTTCCTCATGCTATCTAGTAAAATAAGATTTTGGATTCAGTATCAATCATTTAGTATTTCATTTCTTCTTTATTGGCTGCCACTAGTAAAGGGATGGAAAATGGAGAATACAATTATGTCACAATCCCTTAAATAAAAGACATTACTCGGATAATATGTGAAGAAGGGAAGTCAAGCATAACCTTAAGCTTAAGCCTGAAACAAAACCTAGCATGAATCAGTCACAACATATGATATTTTCATAGATTTAAGAATATTTAGAATCAAAATATTACCTACAGAAATTTGTATGCTGTATCTTGGGTCAATAAAACATCTGGGACTTTAAAATACCCTGGGAAAAATAGAAGAGAGGTATTATCACTGCTGAACCTACCTCCACAAAATAATAAAGATGTTTTAGGCCTAAAAGCTCCTCCGGTGTTATTGGAAAATGAATTATTGGAGATACTCAGTGTTCTAGGAAAATGAGTCACACTTCCATTTGCTCTTTCACTGTCTAGCATGCTCATTCACATTAAGGATCACAAGAGGAATGAGAGAACAGTCTCTAAAGCACTGAGTTTTGAAGACAAGATAATGTCATCATGTGGAAGCCCTTTATTCTCAGGGGAATTTGCTAACCTGAAACTGTATTTATGTTTGCATATGCTATTAAGGATGCCTATATATCTAGACACTATATATCTTTTGCTGCTTTGTAGGAAACCAAATGCAAATCCTTTGGGGAACTGTTCTTTGCTTCATTCTTTGTGAAAAGTGGTAAAGCATTACATTTCCTCATGCAATATATCAGCTTTCTCCAGGGTGGAAGGTAGGATATAACACATGATCCAAGATAACCACAGACATAGTTACAGCTTCCTTTGGTATAATCTAATATCATCACAATTGCAGCAATGTATTCCCAGCAACTTTGGTCATTAAATGAATGCCGTTTCTGAGGGGGAAAAGGAATGGCTGATAAAAAGGAAATCTTGTTGAGTTTAGTTTGATTTCTGGTGATTCAGCTCCAAGGAGAGCCGATTAAAGCCAATATGAGAAGTTAGTTTGTTAGATTGGAGCAGTTTTGTTGCTTCATTTTGACTGCTTCTTTTCAACAATTCCTCTGGCTTTTCAATGGTCTTTTGGGTATATGCAGCACATGTGCAGACACCCCTAAAATAAAGCAATCAGTAAAGGCAAATCTGGCTCATCTCAACTCTTCATGAGACAAAAGATGTCACTTCTATGACAACTTCATACAAAAGATTAGAGCTATCTTTGCAAGTTTTTCCTCTAATGGGATATATCCCATCGTCAACCAGCAACCCCTCTCCCTTAATTTTAAGTAGCATAAATGCCAGATTTTGTGTGAAAGACTTCATGGCTAGAAAATTAACATCAGGACTCAGGACATGAATAAAATAATATCAGATTATTTCAGTCTCCGAAAGCATTGTGTTACAGGTCTCAATGTAGCCATTTTGGATGAGGAAAAAACTTTTAACAATCAAATTGAGTGAAAGATTGCTGACCTACATCAGAAGATTTCAAACTATCACAAAAGATTTCAAGAAATACAATGGGCTTTTATCTTATTATAATTATAAATTGACATTGTACTTGTAATCTGTCTCACATCTAACCTGTATCATCTGTGTAACCAATCTGGCCTTCTTTTCCTCCCCGCCCCCAACCCAAATAAATCCTAAATCAGTCTAGCCACTCCATGCATCTGACGAAGGGAACTGTAATTCATAAAAGCTTATGACCTTTTAATAAGAATTTTTAGTCTGAAACCCTACTACCAGATTGCTTCTGATATTTAGGCAGGGAAGTGAATTCCATTCCTCCCATGTTCAGATCAAAAGCACTAAAGTAATTCATTCTTGTTTTGTACATTTTCAGATGCCACATATTCACCCTCTCACTCCATAATGGGAATTATTCACTTTCAGCATGTGGGGAAGAGTTTGCATCTCTGAACTGACCTTTTCCCATCTCTATAAATACTGTTGGACCTCATTGGAACTGCCTTAACAACCCTCCAAACTCATTTTAGCATTTGAAATGCTGATCATATTTGGAATATGCACAGCAGCTCAACCATGTGCAGGTGCTAATTAATGATGTTTAAATGCAAAGTATGATTCCAGCCTTTGCTGAGGGGATAACAGGCTGTTGAAGCTAGTTGTTTAAAGCATCTTAGGCAGGTCACATCACCAGATCCAAGGAAACCATACCAGACATGTGCTGCATCTGATGTTTGCTCATTTAACCCAACCCACCCCCCAAAAATCAATGTTGCTCTTCTTCATTATCACACACTAGAAAGCATGCTTCATTAACCATATGGATTTTCATGCATTTATCCACAATTTGAGGAGTGATGTACATAACCAGAAGAACTGACGCATCATCGCCAGCTTTTGTTTGAAAAGACGGCTCTGGAATTTGGGTCAGAATGAGATCAGGGTTGGCCTTCATTTGGTCTGAAATAGACACTGTGCTTCCCTTTGGACATGGCAGAAAGAAAAAGCTCCTATAGCCAAAGGCTGCTGCTGCAGCATCTGCAGGAGAGCCATCAATTGCACGCCAAGCTCAGTCGCCCCTTCAGGGAGCAGCAAACACTCATGTGCACAGAAGGTTCCAAAATGTGAGCAATAGCTTTGGTGAGTAATAGCAATTCTCTTCACTCTGTGATGTTCCCTCTTTCACTACTAGTTTCATTGTGGTGATATCCAGCCAGGAATCCTGATGTATAAAAGAAGAGAGCCACAAGCAAAGAACAAGGTAACGATACAGCATTAACCTTTACTTCTTTGGAAGTTTTCTGGCAGGGAGCAGCTAAACTCCACTAGGTTTTTAAGAGGTCTCCTCACCGTGTTTCACTTAAAAACACAGTGGTCTTCCTCATACTAAGAAGCTGTGTGCTCATGCTCTCTCCCTCTCTCCTCATGGATTTAATTTTGTTCCAAGCATTCAGAAAGTGGAGCAAGAATATGAAAGAGAATATCAAAGTTATAACGGCCATAAACTGGCTAAACAGATTCCATGGGCATTGTAAATGGTAATGCCACTCCCCACCTCCAGTCATGATTGGGCAAATTGGCTTTATGACCTGTCATCAGGGGTGGGATTCAAATTTTTAACAATCGGTTCTATGGGCATGGCATAGGTGGTGGGCATGGCTTGGTGGTCATGTGACTGGGTGGACATGGCTTGGTGATCAAGTTATTGGCTGGGCGTGGCCAACTCAATATCACTCACATCGAGGCACGCATCTCCTCGCCTGGCCTCTCATGACTGTGGGGATGCTGCAACAGTCGTAAGTGTGAAAAATGGTCATAAGTCACTTTTTTCAGTGCCATTGTAACTTTGAATGGTCACTCCACACAAGCAAAGTACCAGCAAAGGAGGGGGAAAAAACTCCAGAGAGGTTCCTGAGACAGGAAGTCTAGTTCTGCCAAGAATGTAATAAGAGTTAATGAAGAGGCAGTTTCTGTAAGCAACACCAGAATGTTTCCTTCCTGCCTTCCTTACAGGATTAGGCTAGTAATTTCTTCTAACAACCAGTTCTCTGAACTGCTTAGAATGTTAACAACCGGTTCTAGAGAATAGGTGTGAACTGGTAGAATCCCACCCCTGCCTGTCACGGTGTTCATAATCATGTGATCATAACTTGCAATGTTTTTGTCAGTTTCCAACAAAGTCACCCATTTAAATGTATGGGTTTGCTTAACAACCGTGGTATTTGCTTAACAACCCACCCCATTCACTCAACAACTGTGGTGTGACCACCATGACAAAGGTCAGAAAATTATTTCCAGTTTAATTGGTGTCTTGACTAACAACTCTAATAACTTACAACCATAATTCTGGGCTCAATTACAGTTGTAAGTCAAGGACTGCAGGTAATCTTCAACTTATGACTACAGTTGAGCCCAAATTTTTGGTTGCTAAGTGAGACGGTTATTAATTTTGCCCCATTTTACAACCTTTCTTGCAACAGTGATTAAGTAAATCGCTGCAGTTATTCAGTTAGTAATATACTGCATTTTTCGGAGTATAAGACACACTTTTTCCAACCCCCAAAGTGGGTGGAAATGCCTGTGCATCTTATACAGCAAATGTTGCCGAAGCCCCGTCCACCTGCTGGCCTCCACCCTTTGACCTCTGCCTCCCAGCAATTTGCCTCCTTGCAGCAAGCAGCAAACAGCCTGTTTCAGTCTCAGCTTCAACACAGCCTGATTAACACAAGAAGCTGATTGTCGGTTGGATCGGCGTCCCAACGATCAGCTGTTTCAAGCTGCATGGATTGCCATTGCCTATTGCTGCCTCCGTGCCTGCCATTTTCGGCCTCTGAGTGCCCCATTTTCTGCCCATTCCAATCCCCGCTGCCCAGAACAGGCAGAAAATGGGGCATGCAGAGGCCGAAAATAGGGCATATGGAGGCTGAAAATGGGATACAGAGACCGAAAATGGGGCACACGGAGGTGGCAATAGGCTATGGTAATCCCTGCAGCCTGAAACAGCTGGTTGTCAGGAGGCCGATCCAACCAACAATCAGCTGCTTGTGCTAATCAGGCTGTGCTGAAACTGAAATAGGCTGTTTGCTGCAAGGAGGCAAATTGCTAGGAGGCAGAGGTAGATTTTTTTTTGTTCCTTGTTTTCCTCCCCAAAAGCTAGGTGTGTCTTATACTTCAGAGCATCTTATACTCCAAAAAAATACGGTAGTTGTTAAGTGAATCTGGCTTCCCCCTTGACCTTGTCAAAGGTCACAAAAGGTGATCACATGAACCCTGCAATCATCATTAAATATGAGCCAGTTGCCAAGCGTCTGAATTTTAATCATGCAGCCACAGGAATGCTGCAATAGTTGTAAATGTGAAAAACATTCAAGTCACTTTTTTCAGTGTCGCTGTAACTTTGAATGATCACTAAATGAACTGTTGTAAGTCGAGTACTACCTGTACCTGTATCACTTCGTTGCAGAGGTCGCATTAGGACTGTGCACTGTTAGAAACTCAAAGACAACAAGGTGCTTCAGAATGCAAATATAGCCCCTGTCTACAAGTCATTAACATAGTTCCATCTTTTCTTGGAATCACATGGTTGCCTTTATTTTTATTTTATTTGTTAAATTTATTTGCTACCCATCTCGCTTTGGGGATACTCTAGACAGTTTACAACAGTAAAGAGGAAGAAATTAAAAGAGTGAAGAGAAGTAAGATAACAGAACAATAAAATAAATAATGAAAAAGAACACAACAAGAAATACAACTACATGATTATCAAAAAAAAGAAAGATAGATGGGTAGAGAACAGAAAACAAGGTAGGGAGGTAGAGTGTGCCATCAATTCAGCAGTGCAATGATGCATCATCCCAATGCAATGGTGCATCTTATATGCACCTTTAATGCAATCCTAGAGAATTGGAATTCTGCAGATCTACAAATTCATAGATAAAAACATACTTCAGACAAATTGCTTTAAGGACAGGGGCTTTGCGCATGTTCCTATTTGCCTGAAGTATGTTTTTATCTATGAATTTGTAGATCCAATGTACCTAATGGCCATCTGATGATGTCACACATAAAACAACTGAAGGCATGAGGCTGAACTACTGTTTTTTTTCAATGGGGGAAGTTACAAATGTGAATGGGAGTGATGTATCTCCAGGAGTCTTATTTTGAGGATGGGGGGAAAACATGTTATTGCAATGTTGCTATTTGAGATTCGGAGGCAGCATACAGCTTTTTGAATCGGATTGACCTTTCCTGTGTTGTGGATTGCTGTGGAGGAATGTTTCTAAGTATTTACCCAACAAAATGACATTAACAAAAGAAGATTCAGGTCATGTATGGCTCAAATTCACCCTTGTGCTACAATGAAGATAAAACACATTTTTCACATAAGGGAAAGCTCATTTGAATCTGACTTAATTTAACGACAGCATGTTAAGTGGAAGAGCAGCGATGTCAAACTCACTTTCATTGAGGGCCACATCAGGGCTGTGTTTCATTTTGTGGGGGTGGGGGATGTGACCAGCTCGACCTCACTCATGTTGGGACACCTGTGGTGGCCCAAGTGCTCTGCCAGTGAAAATGGAGTTGGCAGAGGTCTGCAGGAGGCAGTCACAGCCAAAAACAGAACTTGGGAAGGCCGCGCATGGCCTTCCTGAGCTCCATTTTTTGCTGACAGAGGTACCGTGGGCCTTGAATTTAACACCCCTGTTCTAGAGCAACAAACAGCTGGTGCTGGAATGGACCACTGGTTATGGACTATTGTGTCCTAAGGAGCAACTTCAACTTCTAGCACCTACATGGCACATCATGCATCCCTTTATAACCTCAAATGGTTAACCAAGGAAGAAAAAAAAAATGCTCATAAAAGATTCACCAACTGATACGTGCACACACACAGAGAGAGATATATACACATTAGATTAGATCTTTTTATCTGCCCTCTGAATATTTTGATGAGTTCCAATGTTATGCATATGCATTCACTCAGCTCGGAGTTAGAAGTCATACTTTCCAGATATTGTGCATTACTGTCCAATATCCCTGCATAGTGGGAGAGTAAACTGGGACAAAAAGTTTACAATAACGAGAAAAAAGAAACCAGTGGCCTAGGGGAGTAAGCTGACAAATTTACCATTCTATCCAAGGAACAATATATAAAAGCCAAATGAAACACAAAGGAGAGTAATCTGCAAAATAGTGTATATTTTGTATTTATAATTTGTTGTATATTGTATCTATTGTATTATGTTTATATTTTATAATATATTTTATAATAAATGTAGGAGCATAAGGAGAAGCAGGGAGAGAAAAATTCCTACTCAGTTGCCTACCATTTTTGAGTTTCTTTGCTTACCAAATGAAAAGGAAAAAAATATATGTTTTTTTTTATAGGATAAGCTCTCATTTTCATTCATTTGCCATTTGGTGGAACTCCTGCACTCCAGCCTCACATCACATTAGTTTGACTTATCAGTTTTACTTCAGTTGCCAAATATGGAGAGCATTTGGACAGGGAGTTTGTGATTTCTAGAAATTGTGGTGCTTTGATGAACAGCGCTACGACATGCATAACGATCTTCCATCCCAATCTATCTCCCTTTCAAATTATAATATTGCAAGTACAATTCATCTTAACCTTCAGAGGGCAGATCTGAGCTCTTTGTGTGTGTGTGTGTGTGTGTGTGTGTGTGAGAGAGAGAGAGAGAGAGAGAGAGAGAGAAACAGAGACAGAGACAGAGAGAGACAGAGACAGAGAGAGACAGAGACAGAGACAGAGAGACAGAGAATTACGTCCACAAAACTGAACATTGAAACCTCCAAGTATAACTCAACTGCAGTTCAAGATTTTCTTCATCATGCTTGCATACAGTTACAAGATCAAATGAATATCCTTTCTGCTAAACATTTTTCATACTCACCTAGAGATGCAAATATTTATATATTTATTTTATGGAAAATAAAAGAATAATAATATTTATCAAAGTCTTCTGTTGTCCTTCCCCATTCCCAAGTATTGTTGTCAAATGCTTGCTGCAGTACTGAAAAAATGTGACCTTTGATTGCTTTTTTTACATTTATGACCATTGCAGCATCCCTTATGGTCATGTGATCCAAATTCAGATGTTTGGCAATTGGCTCAAATTTATGACATATGCAGTGTCTTGAGGTCATATTGTGACCTTTTGTGGCTTTCTGACAAGCAAAGTCAATGGAGAAACCAGATTCACTTAAAAACCATGTTATTAACTTAACAATTGCAGGGATTCTTTTAACAACTGTGTCAAGAAATGTCATAAAATAGGACAAAATTCACTTCACTTTTCTGTTGTTTAACAACATAAATTTTTGGCTCAATTGTCATCGAGAACTCTCTCTCTCTCTCTCTCCCTCCCTCCTTCTCTCTCTCTCTCTGTCTCTCTCTCTCTCTGTGTGTCTATCTATCTATCTATCTAAATTCAAGATTCCATAATAAGGCCTGTCTTCATATAATTCTTTCCATCTACTGTTCCTTTCATACCTCCTCTTTTTTTATACTCACGTCCATGCAACTGCATGCCAAAATTATTCCTCTATATTATTGTCACCCATTCCATTTAGAATTTTCCTAAATAGACATAAAATAGACACTGATTTGGTTCACACATTGCACTAATCTATGAAATACTGTAAGTTATTTGTCAAACAAGGTCTATTTGCAAAACAGACCATAAATCATGCTTTACAAGTTGTATTGATGGATTCTGGGTATACACTATGCCAAATCCACCAAATCACATTATGGCCCCAGAATGATGGGTCAAATACAATCACTGACTTTATGTTCCAACATATCTTTTAGGAACTTAACCAAACAATTAATTCTTCTATCTTAACCTTAAATGATCATTGGTTTATTTTCCTTTTATAACTGGAATGTCTTTATTTGTGCTTATCACTACAGCAAACAAATTATTTGACAAAATATTGTAATATTAATCAAAACAACTTTTAATGTTTCAAAGAAGGCTGAAAGCCTGATTGCACATTTCCCTTTAAATCATGGAATTATATTAAAACCTACTCCCCATTTCTCAATTTTTCCTACCACACAGGTTTTTTGCAAGATAAAAATGGGAAAGGGAGAATTATGAACTCCTTAAGAACATTAAATTCCCAGCCAGTACTTAGTTAAGCACTAGAAGGAGTACAATAATCTGAAGAATATCAGTCTGGAAAGACTATTTTAGAGGAAATATAAGATATAACAATAAGAGAAGGAAAGCCAGCTGGATGACTTTGGGGCAGTCACTCCCTCTCAGAGCAACCTTCCTCAACAGGGTGGTTGTTCTGGAGAAAATAGGAGGAGGAAGGACTATTGTGTGTATTCACTACCTTGAGTTATAAAAATAGTAAAGGTGGATCTAAATAAACAAATAAGAAAAAAATACCTGGCCCAACTTTATATTGAGGAATTTTAATCTGCCTTCATAAAGTCTTATATATCTGAAGTACATCTCCTTCTTTAAAGAAACTTTATCAAGCTTATTATTATACAAATGTTTCCCTTCATATCAGATATAATTATCACGGTCAGGTCAGCTAATTAAATCATTTCACAGGATATGTGCCCTCTCGCTTTAAATCAGTGCACTTCAGAGTGACCTGATAAGATGATTAGTGCTACAATATGCATATTAGTAGATAATCTGTTAATCTTTACTATAAGACCTTTGATTGCTGGGGTTACTGAGTCAGGGTTGCATCTCTGTGCTGTCATCTTAATTATATTATCTCCCGTAATGATACCTTAGTTTTATGATTTTAAAAGTTTCCTTGTTAACTAAATGTATTTTCCATCAAGGTATCCAGCTGGGCAGTTGACATACCTAATCAATTTTGGCTGATCTAAAACTTCTAAAAGTTCCTATTTTGTGAAAAGAAAAGTCTCTCCTAGAATTGTAATAGAATTATTTGGTGGATTTTTATCAAAGAAATTCATGGAAGATGATTATCACTATCACACAAGATCACATAGTTGTGTCTAGTATCAGAAGACACTTTAGTTTTCTGTGGTGCCCAAAAACTAAACTTCAGTGGGATTACACTGTAGCTCCATGATAAGGTTTAAGGTTGTCATCAGGACTCATTCCAGGTGGAGCAGATTTATCACCTTATTATTTGATCAAGGAGAACCAAGTGGGCCTACGTTGAACAATTTCTATAAATCCAATCTTATAGGATAAAAGACTACATACAAAAAGAATTAATAGTTAATCCACCAGAGGTATTACTAGCAAAAGCAGGTAGCACTGGAAAGGATTGCTAGAAGAATTAACAGCTTTTTGCAAGTTTCCAGCAAGGCAGATGAGGGAGAATGATAAACCTTCTCCAGTCATCCTTATTAGTGCAATATTACCTCATTATCACTAATACATAAGCTATTAGGGTAATTAAATTAAATTAATTTAATTGTTGTCCTTGTCCAGTCCCTTTAATGAGATGTTCACTTCTACATAGGCTGCAGGATGTGAAAATTGAAGTTCCAAAAGGCCAGTTACTGTGTAACAGCTGCAAATCTAAAAAAAAAAAAGAATAACATATATAACAGTAGTAGCAGCAGCAGATATTCTCATTAATTTTAAAAGTGGTCTATTGAATGTATAAGTATTTTCCCCATCTCTCTGAAGTATCAGAAATGGTAAAAGGTGAACAGTGTAAGAATATAAGAGAGTCCTGCTATATCACATCAAAATCAACTGAAATCAGCATCTGATTTCCAATAAAGGCCGGGTCAATGCCAGATGCCCCTCATGTGATCCCAAGCAGGAGAAGACAACATTTTCCATTAAATTTCATTCCATGTAAGACTCCATAATGAGTCTTGTATGTAGCTTCCTTTCAGAAACTGTTGCACAGTCTAATAGGTATTCTTCAAAATGGCAGGGGGATGTTTAATGTTATAATATGCCAACTTGAATTCTCAACCCACCCACAAATACTACTTGCCAGTAAGATTCCTCTCAAGAAACCTCAGGGTGCTTTTTAGATAGCAAGCAGGAGACAAATGAAGAGATAATTGTTTCAGATCCTGGAGAGGGGCTGAACCTGTGAGTCATTCCAATGTTTCAAGTTAACTGGGTTGTTGACTTCAGTGGACAAAAGCAATTGAGGGAAAAAATGCCTTGCCAATGAATACAGTGAGAAGGTGCCCCTAGGAGATGGATAGTTCAAATGGATATTTTGCCTGTGGAGCTTTTAGTCTTAAAAAGGCTCTTACAAACATGCAGTTCTGATCTTTGATTTCTCCTTTGTATGCTGCACTTAATATTTTCCTCTCATCTCTGACCTACATGGAGACAGACGTCTTATCCAAGTTTTCTGTTGTTTTTCAATTTATTTTCCATTTAACTTATGTTGGGCAGAGGGAAAGAAGGATAGGGTGGCTCTTTTCTGAAGAAGGCCAAAGGAAAGATTGCACGAGAAGGCCAGTGTGTGTCATAAATTCCAGACAACTTGTCCAAGAGAGTCAGATTAAAAAAACATCTGCAACAATAATATCTCCTTCCTTCATTTGTTTACTTCAATCTGCATGATATCAGAGGGAGGGCAGCCCAGATTCCATCAGGAAACAATCTTTACAATCTCTTATTTACAAGTCCTACTAATGAGCATAACAGTTGGAGCAATGAAAAACCCACATCTCTTCTTGCTTCCCAGTTACTTTTAGTTATAATC
This sequence comes from Naja naja, assembly GCA_009733165.1. Lineage (NCBI taxonomy): Eukaryota > Metazoa > Chordata > Lepidosauria > Squamata > Elapidae > Naja > Naja naja. Next base: position 242,281,013 of record CM019148.1, read on the forward strand.
TAATTTCTGGCAGAAATAATCTATTTCTGGCAGAAACTCCCCAATTCTGAAATGAGTTCAATCTCATCACATAAAGCAGGGGTGTCAAGCTGATGGGCCCGTGGGCCAGATGCATCATACACAGGCCACGCCCACCCCACCTCCACATATGTGGAAAACATCACTGAATGTCACCTAACAGTAACGTGACACCGTGAGTTTGACACCCGTGACATAAAGCAGTTGGATCTCCTGAAAACAAGGCAGTCTTTTGTCCTCATCTTTTTTCCTCTCTCTTCCTAAATGCAGAAAACTCAGCTGCACTTATGAAATCCAATAACTGCTCTGAAAAAAACAGGAGACCTAATCTAAGTACTGTGAAAAGATATGTTATTAAAAAAAAGGATTTGTGAGAAGTGTATTCTTGTTTGTTTTCAGAGCAGCATTTTTCATTGTACATTCCTATGCTATGCATGATACAGAATTGCTAAACTTTAAATAACCATAGGAATTTCACTTTATGGGCCAATTTCTCCCCCCCCTTTTTCTTTTTTTACTTTGGACTATTTCACCTTCAGGATCCAAGGACAGTCCTTAAACTATGGTTAGAATGTTGAACATGCTTTGGAAGAGCTTTTCTCTTCTTGCTAACCTCAAAAATCTGGCACAATTCACTCTAGCAAAGGAGCTAAGTTAATATGCGAAGTCTTGTAGTCACATTGGTATCTCCTATTCTTGGGCTCATGCTAGACGATGAGTGCACAGTCTCAACCCTGCAGGCTAAAAACTACCCCCACATCTCTTCCCAAATGCTGCTGATTCATAAAGTAAAAAAGAGTCAGCAGCAGGTAGCAGCATCCCACCTCTCTCGTTGGATCTTGAAAGAAAATCTAATAGATTAAACCTGGTTAATATTCTCTCGGGAGATCAGTAGGAAGTCCCAGGGCTGCAAACTAATCTGGTAAAAACCACTTCTGAATTATCCCCAAAATGATGACTTAGATGTATTCATATAGTTACAAAGCAACAAGCTCAACTCAAAGGATTCTTCCTCTAATTCAGGGGTTCCTAAATGTTTTGTCATACTCCTTTAATTCTCTTAATCTTCCACTCCCCAAACAATCCAAACACCACAACAAACACAAATGGATAATAAAAAAATCAATACGAAACTTTGGAAAAAGTGGATTTATTGTAACAAATATGTTTCTTCACGCCTACGCTGGACTTTATCTGCACCTCCCCAAGGGACGTACACTGACAGGTTGGAAATGAGATAGAAGGGGGAAATATTAAAACACGTGGCATGAATCCTACTGAATATATGTAATTTATTTATTTTACTGACATTTCCATTCCATTTTGTTTTTGTCCTGGCCCCATTGATATTTTGGAATTGTAGCTCTTGGCATGCCTCTCCTGGCCCAAAAAGGTTGCACAACCCTGTACTAAAGTCATAAACAATGTGCACAATGTTTTAGCAGGGCTTTCATTGACAACTGGAGTCAGCAGCTCTTCATCCTATACTGGATGAAAAAGAGGAAGTTCTCAGAATGGATGTCCTCCAAACATCCATGTCAAGAAAAGGGTTGCCTAGTAAACATCATCTTGATGCCTCTAGGAGGCTGATTTGTTTTAGACAGTAGTTATAAACACTCTGAGCATAGTGCAAAATTTATGTTCTAGGGCTCCTCCAAAGTTACAACGTTTTGAATAGAAGCCAATCTGATACAACTTGAATGTGCCTCTGCTTCCGAACAAAGAATGATCGGTATGCAATTTATTATTAGAAACAGCCCTGCTAACCCTTTCCTCAAAAGACATAGGTCTTTTGGTGGGTAAGGAGACTTCTGAACATACTGAAAAATGACACCAACGTTACTCACGTTAAAGCTACAATATAGGTCGTTCTCAATTTGCAACAGTTGATTTAGTGATTGTTCAAAATTACAACAGTAATGAAAAAAAATGACTTAGGACCATTTTTCACAATTACAACTTTTGCAGCATCCCCATGGTTAAAGTTTAGTTCATATTTATGACAGTCATCTGGTCCTCTTTTATGACTTTCTGATGAGCAAAGTCAATGAGGAAACCGGATTCACTTAACAAGCAGGTTACTAACTTGACAACTGCAGAGTGTAAAGGGGGAAATGTATGATGTAATTTAGTATCGGCTGACTGTCAGGGCTCCAACAAATCCACCCTCATTCAAATCAAAAGTCTCTAGCCACATCTCAGAGAAAAATAAATTGATTTATTAGGAGTGGCCATGTTGGCATAAGCTGGATGTAGCCAATACTAAATTACATCTTACATTTCCCCCTTGATTCTGGTCTTCCCCCCACCCCCTGGATGTGACTTCTCCAATGGGACACATCCATCTCCAAGAGTCATCCATTATGCTCTCCAATAACCTTCTTATGCTCCAACAACTTTGGGCTGTCAGGGTGATTATCTAGGCATTTCAAGAATGCCTTGTTTTCCCCCACTCCCTTTTTCTGGCAGCTAAAAAGACCAAAGGAGTATCTTTTTAGTTGACATTGAGATTCACTTAACAACTGCAGCAAGAAATGTCATAAAATGGTGCAAAACTCACTTAACAGATGTCTCACTTAACTTGAGAAATGTTGGCTCAATTGTGGTTGTAAGTTGAGGACTACTTGTATACAGAGTCACAAAAATTGTCAGACATTAGCAAGCCAAAGCAGTTCCATTTTATCTTAGCAATCATCCTTCTTCCTATAGATATCAAGTTCTCTAGATGTCTACTTAAAAATCAGTCATGCTAAGATCTGTAGCAGGTAGTTGATAGCCGACAGTTAAGATGTTTCAAGGAGTCACAAGATATCCTGCTATCATTTCAAAATTACATATCATGAATGAAAAATAGACAAATCACAGTTGTTCATTCTCTTTCAATTAGTTCAACCTTGGTTTATCAGAATATGTAAAAACCCTTAATAGCTGGAATAATTTCAAGAATTCTCATGCCTAGACCTTGATTTCCATAAACCTGTCCTCAGACTGAGAAGAATATACTGTATATAAGCAGTTCCACCAAATTATGGAAACCCCAGAGAAAGATATCTATTTGCATTATCATCCCTTTTTCTCTGTCCCAATATGGATATTTATTTATTGGGAAATGTGATGAATATTCTAGCTGATGGTCATTTGCAAATTCCCTTCCCATAAATAATCTTTGCTAATTTATAGATTATCCTGGGAAAGAGCAGTGCTCTTCAGGCAGAAGTTATTTGATAACTCTTTTAGTCATCTCTATTTTACTGCTCACAGCTTCTAACTGGAAAAATTCACACAAGGAGGAATTTAATAATTAAAGGGCATGACAGTCCTTTTCTTGTTTCCTCATTGTCCATTTCTTGCCTACCCTCAGGGCAGTTGCAAAAAAGAAAAGAGGAGAATTAACTTTTGCTTTGTTCTCAGTTCTCAACCTTCCTCCTGGTCTATTCCAGGTAAAGGGACACAGTGAATATCTCTTCTAACCTTCTAACAATTAAAGAAGGTATTTGAATACTGGGAAGATTCTTGCTGAATGTTTTTAATGATAAATAAAGGAGAGCCTTGATACTTTTAGAATGAGCAGAGGGGCAATTGCAGCTGTACTTAATGAGGGAATGTTGATGGCTTGTCATCTTTTGACAAAGTTGTGGATAGAGACGTACTACTCATTTTGTCCCATGGTGCAGTTTTTCTTCTCTACAGGTGAATGAAATATCCTATCGTCATTCATTTGCACAGGAAGTGGAATTGTACTCTCAACACCAACAACAAAGGCACAATTACATCACAGATTTATAGCAGGAAGTAGGCTTCACTTCCATCTGCCTGTTGTTTCCCTTAAAGAAAATGAGTAGAATACGGTATGGCTTGCTTCTTTCATTTGCATTAGGAAAAGAAGGTTTCACTGTCTACTCACATGGCTTACCTTCTTTGTATCTCCATCTGAAAAATCTATACTGTTGCCTTGGTCATCTATGGCCCCAAAGGTATTTCATGCTGCAGAATTAGTGGCTGATGAATTAAGATAAGACCCCACCTTCTCCCATGAACACTCTGCTCCCTTCCTCCCCATTTTTTTAAATTGTAAATTAATATGTTTATGAGTTTTTATTTTTCAATGTTTTATTGGCTTTTAATGTTTGTAAGTCACCCACAGTCGCTTCTAGGTGAATCGGGCAGCAAACAAACAAACAAACAAAGAGTAAATAAACAAATTAGTCCTGGATATCTAGGCTGGGTTTCTGAACATATCCTGGAATCCAGTAAACTGGGCTTTGTAACACATCATGATCCCTGTACACAGTAGAGATAATTCAGCCATATCCCATGGATCACAAAGTCTACTCTTCAGTTATAAGCAAAATGGAATACAATTGTGAGTCCAATTTACACTTCTCTGAATATTACGAAAGTAATATGAAGGAGAATCATGTTTCAGGGTCTTAGCTAAATATTTTTTATGTTCAACATCATGACCATTATGGCCCTCATTTTGGAGTATTTCAGTTCAATTATATTCCTCCCATCTATGCATATGACCTATTAGCCTCTTACCCATTTTGCATTTTTTCCTCCATTTATAATCGTGGGTGAGATGGACACATTTATGTCCTAGGCTAGTGGCCTCAAACAATTCTATTTTTTGTTTGCATTGATGTATGCAGTTAATTCTCTCCCTTGTAAAGAAGGGTCTCTGACAAAATCCTGCAGAATACCACTTTGGTATCTTACATTGTCTGAGCCCATGGCTTCCTCAAATGTTAAGGAAATTAAAGGAAATTTGTAGCTCAGGGTTGAAATGTGGGGTGCCTGATGCTCTCTGAACTCGATTGTGTTCTTGCAAATGTTTCATTATCCAAACTAGGTAAACACCAGTACTAGGACTAGCACTGACAATGTTACCTAGTTTGGATAATGAAATGTCTGCAAGAAAACAATGAAACTTAGAGATCTCTAAGGTACCCTCATTATGAAAACTAGATTTGGGTTAAAATTATGGGAATATTTCAGAAACAAGAACTATCTTCAATGTGGAAGGAGTCAATGTTCTTCCTTTTGCGAGAAGCATTTCAACAGAGGCCAGACAGCCTTCTTTCACTAAGGAGGTTGTAGCAGATCCCTGCATTGCAGAGCCTGCATGGAAAGGTCAACTGGCACTAGATGAGTCTAGAATATCTTTCAATGTTATCTTTCTGGGTACTATTTATACAGTGAATTGTGCTTGCTCTCCAACAATGCCTACTCACACAGACTTTGCTATCAGGCTGCACTGCATCTAAGCATTGTTGTGACATAAGCATTTATTTGTTTGTTTTGCAACCTTTCTAAGCTGTTCTACTTTACTCAGATTCTGGCTGGCAAACAAGAAAATAACAACCACCCAGTCAAAACAATGAATACAGTAAAGCTCCTACCGGATGGAGGGCAGGATAGGGTGAGGGAAAGAAACACATCATGGCAACTTTATTCAAAATCCCAATGAAATAAAATCATCTTAATACTTTTATGAAAACTGTAGTGTGTGTGTGTGGGGGGAGATATAATACTGTGGCCTACTAGAGCCATCTCTTCCATAGCCAAGGGGCCTCTGTAGGTAGGAGGACTCTCAGTAGGTTTTCTCACAATGATATAGTAAAACCCCACTTGGAACACTGCAACCAGTTTTGGTCACCATGATACAAAAAAGATACTGAGATACTAGAAAGGGTCTCAGATAAAAGCAGTAAAGGATTAAGGGCTGGCGACTAAAACATATAATGGTTGCCAAGTCTAACAAAGAGAAAGGGTAGCATGATAGCATGATAGCAGCCTTCCAATATTTGAAGAGCTGTCACAGAGAAGACAGATCAACCTATTCTCCAAAGCACCAGAAGGCAGGACAAGAAGTAACAGATGGAAACTAATCAAGGGGAGAACCAACCTAGTACTAAGGAACAATTTCCTGACAGTGAGAACAATTAATTGGTGGAATGGCTTGCCTCCAGGAGTAGTGGTGCTCATCACTGGAGGTTTTTTTTTAAAGAAGAGACTGGACAACCATTTGTCTGGAATGGTATGAGGTCTCCTGCTTGAGCAGAGGATTGGACTAGAAGACTTCCAAGGTCCCTTCCAACTCTGTTATTTTGTTATGTGGACTAATTCTAATAAATGTAATGTATTGCCTGTTCTGGTTTTCAAAAATTAAGTAATGACATGTTAGGATAACACACCTTAGGCTAAAGGAATTGAATATGAATCTCTTTACTATAGTATCCTCTTTGAAACTGGGCAAGAAAGTGAGGGGAAAAACCAACATGCTACATTAAAACTATTCTCCCCAGTTGGAATTCAGAAGGTGTGAGCATCAGCCCATTTGCAGCCCTCTACAAACTCCGCTTACCCATCAAAGCTTTGCAGCATAGGTATAGAGTGGCAGCTAAAGGCAGTTGCAGGCAACTCTAAATCAGCTTTAAGACTGGAAGGCTTAAGTCTCCTGTAAAGTTTTTGCGCAACACGTCTCAGTAATTATCTAGCACACGGGGTCTTCAAACTTGACAGCTTTAAGATTTGTGGACTTCAACTCCCAGAATTCCTCCTCCAGTCATGTTAGCTCAGGAATTCTGGGAGTTAAAGTCCACAAGTCTTACAGCTGTCAAGTCTGAAGATCCTTGATCTAGCAGCTTAACACACAGGTTTGTAAAGTATGGGTTAGGACACCAGGAGGTTTGCAATTAGTTTTTAAACCTATTCAGATTTGCATAGGTACAGTGATTATGAACACACTCTCTTGGCTTTGCTCCTCACTTGATCTCTACAGGCTCAGACTCCCTGAGATTAAAGCATAATTATTAAAAATAAATGATATAGTTCTTACTTTCCCAATCCTAATTCCAGAGAAATTTTTAATTTTATTTAAGGTGCAAAAGGAGGATTGACCATATTTTAGGAAGTGGTTATACTGCAGTCTCTATCCAATTGTTGGAGGAAAAATCCTTCTGGGTTCAGTTCAGTAAGGGCCTTGGTGGTATTATTGTTAATAGCCTAGCACTTAGTTCCAGCTGCCTGTAATTATTGCAGGCTCGAATCCCACCAGGCTCAAGGTTGACTCAGCCTTTCATCCTCTCGGGGTAGGTAAATTGAGGACCCAAGATTGTTGGGGGCAATAAGCTGACTTCGTAAAAATGCCGCTTAGTAATAAGCAGGCATATACAATGGAAGGAAGGCTATTGCTGAGCGCATTGGGTTGTATCCCAAAAATTGTAAGCTGCCCTGAGTCTCCGGAGAAGGGCGGGATATAAATATGAATTTTTAAAAAAAGTTCCAAGTGGGGAAAAAGACACTGGAAACATGGAGGCTGTTTGGAAGGTTTAATGGTGGACAGGACCACATGGCCTGGAGCTCCAGAGTGAAAAGGAAGGATGATCACATGCTTCAAGGTGAAGGAAGAGATCATGAAAAGGGCTGAGGTGCTGAGAGTGCCTGGGTTTTATAACCTTTGCTGGGATTTGAATTGGAGCTTGTATTCTGATTGGTTGTCAGACTCCCATGGGGCCATGCAGGGGCAACTCTGTAGGCTGTCCTGAGTTCCAGGCTTGGTTGAGCCTTGCTGGATGATGATGCACTGAAAAGGCTTTTGAGCAATTGCTATAGCTTTACCTGGAGATCTTTGTTATGTAAAGTATTCTGGCCCAGGCCTTAATGGCGCACCCATTAACAAAGGTGGGGATGAGCTTCTACTTCTGAGGTGAGTTTCTGCTTCTGAGCTTCTACTCTTTTTAGGGGAAATATTTTGCCTTTTTAATATTTCCTAGGATATTTCAATTTTCTAGGAGAGGTGTGGGTGCTAACTTCCTACACAATCTCACAAGGCATTTATATAAATAAAATGGACAAGAGAAGATTTGTGTATCCTTTTTTGAAATTCTGGATTGTGAGAAGAAAGGATGCATTGAAAATGGAATGGATAAATGAATGGCTATATTATTATTCCTAACAGGAAATTACATCTTCCTAAATGCTAGAGAAAGAGAAGGGGGTGACCCAACATCAGCTACACGAATTACTGATTGAGAACCAAGAACAAACAGAAGTAAACAAAAGAATCTCTGAATGTGATTCCAGTATCAGAGCAAAGTAATGTATTCAAAAGAAGTTCCTAAAAACATGAATACTAATATTTACTCATGATAACAAACATTTTTAAATCTTACAGAACTATCTTCAGAGGAACTTGATCTTCTTTACGATCATTGTTCATGATAATCATCCACACTATTTATTAGATTTTTAACTCTTTAACACCTTATTACACTCAAGGCAGCAAACGTACCTAATACGTACATACCTCCTTCCTGCTCTGATTTTTCCCAGAACAATACTCCTGTGAGGTGGGTTGCGCTGAGAGAGACGGGCCCAAAGTCACTAGGCTGGCTTTCATGCTTAAGATGGGGCTAGAGCTCATTTTCTGAAGTTCTCAAGATTTTAGAATAGAATAGAATAGAATAGAATAGAATAACTGTTGGAAGGGACTTTGGAGGTCTTCTAGTCCAGCCCCCTGCTTATGTAGGAAACCCTACACCATTTCAGACAAATGGTTATCCAGTCTCTTCTTAAAAACTTCCAGTGTTGGAGCATTTACAACTTCTGGAGGCAAGTTGTTCCACTGATCAATTGTTCTGTCAGGAAGTTTCTTCTTAATTCCAGGTTGCTTCTCTCCTTGATTAGTTTCCACCCATTGCTTATTGTCCTGCCCTCAGGTGCTTCGGAGAATAGTTTGACTCCCTCTTCTTTGTGGCAGCCCGAGATATCGGAACACTGCTATCATTTAGATAATCCTTATATTACAAACCATAGTATATATAATATACATATAATACTTCCTGTACAATCTTGTAAGAGAAGTATTCTATGTATTATTATTGATTTACTACGGGGAATACATAACATTTTAGCTGGCTTCAAGGCCATCTCAAGATTTTACAACAAGCTAGAAATTAAAAGATGGGACTTCTCATTTTGTGCTTCATTTTTTTTCTACTGCTTCTCTCATAACTTTTTTTAAAAAAAGTTTTAGAAAGATTACAAAACTCTGCAAAACTTGTTGATGTAGAGGCAAAAGAACAATGAAAACCGTATCCCTTGCTAAAGGTGGAAATGTCCCACAGTAAATATTGGCAGGAGAGGAAGACTGAATGTAAAAAAAAAAAGAGGCTGTTGCTTATCTAAAAAAGCAAGGCCCCGCCCCTTTTCATGAGAGCTGAATGTGCCGTTTCCTTTTCCAGTGGTAAATGGTCAAGAACCATGCTGGAAGCATCTGAACAAACGAGGCTTTCTCCCGTTTGCTTCCCTGGTCTTTGCTGCAGCTTTGCTTCATTCATTTTTGGACGTGGATAGGAAAGCAGTCAGTGCAAAAATAAAAAGCAAGGGGGAAGCATTTCTGAATGCTTACAGGATGAATTTCCCTAACAGTACAACAACTTCTGCTCCGCGTGAGTACTCAAAACGCCTCCTTGTGCAAAATGACAAACGTACAATTCTTACGCTTTGGTATGTTTAAAAAAAGAAGGGTGGGGGGAGGAAATCGCTTCTTTGCTCGCTCTCTTCTCTCTCAGAAAACTTTCTAGAGTAAGTTCTGGAAGCTTTACTCCTCTCTTGCCTGCATTTACGAGTGTTGGTGGGTGTGAAAACCAAGGAGAAAAAACCGAAAGTTGTGCAGGCGTGCTTGGGACAAGACAGGAATCCAATTACAGCGCTCGTTTGCGAAGATCAACCTTTTATATATATTTATTTTAACGGCGCAGCTGAAAATGTAATTGAAAGGGGAGCTGAAAAGGAGCGATTAAGGGGTTGATTTCCCTTTTCACCAAAGCTAGAGAAATGCAGCTGTTTAACTGCGTTCTGCTTCTTTCTCTGTGCCCTCTTTGAGGTATTAGCACCTTGCTCAAATACAGACAAGGAACTGTCTCTCGGTAACATGAGAGCCAAGCCCCAAACTGACGGTCTATATTTAGCCACAATGCATTCTTGTTTTCTAATCGTTTCTCAGAACTGGTGTTACAGCCACTGAATGACAGCCGATTGAGGGGGGAAAGAGGGTGGGCCTGTTTCCTGTTTCCAGAATGTTATGTACTTTGGTGAAAAGTTATAGCAGGAACCGAGGTAGCCCAGGGAGATTCATGTGGGCGGTGAACCTTCAACACTTGATCCTCAACCGGACCCTGAGAACTGAGAAGTTAGGCCGAGATCATATTGCAAGCTAGAGAGGGATGGGAACTTACCGGGAACTGGTTTCATAACGTTCAACGCCGTTAGTATTTTTTTACCCATAATATCAGAGAATGTGGCTTGTGCAGAAGTACCTTACATCAAAATTAGGCTCTGCCTCCCTCTTTAAAACCAACAGAAAAAAAGATGTAGGGGAAGAGCAAATCCAGTACAGTGGAGACTGTCTGTATCTCTCTTTCCTGTCACGTGTTCAGGCCACAGCCGGTTATCAAAGGATGTGAAGGTCTGTGAGAGCAGACATGTTAACATAAACTAATTGTTGTTAACTAAGTTTTGACTTCATCCAAAGTTGTCAGATTGCCAAATGATGGGATGGCATTGAGACAGGTATCCTGCTTCAATGGAAATGTGTAAACATGTTTTCCAGTTGTTGGGTGGAGTTTCAAGGGAAGGATGCAAGATATTTTGCTGTCTTTGATAAATATTTGCAAATGCACCGCTTTTGCAATTATGCCTTTGATTTTTGGTAGCCCTGACTCAATGGCTTTTATTTTGACTTACTAAAGTAAAATGCAAATAGTTGCTACTCTGTGATCCTATGGGCACATCCTAAATCAATTTGCCTATAAGCAATGTCACCAATCTGTCCCATTTCTAGAACTGTTGGATGAAAAAAAAGGAGTACAAGATACAGATAGGCAGATAAGATACAGGCAATGGGGGATTTAAGAGGTGTCAGAAAAGATGCACCAATGATCTCACTTTGGCTTTGAATCCATCCACTGCTCACTTAAAGCCCCACCTAAGGAATCCCCAAGAAATTATTTCCAAAGGAATATAACCCACAAGAGAAAACACTTGATTCCCGTCTAAAATAGAGATTTTACTTGTTCTGGGGGAAAAGTTTTCTTTATTATGTAGGACTTTCATGGTAGCAGAGCTAATGCACAGCTATAGAGTCACTAGTGTTTAGGAGAGACCAATGACCCAGTGACTTCTATTGGATCTCCTCTTATTTTGCAGTGTTTCATTATAGCTGATTGGAATCCAAAATGAATTGGATTGCACATTTATTGGAATCCAAAATAAATTGGATTGCACCTTTTCAATAATTGTCAATGTAGCTCTGAAAAGGTTACAGCATGTGTGCAAAATAATTCCCTAGGGGTTTGGATTGATTGAGAAAAAAGTACACAACACACAGGCTTCCTTTTAATGTAAGAAGGCAGACAGCATCCCCCTTAATTTTAATTTCAGAGCTTCCAGCTCTGCCTGACAGGATATCAGCTGATACCACCCCTCAGGAATAGCTTTTCTCTACTCTTGAAGCAGCTGTGTCAGCTCCAGGTTTGAAGAGATCCAAGCCAAGCTGCCTTGCTTCCCCTTCATCAAGTTTTCCTGATTCATGAGGACTTCCTGAACTTTGAGCACAGAATAGGCCTAGCAGTGGAGGTTTAAGGAGGAGTGTTATGCAGCTACGGCATGGGAATTGCCATTTGCCTTTCCCAATTCCTAAATAACAAATTGCTCCAGAAGAGAATGGGAACTGCGGTTAGTCCTTGACTTAAGGCCAGTTATATAGTGACCGAAGTTATGCTGGATTCTGAAAAAGTTACGAAGATCCAACATCTGCCCCCCTTTGTCTGCAATCAAATGACCACATTTTGGGCCCTCAGCCATTTGCAGTGCCCCATCATCACATGACATATTTGCCAGAAACTGGTGTTGACTTGCAGTGTTTGGCAAAAACCACATCATAGCAAACAGTGAATTTGCTTAATGACAGGAAGTGGGGAGGATCCTTGGAGTTATGATAACCCATTGACCCACAAAAATTCATTTCACTGGGACATATGGGCCCTTTCAAAATACTGTTTCCCCCCCCGCCCCCTTAATACAAGCTTCAGTTATCTACCATATAGAAAATCAAGATGCATCCCTTTAATTCTTCTACAGTGCCTTCTCCGCCTGCATGGCATTAACATTCTGCTGCTGTTGTGCTAAATACAGAATATTGGGAGGGTCAGGCTGCTGGCTTCCTTGCAAAAATGTGACACTGATAGAAAATGTGTCAAGGGTCCCTCCCATAGATTAGTAGGTAAATCTGTCCATGCCAATATATAAAATAAAAAATATGTTTCCCAGCATTTGTCAGGCCATGCCATGTACTGATGCTGCTCATCTTTGGAATAATTATTCCAGCATCAATATGATTAGGTGCATCATAAAACTGCAAGCACACAAAAGAACAGCAGGTCATCTAATCCAACATCTAAAACCCATCCCATTTCCATTTAAAAGTAACATTCACCCCAGAATACAGGTAGTCCTCAATGTGCAACAGTTCGTTTAGTGACGGTTTGAAGTAATGGCACTGAAAAAAGTGACGAGTGTTTTTCATACTTACAGCTATTGCAGCATTCCTGTGTTTGCATGAGCAACATTCAGACGCTTGGCAACTGGCTTATATTTATGACGGTTGCAGTGTTCTAGGGTCATGCGATCATCTTTTTTTGTGACCTTCTGACAAGCAAAATCAATAATGGTTGTAAGACTTAGTCAAGGACTACCTATAGTCTTTATAATCAAAGAGGGCCATGTACATTCATTTTGTTTAGCGTCAGAAATTTCACCATAACTGAAGGACTGCATCTAGAAAACAAACACAGAATTGATGCTCTGCTATTGTAAAAAGCATATTAGAAAAACTTTTGTCTGCTGTTGTCCATTTTTTTTTGAATGTCCTTGAGAGATTTTATGTCTTGCATAATGGGAAAAAAAAGAAGGAACAAAAATGTTGACCTGGAGGCAATAAAGCTGTATTTTTATGAAGTTTTTCATATGTTGGCTATCCCCCAAAGGCAATCCTTTAGGACATTTTTTGTTCCCATGGGTTTCAATATGCGTTTAGCTATTGGTTAGTTCTCTTTTAAAGCACAAATATACAAAATTACTGCTGATAAAATTCTTTGGAAGGACCTCTTGCCTCACAGTTTGGTCCTAGCAGTGTGATAGCCTCCACCGCGCAACAGGGTGCAAACAAAAGTTCAAATCAGCAACACATTTTGTTGTGAATTGCTTTAAAAAAACATATTGTTTCAAGTTGCCTTGGAACTTTCATTTTGAAGCCAAAGACAATATAGACATCTTTGAGAAATATATGAGAAATCATTAAGAATTGTCTTCTTGGATGGGATTACAGGCGTATCCAAAAGGCCGCAGAGAGATTATCACATAGGAAACCATGTGTCTTGCTGCCTTTCCTCTGGTAAAAATGAGGGGTGTTAGGAGCCCCGCTTAGTGGTGACTCTATGTTGGAGACAATCATTATGAGAAGTTCATTGAATGATACCCTGCTGTCTCCCCCTCACTTCCCATTACTTAAAGGGAGGGGAAAAATCATTTCCTGTCTCATGATAAACAGAAGAAATCTAGATTACTTTTGTTTCCTTTCATAAAAGGAAGGAAGGGAAGGTACATTTTCTCCCTCCCTGTCTGGTTATATCCCTCCTTGAAAAAATGGATAATTAGCTTGATCTGGTGGAAACAATGTCTGCCTTCTTGCCTGCCACAATTTCTCCAAATTTCCTGCAGGCATTACAGAGAAATTGAGACATTTCTCCAATGGAGAAAACAAGCTGTTTCATGGGATGTTTTTATAAGGAGAGAGGAAAACAGAGGGGGGAGGGAGGAGAGAGGGGGGGAGAGAGAAAGAAAGAAAGGAAAGAAAGAAAGAAAGAAAGAAAAAGAAAAGGGAAAAAAACAGTAGACTGATGCTGTACTGTTGTTTGGAAGCCTTCTGGCTGTGGGGACCTAATCCTGCAGCTTCTTATCTTGCCTCTGCAGTGTTATATTCTCATTCTCAGAAGAGCAGAGAAATACAAACCATTGTTGATAACAATGGAATTATGAATGTGGATGTTTTATAACAAACAAAACATTTGCAGTGTTATTGAACTGATGTTTCATTGTGATTAGGCAGTGTCATATGTATGAAAACATCATGAATTTTTCATTTTAATTAAGTATGTTTACATTAAAAGATGAGTCTTCTCAACTAGACTTTTGATTAGGCCACTTATTGAGTGTGTAGAGTTCATATGTGTAAAGGTTACCTTAAAACAGCAAATAATTTCAAATCATTTTCTCATTTAATGCATTCAATAAAATGTTGGATAATGTGAACTAGTACATGTGATCTAGGATCCACAACTATTCATTTTTTGAATAAATACAACATATCAATAGATAGAAGAATCTCTTTGCAGGATTTCTAAAAAAGGGTTTCTGTATCCAGGTAGTCCTTGTTTAGCAACCACAATTGGGATTGGCAACTGGATTATTAAGCAAGATGGTTGCTAAATGAAACCTTGATTTAGGCTCTTACGTCAGCTTTCCTGTGGCTTTACAGACCTGAGATGATTGTACATGAGAGGATTGGTTGTAAAGTTACTTTTTCATCATGGCCTATAACTGTGTATGGTCGTTAAATGAGTGTTCCAAGTAACACCCCCAAGAGAATCAAAAGTCTGAGGCAGGCATTTTTCTCAATGCATGAATTTATTAGAGATGTCATATTGGCACATCTGGGAAAACCCGAATCTGAAAGCCAGGTTTTCCTCACTGAGAGTAAAAGTTCCTTTCCCTCCATCCATGTGATGACCCAGAGTGTAACACCAACATAACAAAATCCAAAACATAAATAAATGTCCTTTAATGCCTCCAACTTGGCCCCACTGTTCAATAATTTATTTATTTATTTATTTATTTATTTATTTATTTGACTTATATGTCGCCCCCGCTCCCAAAGGACTCGGGGCGGCTCACAAATTAAAAGAAATACAACAATAAATTACCTAAAAACCGTATTAAACAACTCAAGCTGAATTAACATTAAAACCCCCAAAATTAAAATCAACAAAGCCCAAGGAGTCAGCATAGCCCAGATTGTAAAAACAGCCAGGTTTTTAACTCGTGGCGGAAGGTACGGAGATCAGGAGCAAGCCGGAGCTCCAGTGGAAGAAGATTCCATAAAGTGGGGGCCGCCACAGAGTAGGCTCTCCCCCGAGTCCCTGCCAAGCGACATTGAGCCGCAGACGGCACCCTGAGGAGGCCCTGTCTATGCGCCCGTACCAGGTGGTTGGTGCTTGAAACTGGGAGGAGTCGTTCTCGTAAATATCCTGGACCCATGCCATGTAGGACTTTGAATGTTAACGCTAAAACCTTGAATCTCACCCGGAGGGCAACCGGAAGCCAATGCAAGTCGCGCAGGAGGGGTGTAATATGGGAGTATCGGGGCTCCCAACACTACCCGCGCGGCCGCATTCTGCACCAGCTGAAGCCTCCAGGTGATATGCAAGGGCAGTCCTAAGTAGAGAGAGTTACAGTAGTCCAGTCGGGAGACAACGAGGGCCTGAGTAATCGTGCGCAGGGCATCCCGGTCCAGATATGGGCACAGCTGGCGAACCAGCCGGACCTGGGCAAAGGCCCCCCTGGCCACGGCTCCCACCTGCTCCTCCAACTTGAGCCGTGAATCCAGGAGGACCCCCAGGTTCCGTGCCCTGTCCACGGGGGGTAACACCTCCCCCCCATGACCAAAGATGGAACCTCGGAACTGGACCGGGATGTCGGTATGCACAGCCACTCTGTCTTGGCTGGATTGAGTCGGAGCATGTTCCTGTCCATCCAGATCCGCACCGCTTCTAAACAACGGGACATCACGGAGAGAGCATCACTGATGTGGTCCGGGGTGGAGATGTATAACTGCGTATCATCAGCATACTGATGATAACTCACCCCGAAACCACGGATGATCTCCCCCAGCGGCTTCATATAAATGTTGAACAAGAGAGGTGAGAGAACCGACCCCTGAGGGGGTCCTCAGAGTCAATCTCTGCCCCCCTGCCAACACTGTTTGAGCGTCCCGAGAGGTAGGAGGAGAACCACTGTAAAACAGTGCCTCCCACTCCCAACCCCCCGAGACGCCGCAACAGGATACCATGGTCGATGGTATCGAAAGCTGCTGAGAGATCTAACAGGACCAGGACAGAGGAAAGACCCCTGTCCCGAGCCCTAGAGAGATCATCAATCAGCGCAACCAATGCTGTCTCCGTGCTGTACCCGGGTCGGAAGCCCGATTGGTACGAATCCAGGTAGTCCGCTTCCTCCAGGAAAAGTGGCAATTGCTGGGCCACCACACTCTCAACAACCATCGCTAAGAAGCGAAGGTTGGAGACCGGATGATAATTCTCAGTTGGAGATAAAACGTACTCAAAAATAGTCTTCAAAAGAAAGCAATACAGTCTGAATTTAATGAGCAGATAGAGGTGAAAATAAAAACGAAACGCATTACAATGATGAAATTTCCACAATGGAACAGGAGAAGTATTTACCAAATTCAAGGAGATAACAAGGCACAGTCTGTTGGAAGGACGCCAACCAAGATAACCTCAAACCAAAATAAAACACGCTTTGTCTCCAGTGTTTGCTAGAACACAGGTCCAAACTCTTACTCAGTTGTCACAGCTGCAGCCCATGAAGAGGATCAAGTCCCTCTCCTCCCGAGTAGACCACGTCTCTCCCTTATCCTCTCCTCCCTGCGTGCCCTAGGGTGGATAGGGGATGGGCCTGGGTCCTCCTCTGACTGCTCAGCCGGCCTCTGCCCCTCCGCAGCCTCCTCCACAATCTCCGGAGCCACACTTCCACTCCCTGTCGGGAGTGAAAAAAGTGTGGAATGTTGACATTGCCATACCTGGTGACAGCAGAATCGACGAGAAACAACTTGAAAAAAATCACCAGATATCAGCACTTGAGAATTGAACTGCAGAGACTCTGGCATAAACCAGTGCAGGTGGTTCCAGTGGTACTCGGCATACTGGGTGCTGTGCCTAAAGACCTAGGCAAGCACTTGAAAACAATTGGCGCTGACAGAATCACCATTGGTTAGCTGCAGAAGGCCACCTTACTGGGAACTGCTCGCATAATCCGCCGATACATCACACAGTCCTAAACATTTAGGAAATGTTCGACTAGTGATTTGTGATACGAAACCCAGCATAGTTGTCTCGTTTGCTGTGTACACTGTTGTTTTTTGTGAATAATAATAATAATAATAATAATAATAATAATAATAATAGATAATCAGAGTTGGAAGGGACCTTATAGGTCATCTAGTCCAACCCCCCATCCAAGCAGGAGACCCTAACCATTTCTGACAGCTGGCAATCCAATCTCTTCTTGAAAGTCTCAAGGGCCTTGGTGGTGCAGGCTGTTAAATGCCTAGCACTTAGTTCCAGTTGCCTGCTATTAGTGCAGGCTCGAATCCCACCAGGCTCAAGGTTGACTCAGCCTTCCATCCTCTCGGGGTAGGTAAATTGAAGACCCAAGATTGTTGTGAGCAGTAAGCTGACTTCGTAAAAATGCCTCTTGGGGGCCCCCCAAAAAAGCCCTAGTAATAAGCAGGCATATACAGTGGAATGAAGGCTATTGCTAAGCGCATTGGGTTGTGTCCCAAAAAATTGTAAGCCGCCCTGAGTCTTCGAAGAAGGGCGGCATATAAATGTAATTTAAAAAAAAAAAGTGATGATGCTCCCACAACTTCCGAGGGTAACCTTTTGCATTGGTTGATAGTTCTCACTGTCAGAAAGTTTCTCCTTATTTCCAGGTTAAATCTCTCCTTGTTCATTTTCTATCCATTATTCCTTGTCTGGCCTATAGGCGCTTTAGAAAATAGCTTGACCCTTTCCTCTCTGTGGTAGCCCCTCAAATATTGGAAGACTCCTATCATGTCTCCCCTGGATAGAAGACTGCTATCATGGCAGCCCTGAAGACTCCTAAAGTCTTCAGGGCTCATTAAAGGTGGCTCCAGGGCTGACAATTACCTGTATAGATATCTTGAGTGAAATGTCCTAGTTCTCATCTCTGCAAAACAAATAAAGATCAACTCAAATGCATTCATTATTTACCAATGGAAGTTTTAACAAGCTAATCAGGATATTTCAAGTCTGTGATATGTACCAAGTTACCTTTTAAGCTTTTGACTTTTCAAACATACAATGGGAAAGAGTGAATTGGTTGTTGGTGCATAGCACTTATAGAGAGAGGTTTCCAGAAAAATCTGTATTTAGAAAGCTACATCCCTCTATATCCCTAAGTCAAAGTGTTCCAAATCCAGCCTGCTGCTTTTATTTAATTCTGTTTTCTGAAGATATTATAGAGCCAATCAGGAAGAGTACATAATACATTTTCACTTGCATAATTGGAATGCAATTATTCCTGATTAACATAGAACAGATATGAGTGGTTGGACACAAATTGGCTATGATTTGATGTTTTTTCCCCCAGAGAAGAACAGAAACACTTCTAATTTAGATGACTATCAGCATTATTTTTACAATCCAGGCAAATATACAGTATTGTCTGGTGAAGGAATAACAAAGGCTTTCTTGTAGATTAGGACTCTGTGGTAAGAGAAGCATCTTTGGAGAATGATTTATTTCCACCCCCAATCCAGATCATCTCTTGTGCCAACCACCTGGCATATAAAACCAGCAGGAAACAGTATGAGGAACACATATTAATAAGCTATCCCAAGACATTGCCATAAATACTATCATTAAATCCATTTCTGAAACAATGACTGCTTGTTTGCTGAATGAAGGTACATGGACAGCCAGATAAGCCAGTTGACTTTGCAAAATCTCTAAAGCAGGGCAGCCTCTTACATAATATGTTCTGCAACATATGTTTCGCCACAGGGATCTATCTCTCCAAATTAAAATGACAAATTCTGCTAAAAATTACTGTCTGTAAAACTTTTCGGAAAAAAATATGCCATTACTGCTGAAAAGTGGATTTTCATCATAAACATCATTTCCCATTTCTTTTTCATGTTAAGCTTACTGTGATGACCCGGAGTGTAACACAAACGTAACAAAATCCAAAATGTAAATAAATTTCCTTTAATGCCTCCAACTTGGCCCCATTGTTCAATAATTCTCAGTTAGAGATAAAACTCAAAAATAGTCTTTAGAAGAAAGCAATACCATCCAAACTTAATGAGCAGGTAGAGGTGAAATAAAAAACCCAAAACAAACTACAGTGAAAGAAATTCCACAACGGACCAAGATAAGTAATTACCAACTTCAAGGAAATAATAAGGCACAATCTGTTGGAAGGACGCCAACCAAGATAACTTCACCCCAAAATAAAACATGCTTTGCTTCTGGCAACGCTGTGTTGTAACCGTCTCTCTTGTATACTATTCTCCCCAGCTGCAACTAATGAGGGGGATCATGGCCACTTCCTCTCTCGTAAGCCAAGTGATTTCCTTCTCTGTTCCTCCCTGCGTGTCCTAGGATGAAGAGGGGATGGGCCTGGTTCTTCCTCTGATTGCTCAGCCGGCCTCTGTTCTTCCCCAGCCTCCTCCACAACCTCCAGAGCCACACCTCCATTCCCTGTCGGTTGTTCTTCCTCTCCCTCAGAATCCAACTCTAACAAGGGCATGACACTTACTTAAAGAGGGACTCATTCCTTGTCCTCCATCCCTTGAGCCCTAAAATGTTTTTAAGTGTCCATTATTTTTATGTATTATTTAACTTCGTTTTTAGTTATGTTTTTATTAACTTTTCTTTACATTATCTTCAACTGACCACCTTGAGTGTCCCTTTTGGATAAAAAGATACAATGTTAAGTATTTAAAAGGGGAAAATATGCTTAGTGTGTCACAGTAACTTAACCTGGGAAACCTTTTTGTTATTTCTAATGTTTATTTACTATTTCTACACATGCAATTGAAAGTATATATTCTTTTATATATATATTCTTATACTGAAGTATATATTCTTATACTGAATCCTCTAGATATTATTTTGAAACCGAAATAGATGAAATTATATTACGCACTAAAGTTCTGTTGGGATATCACAACATGAGCGAGTAATATTTGTTTCTGCTAGAGTACATAATTCCTTTGGAATGAGGGCTGGGTTAATGATGTGAAATAGTTGGGGGCATATCTTATTGAGCAGTATACGAGAAATAATAAAAATGCAAGGCAGGAAATTTCTCTTTTTTTCCCTTTTTCCTTTGTTTGGTGAACTGGGGATTTGGGGGGGGGTTGTGTTTATTTTGTGTTTGCTTAATTTGTTTAAATTTCAACTCCAGTGTTCATGAGTTTCTCACTCCACAATGGGAGAAAATGGAAATTCGGCAGTTTAGTCTTTCCAAAGCTACATTCAGCCAAAGGGCTGCAAGTTGCCCATCCTGGTTGAAGACAAACAGTACATATTGATAATGTGAATAACATTCAGTTCAGTGTTCTTATATGAAATAGCACATGTTACAAATCAAAGACCCCAATTTTCTTTCTAATTGATTTATTCTTGCCTGGCTTCAAATGTAGATAGTTTTTCCAGTTTGTGTATATGGCTGTCCAGAATCACTGAAGAAACTAGAATAGAATATTAAGAGGACATTCTTAATTTTTGCTGAGAATAATCAATTGCCTGATATACAATTTATACCAGTAGATAAACAAAATCCTTCTCAAACCATGCTATCTCCAGTTTATGAAAGTACTTGTGCCATATGTTTCAGAAAGTATTTTGCTAATACACCACTGCATACCTTTTTTTTTTAGTTTACACAAATTGTTGAACTATAGTTCTGAAAAATGACAATATTGGCCAGGAATAACAGGAGCTTGAAATAGCTAAGCAGGATTTGAAAACCTGCTAGTATTTTAATGGAAAGTTGCTAGGAAATCCTAGGGCTTTGCTTTACACGGAATGTTTTTTTAAACTCAGGAGAAAGTAAAAGTCACCACCATTCCCCATAATTCTGCAGAACCTTAAATGGTTGCATCCATGCTGTCTCCAGTCTTAAGGGAGATTTTTATTTTATTATTTCTACAAAACCTGAGGAACCAATGCTGAGAACAGCTGAAATCTAATGCTGCAGGATCCAAACTGGCTCAGTCACTGGGACCAGAGGTTTTGTCTTCTGAGCTTTCAGAGTCATGCTGGAGCCCATCTTCAGGGAACTTCTCTTTGCCGTTGACCTACCCAGATTGGATCCTACAATATTATCTTGGGATATATATATTTGCCTTCATTCCTGAAATCTTAACGTTTCAACCATCTTCACAGCTTCAAGCAGACTTTTTTCCCATTGCTTACTGGTTATTTGGTTGGGTTTTTTTTTGATGGTCGCAGCTCTTGAAACTGTTTTAAAGTCTGCAGCCGCTCTTGTGGCTCCCCAAGTCTCAAAGGTTCACATTTAACAAAGTTGGCATAAAGGCTGAGGTTCTCCTAACTTTCAAATAATGCCAAGGGGTTTTCCCCTTCCACTCACTTAACAATTTCAAAGATTGTCCAGACACATACCTTAAACATCGAGAGTCTGGGATTCTGTAGGGTTTTGTAATTATTTATTTATTTATTTATTATTTATTTATTTATTTATTTTAATTACATTTATATGCCGCCCTTCTCCGGAGACTCAGGGCGGCTTACAATTTTTGGGATGCAACCCAGTGTGTTCAGCAATAGCCTTCATTCCATTGTATATGCCTGCTTATTACTAAGTGGCATTTTTACAAGGTCAGCTAATTGCCCCCAACAATCTTGGGTCCTCAATTTACCTACCCCGAGAGGATGGAAGGCTGAGTCAACCTTGAGCCTGGTGGGACTCGAGCCTACAGCAGTTGTAGGCAGCTGGATCTTAAGAGCAGGCAATTAACAGCCTGAGCCACCAAGGCTCTTGGTAATAGGAATATGGGACTTTTTTATAGGCTGAGGTTTACTTTTGGCCTTTGAATGATATGCTGCAAACTGGTTTCAGGAAACTAAATCCCTCAATTTTCAGCAGCTGTTGAAATTGCCCC
The DNA here is from genome assembly GCA_009733165.1 of Naja naja. Taxonomy (NCBI): domain Eukaryota; kingdom Metazoa; phylum Chordata; class Lepidosauria; order Squamata; family Elapidae; genus Naja; species Naja naja. The sequence goes on from CM019148.1 coordinate 242,303,106, forward strand.
TTCTTCCTTCAACTGAATTTGGGGGGAAAGAAGTGCTTCCAGGAAAGTATAGTCAGTGTAGAAGTATAAACAGTGTATTTTAATTCTGTAACATAATTGAAAGTGATTTTTGAACTCCAAAATGGAACAATGAAAAGTATGGAATTGTTTTTAGTTTATGTAAGATTTTAATATGTTATAGAAAAAAAAGCAAATAATATTTTTATGAACAGATACAATACATAGGTCATAATCTGTATAGGTAAAAGTACAACTTCATCCCTGGAGAGTGATTTACCAGTACAGAACTCCTCATGAGGAAATTTGTCTTGGACAGTTCAGATGTCTTCCTTTAAGATGACAGAGTAAAGACTCAGTATGAAGCTGATCTTCGGATAAAGTGAGCTTAATGAAAACATTGCATGATTGAATCATTGTAGGCTACCTAGAGTCGCCTTTGGTGAGATGGGTAGCATATAAGTTTAATAAATAAATTCTGACATCCCAAGACCAGCCTAATCAACTGTATTTAAAAATCCAATCCAAATGACTCCATACATGTGTAGGCAAAGGTATGTTCATCAGACTATAAATGTTAACATCTCTAGTATGTTAACATCAGGGTAGAACTGGCTCTATAAAACATATATTTGCAGATTTATTAAGAGCTAGAAAAAAAACAGAAAGCAGTAGGCAAACCTAAATCAAGAACCAAATGTTTAGATACTTCCCCAAATCACTAGGAACTACACTGCATAAAAGAATCTCAAAAAGCAATCTCCCCAGACACAATTATCAACAAAATAAATTAAATGACCATAAAATCCAAAACAAAATCAGATAACTATCTTCCATCCTCATTAGATACTAAAACTGTCCAAAGCTTGGCAAAAAAAACCAAAAAGACAGTTTGTGAAAGCCAGGAGCAAAGGGGTAAAGCACTAAGGGTAAAGTTGTAAAACTGTGCGGAAAAGGAAGGAGTATTGATTTTGCTTGCTGCTTTGAGTTATTCATAAAAGTAATAAAAAAGTGGGATAAATATATAAAAAGCATACCTTTGAGGGCAAAATATCCCATAATATAAGGCCTACTTCTGAGAAGATCTGATTTCTAGTTTGTATCCCCTTCACTTCATGGAAAGGTGGGATTTATCTACTTCATATGTCTCTGCCTCTGATAGGATAGGCAGAATCATTATGGACATGGTGATCACTGTAGTTATTACACTGTCAGCATCCAAGGCAGGGGTGGCAAACTCACGTCAACATGGCAGCATCACGTAAGATATCAGGACTTTTCCCTCCTTCACTAAACTGGGCGTGGGCATGGCCAGCACATGACACATCTGGCCCGTAGGCCGGGAGTTTGATAGCCCTGATCAAAGGGTATCTTCAAAAATCCTCTCAGGTAGAACTTATTGCAGTAGGCCATCTGTATGATTTCATTTTGCTTATGTTAGCCTTATTCATTTCACTTGCACACTGCTATAAGTCAGCAATTCCCAGTGGCTGATGATACTAAAATAAAAGCCAGAGTTAAATCCATGAATATTGTATAGTTTTAAACTTAAAATCATCAGCATGTCAAGCTTGGTTTAAAACGTGTATTTTTAGTTCTTTTTTGAATGCCAGCTAAGCGATCTGGTTCATCAACTTATCTTAACTTGTCTGTATTCTTTTCCCGAATTGCACAGCTGGCCTATGCTGCTGCCAAGTCATCCCAAGAGCAGGCATGACTTCTCTAAAGAGTTGCAGGCAGCTTCTACAGTCATGTCCTACATGTTCTGGAGCCCTTTTCAGACCCAAATCCAAAGCACTGCACAACACTTAAAGCTAATGTGATTACTTTCTAATTACATATCTAACATTATTTCTTTGAATTCACATTTTTAAAAATATCACTTCGCAACAACATACAGAAGTTTCTGGGTGAGCCTTCTAAGGGACACAAAGATCCCTGGAGTTGTGCCATTTCTTTTTTTAAAGATAACTTGTGGTTAAGCCATCCATAGTAAGACAGGGTCATTACTGTTGTACAGCGTTGTGATCTGTCTGGAGAAAAAAAAGGAGTAAAATCCATTAAACATTCAAACTTTAGCCTGAGCTTTGTGGAGCTTTCTCTCCATATCTCCTGTCTTATTCCATCAAATCCCCACAGGGTTTTACTTTGAACATTGTATGCGCTTTTAAAACTGCTGCCTTTTCCTCCAAGGTACTCTAGAAGTACAGTAAACAGTAAGAAAATTAAGGAAGGTATTGCCACTGGAGAGGAAGGCATAAATCTTTCCTTTTCAACTTACGGCCTGAAGTGAGGGTTTGTTTGTTTGTTAGTTTGTATTTTTCTCAATCTGTTCAAAAGTTATTTGCTTTCTCCAAGCGTCTTTGCTATAGATATTGATGATCTCTGACTCCTATTTTTTTCAAGTGCTAGATATGACATTTCCCCCTTAGGTATACGACCACTTAGCAAATTTCTGTTGCTAAGTGAGTTAAGTAACTTTTGCCCCATTTTATGACTTTTCTTTCCACAGTTGTTTGGTGAACCGTTGAGCTTTGTTAAGTTAGTAACCCGGTTGTTAAGTGAATCTGGCTTCCCCATTGACTTTGCTTATCAGAAAGTTGCAAAAGATGATCACATGATCCTAGGACATTGCAATCATAAATATAAGCCAGTTGCCAAGTATCAGAATTTTGATCACGTGACCATGGGGATGCTGCAACAAATTAAAGGTCATAAGTTACTTTTTTCAGTGCCATTGTAATTTCAAATGGTCACTAAACAAATAGTAAGTTTTCCAAGTACCCATATGTCCATTGTAGGACACTAAAATAACATAAAATAATAAAATCAAATCTCTTGTCCTTGCAAGATCATCAGAATTTATAATTCTTTGTTTTTTTAATTCCAAATTGTCTTGGTGGATTCACTTCCTGAATTGTAAATGATGACAAGACACTTCAACTGGAGCTTTTCTCTGTATCTTCCGAGTAGGAACTAGACAATAGCATTTCTACACTGCAACCAACATAACTACTTGTTGGGGAAAACCAGCTTGCAGTAGAAACTGTCCTGAGGTAGGAGCTGCGTGGAGTACAAATTAAAACAAAGCCATCTGTTCTGAAAAACAGCCTACTTCCTAGTCTGTGTTGAGGTCAGTAATTGTACAGGTTCCTGAGTGTCAAAAATCAGATAGCAGAGAGACATACAAGTGACATAATTTCCTCTAATGCCACATGCACCTTCAATTTCCACATCCAATGATGATTCTTTTTTTCCTGCTTGTGGAGGGATGAACGTTCAGCCAAGTCTCAAAATACATAAATATGTGCAGTCACTTATTTTTTACTGTCCTGGATGATTGCTTTTCGTTTTTCTTGGCTGGGGAATAACAACTAAATAGATATAGAATCCTCTCAAAAGCCACCCACGTTCTGAAACTTTAGGTCTTTCAGCTAATGCAGAAATGTTGTAGTTCTTTGGGAATTCTTGAAGGCCTTAAGGCAGGAGTCTGTCTTCATGAGGAAGGTGACAAGAATGAAGATCTATTTTTGTAAGAAGCATATTCTAGATGGTAGCACATCCCTGATTTTTCAGAAGGAAATTACTTCTGAGGAAACATTCTTCTTCATAGCCACTTAGTGTGTTACTCAGCCAGTGGACCCTGGCCAAAAACCCCCAAACAAAACAAAAAAGTAAAAAAATTCTCCGTTATTTCTCTTGAAGCCTTCAGTAAGCCTTCTTTGCTTTGGTAACTTCAACCTTAAAATGTTGTGAAGATATTGAGGAGACACAATGCTGCCTGCTAATAACAGAATGGCAAATAAGAGTATCTAAAAATTGTTTCAGAATTAATGCAAATTATTTCTGTCATGTTATGGCAACTGGGATCCAGACTTATTCCTACCCAATTGATTGTGCCTCTGTCTCTCAGTCAAGGATTAAAAGAAAACTATTGGCAGCTTCTGGTGGTCACAAAGACCAACAGAGAATCAGAATCAAATGCTTTTCAATCACTGATTAAAATAATATTTAGAGGAAAAGCATTTGCTCCATTCATGGCTAAGGAAGGTCATGGCTAAGGAAGTATTTCTGATTCCGCATTTTCCAGGGTAATTTTGAACAGTTTTTCTTAGTTTGGTTGGGAGGGGTCTTTATGAGAAGGGATGGGAATAGTTTGCATCTCATAGTAGAAAGAGCCTTGGTGGTGCAGGCTGTTAAATGCCTAGCACTTAGATTCACTTAGTTCCAGCTGCCTGCAATTAGTGTAGGCTCGAATCCCACCAGGCTCAAGGTTGATTCAGCCTTCCATCCTCTCGGGGTAGGTAAATTGAGAACCCAAGATTGTTGGGGGCAATAAGCTGACTTTGTAAAAATGCTGCTTAGTAATAATAAGCAGGCATATACAATGGAATGAAGGCTATTGCTGAGCACATTGGGTTGTATCCCAAAAAACTGTAAGCCGCCCTGAGTCTTTGGAGAAGGGCGGCATATAAATGTAATTTAAAAAAAAACAGTAGTCCTACTTCTATTGTCCCTTTGATTGTCCCTTCAATCTGTTGCTTCTGCCAATAAAATGTATCATCTTTGTATTTTTTTTCTTTTGGGGTACTCCTTGCCATCACCTCTGTTCCCTGCAAAGCTTTACTGTTTGAGACATGTGGGAATTGGCACAAAAGTGACAAGAGTTCAGCCAGTTTTTCCTTCTAGCCTAATGACCATACAAGTGCAACAGAAGAGTATGGGATGAGTTAAAATAAAATGTCCTGATGTTCTTCATAAAGCTCCCTACTATGGCTGTGACATGTCTTTGGGTGAATTATGAACACAGTTACACTGTTTTTTCTGGAAGACCAGTAAACCAACCTCTAAAAGTAGCTCAGCTAACAAGTTGGTAGGAGTGAAAGACGTAGGTTGAACAGAGGAGGAGGCTAACATGGTGCATTAAGAGACCTCTCTCCCACTTCATCCTTGGTACCTCTGTTTCAGTGGCTTGTCAGCAGAGCTAGTTACAGATTAGGCCATGAATCTGCCCCAAAATTGCCCAGCTAAGGAGTTAATATGAAATACTAGGGTAGAAGACCTCAACACTGGTGACCTGTCATGCAGATAAGATTGTCAAAGATTGTTGAAGGCGCCATCCCAACACTTGCCTATATCAACCTCACATTAGCTTACAAAAGGTGATTGATGGTGGTTTTCCATATTACCTACTAGATAGTAGAAGATACAGGTAGTCCTCGACTTACAACCGTTCATTCAGTGACTGAATTTACAACAGCATTGAAAAAAGCGACATGTCTTTCATACTTATGACTGTTGTGGCATCTCCATGGTCACGTGATTAAAACTTGGGTGCTTGGCAACTGGTTCACATTTATGATGGTTGCAGTGTCCCAGGATCAGGTGATCACCTTTTGTGACCTTCTGACAAGCAAAGTCAGTGGGGAAACCAGATTCACTGAACAGCCATGTTATCAACTTAACAGCTGCCCTGATTCACTTAACAACTGTGGCAAGAAAAGGTCATAAAATGGGACAAAAATTAGTTATCTGATGTCTCACTAGATAGTAGGAGAAGCAAAGCCAAGGAAATCACTCCCAAACCAATCACTCCTGTTAAAATATTCCTCATTAAAGCTGTAAGAAGCCTTCTTGTTACTGAGGCAGATTAAAGTTTAGCATTCAGGACAATGAAAATTACACAACCTTACTTTTCTGCTGGCTCAGAGATCTGTGGAATGTGTAGTAACATGACCCCAAGGAACAACCAACCCTAAGTTGATTTTAATTGCAGCTTCACTGTGCTCTCCAGGTATTTTTTTAAGGATACCAAAATGTTCTCAAATACTTTCAGTCAGAAGTCAGTGTTGCCAAGGTTGATTAGTAATAATCTCTCAGAAATCTAGTTGGCCTGACCAATTTACTTCTCCCTGAAAAAAAGAAGAAAGGGCAACAATTGCTAATTTTGTTGCTGAGTTTGGAGAATAGTTATTTCCATTTCAAAAATAAGTATTGATGATGTTTGGCTCTTGACTAAACTGTGTTTCTAGGTCTGGAGAATTGTGTTAATTGATGGCAAAATGATATTGTAAACCTTAGTGGAATTCCTTTTTTGTGCCCCCCCCCCAAAATTAGCCTTATTGCACTTAATTGTCTTAGTCTGAAAAAAAATCAGGAATTCCTCTTCAGCAACATGGATCATATCAGGACTTCCTGCATTAGTTCATCAGGAGAACCTATTGGTATTTCTCATGATGCCAAAGGGACTCGTTCTCAGATATAATCCACATATCTCCTCCTAATGTCTTGCTTGAAAAGTTACCAATCTTATTCTGCCTTAAGGTCTCTCTTTCCAATTTAAATTCCTCCGCAGTTAGTCCTTGCTTAGTAAGCACCATTAGAAGTTAAGATGACACTGAAAAAGGATACTTAAGACAGGTCCTCAAATTCGCAGCTGTCACAACCTCTGCATGTCCCATGACCACAATTTGGGTGCTTGGCACATTTACAATGGTTGCAGGTACCATACTCATGTGATTGCCATTTATGATCCTTCATCCTTCTGACAAGCAAAGTGACTGGGGAAGCTGACAGGAAGTTGTATGTCACACTTGATGATGTTGCACTTAATGATTGCAGCTGGAACTGATGTCGTAAGTGTGGTCATGTGATGTTTTACTTTATGGCTGAATTGCGTAGCAATGGTCACTGCTCCCACTTGAGATTGTGAAGACTACTTATACTTCTGTTCATGTGTCTGCAGGATACAGGATGGGATAATAATGGAAGAATGGAAACATTTACTGAAAACCTATTGGAAACATGGCCAGGACAAAATAGCGCTAGAATCAGGTGTACAAGATATTAAAGCTACACAACCATTCAAAAGGTTGCTCTTTTTCACCGAGTTCCTCTTCAAAGGATGTTGCAAAGCAGTGCCCTGCTTTTGAAAATAGGATGTGAAAGCTAGTTCAGGCAAGGTCAAGAGTAAACAAACAGAAACCAGACTAGAACATTATCAAAACAATGGATAGGTAGAAAATAGTCTTCCTATCCACAGAAGAGAATCACCTCACAGGCAGGAGAAAAAGATGTAGGGATTTGAAACTTGATTTCATTATAAATGGGGCTTGTACTTGATTCGTAACGGTCACTGGAATTCTCTTAGTAGCTTCATTATTTTTTCTCACAATAAGGTCTACTTATCGAAGTTTTGCATCTTTGAATGCCTCCACCAGGTTTTAGTTCTGATGCTAACTAAAATAACCCTGGCATTGGAATTCATGACTAATCCACTTAACAATGAGACTGTAAGAATAGCTACTGTGTGGAATCCACTTTTACTGATCAAGGATGCTGATTGAGACGGTTCCCAAAAATGGATTGTATCAGTACCATGGGTTGAAGTGTCATCTCCAATTGGATTCTGTTGGATTAGTTGCAGAGTGAAGCATCTCCACAAGATAAAATAATTGAAAAACCTAGAGATCTAGAAAATATATTTTAATATGCATAGATCAGAGTGCTGTTTGTTCAGCTTAAAGATTGGAAAGCTAGGATTTTGGACGGTAGACACATAAGTGGCTGTCTTTTATTAAATAAAAGTTGGCCTTCAGCTTTGGAGGCCTTCTTCAAGCTGTCCTTGGCCATTTTAAGATAAGAAAAAAAAGCTTCTAAGGGACAAAGGAGAGAATCATAACTGGTTTTACATGTATTCATGCCAGGGCTATCAGCAAAATGGTAGGCATGACCAGGTGGGTAAAGCCCTTTTAAAGTGTGTGTAGTACATATGGTACATATTAAAAAGGGACAGGTATTTGATTACCCAATCATATTCCCTATTGGAAGCCAAAGACCATCACTCTAGACAGCCCTGATTCAGGCTTAAATCCATTAAATCCATTCATGCTACATTACAATTAAGAAAAATAATCTCTGTAAATATGCAATTTTATGTATACATCTTTCTTTTTTGTATGCTTTTTTATTTTGGAGAAAACTAAACTGCAAAGCATTAGAAAAATAAATAGTCCAAATGATAACCAAATGATACAGGGCCTTGGTGGTGCAGGCTGTTAAATGCCTAGCACTTAAGTTCCAGCTGCCTGCAATTACTGCAGGCTCGAATCCCACCAGGCTCAAGGTTGACTCAGCCTTCCATCCTCTCGGGGTAGGTAAATTGAGGACCCAAGATTGTTGGGGGCAATAAGCTGACTTTGTAAAAATACCGCTTAGTAATAAGCAGGCATATACAATGGAATGAAGGCTATTGCTGAGTGCATTGGGTTATATCCCAAAAATTGTAAGCCGCCCTGAGTCTCGGGAGAAGGGCGGCATATAAATATAATTAAAAAAAAAACCATGTTCCAAAGTGTGTGTAAGTCCATGAAGTCAAAATTAGATTAGTAAGTTCTAAAACATGGCCCAAATGAATGACTATGTTTTGCACTTCTTATTACTGATATGTAATTGGCTTTAAATATCATTTTATTGTTCAGCTACACTGTAAAAACATGCCATGGTCCTTCATTTTATATAATTTAATTGAGTTGAGTTCTTCTGGCATATTGAGCCACAAAATAGCCAACTATATTTAAACCTAGCATGTTGTATGAACTCAGCCTCTGTGATTATTTATCATTTGGTGTATTCTGTGAAGCTACAAAAGGGTTAATTGAGTAAAGCATAGTTAAATTACTAATGAAGAAGCATGTCAGGAGAACACATTTCATGAAATCCTAGCACTATATCGCTTTAATATTAAATGTGTACTTCCCACAAGTTTTATACTGAAACACAATGCTCAGCAGATGAAATCGACTTGGTGTACACTGGGCATATTGAAACTGTAAATCCAGACTATTACATGACCATATAGTGGCCACTGTCCAAAAATCATAGTCCCAATAAATCCAAATGGTAGAAGAAGGGATAAAATCTTGTGTGTAAATATAGAGCATGACAATGCATAAACTTGTAAATTATTATCAATATGTGTATGAATGAATAGCGGTCCTATTTTGTACTACAGTAATGGCCTTTTATTGTAGTTCCCAGAATTTAATTTCTGGACTAGGTTAACTGGTAGATCCACAGTTAGAACAAAACTACATCTGAATGTAGAGGGGAAAATGATTACCAGGAAAGGGACATGTTATAGGTGCATAAAACTATAAATGCTATGTAGCCATATCTCCCCCTCTTGTAATAATACTAAAGAGAAGGAGAGTTTAAGGCCTCAAGCTGACACATTCTCCCTCCAAATATCTTTACTGTTTTATTCCAAGAGCTTTTAGTTCAACATTCCTTTTTAACCATTTGAATTTTATTTCAGGATCTTCTATTCCTTAAATATTGTTTAAGAATATATAAGAAAAAGAGCTAGCTAGATCTTTAGTCTAACCAAGAATTTAGGGAAAATTCATAGTTCTACTTAAGTTATAGCAACTAATCGTTCCTAATTTAATCTACAGCACAAGCCTCTTGCTTATTTCCCTCTGCAGCTTCATCTAGGGTTCCTGGGTATCCTAGATTTTCCTGATGTAATCCCCATTTAAAGTTGCACTCTGTTGGAAGAATTGTCTAGTCCATATCCAGGTAAAGATAAGCAGATATAAGAAGAAAATAGCAGAGGTCCAACATTGTTCATCAACAGTTTAGAGGCACATATGAAACTGAACAAGAACACAGCTCATAGTTTTTATGGTATTCATAGATACAGCATTTCTATTTTAAATTATATTGATAAATCAAAACTGGAATTATATATAAAAATTAGCATGTGCAACTATTTCCTGCAACTATTTCTGCATTTTTTTCTTCCCTGACAGCTTCTTAATCTTTTCATCCATTTGAGGATGGGTGTGTTTGTGCAAGATGGGGGTATAGGATGAGACAAGGATGATTGTAGCTAAACTATTATACTAGTTAGAAACAAATCAAGCCTTAAGGCTTCAGAAGCACTGATTCTTATGGTCACAGACTTGTGATTGACTCAAGGGCTTATAATGATCTTGAATGAATGCTTATTTGCTATGCTTCCTGTCTGAATAAAGGCATGATGGATGAGGCTTCAGCCAAGGAACCATCTAAGATCCGACAGACAAAGGATATGTGAGGATGGTTTAAATGAGTAGTAGCCTGAGGGGAACATTTTTCCTTTTTTTCTTGGAGGCTTAGCCTTTCTAGAAAGAGAAGGACAGTGTTCTATCTTGTGCTCTTAACAGCATTACCCAGACAGGGATTCAACCCCTATGTTACGCTTGCAGGCTCTCTGCTAACCAACCCTAGGCAGTAACTGAGTGGATGAAATTACGAATTCCGCATATCTGCTTAGCGGTATTGCTTTTCAGCAAAGCCATATCTTAAATCAGTGAGGTAGCATGCACTAAGCACATTCTGCCCTTGCACCTCCCTTTAAAAAAAAAGTGCGTAGACCAGTGCAATGATTTACATATCCTGACAGCTGCCTGGAGGTAACCAATCGGCATATGTAGAGGTGAAACAGTAGCTTGCTTGTCTGAAGAGTGACATGACTATTTTTGTCAGATGGGTAATTGTCGCTATCACCAGGGCACATCTGCTGCACATGTCCTGTAATTAAAGATCATGCTGATTATTAATTCCACCAGAGCTCCTCCACACACAGAAAGATTAACTTTTTGATAGTGCATGTTAAAAGAAATAAATAAAACCAGCCATTGTTAAATTAGAACAAGGAGAAGGGAAGTAGAAAGGCCAAAGGAGTGTCTCAATAATTATGTCTGCTTTAAGTGGATAGTATTTTCCAGCATATGCATTTCAGCAAAGTAATAGAATCTAATAAGAATGGTATTGACCAGATGTTGGTTTGCTGTGATGACACATCTTCTCTCATTACTAGCATGAGGACATAAGGGTCAAGCATAAAACCATATCTTAGATAGGTTGAACTACTTTATTTGGACTGGCCCAGTGACACAACCACTGGCTTGTATTGCAGAAAGCAGAAATACACCCTGGGCAATTTTTCTGACCTGTTTTTAGTGGGTTTTTTTTTAATGGATTGAGGGTGGAGACTAGGACAGGAAGTTTCCCAAAAACAAACTTTTCCCCAGTTCTCTCCCCCTTCCCACAATCCGTTTTTCAGGCTGTTTGAAGCCTTGAGGGTGAATGGTGGTAATGAGAATGAGAGACTCCCTCAAAACCACCCCAGAAACCTGATCAGATGAGATGTAGAGAAACCTAAGAGAGTGACATTAGATTTAATTCAGAATTGCACGTAGTTAGGAGGAGGTAGCAGGTCTGAAAGATCCTTGAAAAGGCCTCCATTAGAATGTTTAATGTCCCTATCTCTTACCTTATCCCAGCTTTGCTGGGTAGACAAGTTGATGATTGATTATACATTAATGACAGCACTAGATCTGAGTTGTTCATGACATTGTTCCTTATCAGTGGGGAAATCTTGGTGCATATATCAGGGTTCCATGCCATAAAACAGCACAGGATTGGGAAGCTGCAATTTACAATTGTGCCATCAAAACATCAAGCAAGAAAGTCCACGGAGGAATCTTAATCATGAATGCCAACAAATAGAGAAAATAATAGGAAAGGGAATTTGAAAGATCTTTTTAAGATTCTCAGAGGGATCTCAGAAGAATTTACAGCTAACAATATAATAGGAATAATTATGGAGGAGGCATGTGTTAGAGATATTTGAAATAAAAGGAAGAGGAAAATACTGTACTAAAATGGGATTGTAGTATCACAGAAGCCTCTATAGAAAAAATGTATTCCGGACTTGGGTGCATTAGAAAATAATGGATAACAAACAATAAGTCATGTGTGAAATAGGAAATAGTGCACCCAGTGCATTGAATTGTTTAAAGATGTAGGTGAAGATGCAACTAACATCAGCAGAAATCTGCATGAAAAAACATAAGATAAGGCACAAATTACAGAATCACTGCGCAAATTCGTTACACAAGTAAATTTTGTTCAAGAACTTTCAAAGAAGAATAGATCCTGACATAATACAGGCAGGTTTCAGAAAAGGCAGAAGAATGCAGAGTTCAAATGGCTAATTTAAGATAGATAAGGGAGAGAGTATGAATATTTAAGAAGGAGGCTAACCTTTGTTTATTAACTGTAGCAGCGGTTGCCAACCGGTGGGCCACGGCCCACTGGTGGGCCGTGAGAAAATTTTGGTGGGCCACAGAGAAATCTCACCCCCAGAGCACCCCCTAAAGCAATTAATCCAGGCTGTGCAGAAACACAAGGCTGCGCCGCCCACATGGCCCGCAGGAACTCCCCCCGCCCATTCCTTACCTGGCAAACTTGCCTGCTAAATTGCTATTTTTCCTTTTTTTTCCCGACCATCAGCTGTTCTGCTGTGCCGCGAGATTTAGATTAGCTAGCAAGCAGGAAATGGTTGGATTTCTTGCTTTCTAGCTAGTCTTTATATCTTCAGCTCTGCTTTTAAGCACAGCAGAACCTCCCTTAGGACTGAAGGTTCTATTATTCAATGCAAACTCACGGCAAGCAAATTTTATGTGACAGATTGAGATAGCCGATAGCAGATAGATAGATCACTGAATGATTCTGTGAGCAACTCAATCTGCCTGCCTGCTTTGCCTGATTTTGGGTAAAAGTTGCTCTTTTTTAATAAAAAAATCAATATTTATATAAATATTTATAATATTTATATACAAGCCATGCCCAGCCAGTCACATGACCACCAAGCCACACCCACAAATTAGGTCATGCCCACAGAACTGGTTAGTGGTCCCTGGGATTTAAAATTATGAGTTTAGTGGTCCCTGAGCTCCAAAACGTTGGCGACCCCTGAACTATAGCAAGGTTTGTTAATAGCTGATGCAAGCATGTGTGAATGTGTGAATATTTTAAGGCTAATCGCTGTGCTGATTATTCTTTGTGATAAACAAGAAATTTCTATAAGAACTGTAAGAATATTGAGAAACTAAGGGATTTTGAAGAGGAAAGGGAGTTAAACACAGATGCATGCTATCATTTTATCTGTTTGACTTACAAGAATGGCAGGATTTATAAGAGATGAGAGTGGAATCAAAATCTGAGTTCAAAATATTAATACTTTGAGATATGTGGATGACACTTTCATTAGCTGGAAGTAAAGAGGATTTAAAGAGTTTATAATAAAAATAAAAAGAGGATACAAAAAAGGGTTAAAGTTAAATATTAAGAAGACAAACGTAATCTCAACCTGCATTACTGAACTTAAAACTGACAAAAAGAAGTGAAAATTAATAAACGTTAATAACATTGTTAATAAGTTGTGGTGTGGGGCTCAAGAATAAATAGATATGGATAGGGCACTGGTATAGTTAAGAGAGTTAATCTAGGCAAGATAGCAATGACATTGAAAGAAGATAATGAATAATATATTTTTGATAAAGATAAAAACAATAAAAATAATGGTCTTCAGCTATAAAAAAGCTGAAGATGTAGAAAGAAGAAAAAACACCATACTTTCAAATGTGGAATATAAGAAAAATCAGTCCAGTACTGTAAATTCTCTGTTCCCTGGAATAGGGAATAGATACTCATGCATTCTGAGCATAAAATATGTGATGTGAGATGGAAAAGAGATCAGGTAGGTAAACATGATCAAAAAAGTGGTCTTAAGAGCTAGAAGCTATTGTGAGAGATGTCAAAATAGTAGGCATTAACATACACCCTTTCCTCTTCAAAATCCCTTGGTTTGTCAATATTCTTACAGTTCTTACAGAAATACAATCCCTGATGCTATTCAAACCCAGTTTGATATCTGTCAGTGGTTAAAAAACGCTGAACTTGTCAGCTGGAAAAACTGACACCCTGGGTTCTGTGCTGTGTGACAGGGTGAGTTCCATTACTTGCCCCAGCTCCTGCCTACCTAGTAGTTTGGAAGCATGCAAATGCAAGTAGATAAATAGGTACCATTTCAGTGGGAAGGTTGAACAGCATTATGTGTACCTTGGTGTTATAGTCTTGCTGGTCACATGATCATGGAAGGGTCTTTGGACTACTCTGGCTACCTCAGCTAAGAAATGGAGTTGAGCACAGCCTCCTAGAGTTGAACTTGACTAGATAGGGGAAACCTTTACCTTTAATACCAATATCAATACCAAGTATGAAAAAAAAAATCTGGAAAACAAAATCAGGCAATGTCCTCTATCTGCCTATTTAGCAGAAGTCTGAAATTTATCAAGTGATTTGAAACACCTTAAAATTTGCCCAATATTTTTCCACTATTGTCCAATTCCAGAACTTTTATGGATGAACTGAGTTTCAAAAATTTACAAAAACAAAACCCTAGGATCTATACAGCCATCTTGCAGAGGCAAATGGTCATGATGATGATTTATTTTCCAAGTGAAGTATCATTTGTGGCATCATGTGTTATTTTGGGTCCGGTGTTGGTTTTCGAAAAAAAATAACAAAATATCATGTGTTATTTACCCAAAATAACACATGATGCCACCACCAATCTCCTTCACCAGACTCAAACCCAAGCCCACACCACAGATGAAAGGCAACCACCATCCAGAAACCAGACCATGGCTGCAACACCAGCTGCCACACACCCCTCCAACCCCCAAACTAAGCAAACTGACACACGCTATAAACACATAGCCAGACCTCAAACTCGGAGCCAAACCAAGGCCCAGAATGCCACATCACAGCCTTCCACCCAGGATACTACATCACAGAACTCAGGAGATCACAACACAAAACATCAGGAGGTTGCAGCACAGACAGCGACCCAGGAGATTACAGCACCACACCCAGGACGTCACAACAATAGAACTCAGAAGGTCATCACACAGCCCATTACCCAGGTCGTTACAACACAAAAGGCTGAGAGACACACAGCCAGCACCTCAGCCACACAGGGTCTCAGGAAAAAGCCATCCAATCTGCATACATCAACTCCACAAACCAATCAAGAAGTAACAACACAGCCAACTCTAGAGTTTAAAAGGGAAAAACAGCCACGATCACACACTTCTCCCAGGAGAACGAAGCTGAAGACACCAGCCTGAAGATGACGGATGAGATTTCGTCGAAACGTTGCCAAGGTATTCTCAATCTTACACGGACAAGACCGAATACACCAAGACCTACATACCTTTACCCGTGAAAATATATATATATATATATATATATATATATATATATATATATATATATATATATATATATAGGCAAGTGTGAGCTTCTGTTTCCTTTTTTCTGCATTCAACCCCCCAAAAATTATGCTACCAACATTCAGCACAAAATTAAAATGTCAGAGGCTTGATTATTTTTGCTTTCATGTAATGTTTGTGTCCTTAAAATAAACCACAAATCTTTACCAAATTAAATTCTATCCATCAGAGCTAATCATTAACTTAGTCCAGAAATAATGGACTGTTAAATTCTAAATTAGAAAAGAAACCTGTTCTAAAAAAAGCAGAAGCATCTATTAGTTTCTAAAACATAGTTCATAACTAGTGTTCTATTTCATTTTCTGTTTTAAAGCAATAAGTACACACACAGAAACATACCCCAAAATAAAATATACCATGCCAAAGACATTCAATATTATTCTCTAAATAAGAAAATCATATAGCAGACTCTCTGAAAATGATTGATGAACAACTTTCCCTAACTCTAGAAAAGCCAGAAAGAATATTTGCTTGTTAATGCCTACTCAATGAGGTTGGTACAATAGTAGCATAATCCAGAAGAAATCAATTTATGATCCAACAACACTAACTAAATTCAGTGGCCATTGTGGATTGTCCAGTACTGCAAATTCTTGAAACTCAGTAGATCTTGCATTGTCTCCCCCAATATAATGGGGGCATTCTTTACTGGTAATGTGAAGTTTAGCCTAATATGAATTTGCTTTCATTCTTGAGTTGTGACTAGTGAACAGTGAAAATATAAGAGAAATCTGTAATAGCATAAGGAAAACAGTAGGAGGTAGGTCACAGATGCTGAAGTAGACTTGAAACATTCAAGGGTTTGTTGAACCCTTCTAGAATTTTTCAGAAGCAGTGCAGACTTGAAGATCCATTTCTACCCATCCATTATACTTTCTAGCCGTGGGCTGGGTCATTTGGAACTATCCCTGCTGCTTTGGCTTTCACTATTTTAGCTTTCCAAGTTGATATTTGTAGTAAAATAAATGCACAATCTTTCAGCAAGAAGTTACACCACAGTAATTTTCATTGCTGCAGGTTTCAATCTTCTTGTCTATTTCCATGTGCTTGTGTATATCCAAGAAGCCACTCACAAACAATATATGGGTGATTGGTTGTAAGTCTCCTTGGTATTAGAGGAATTCTTGGAGGAGAGAAACTTTGAAAATAGTAATTCTGGATAAATATCTTCTAATGCTAAGCTCTATTTCATCAATGAGGCAGATATTCAACAAGATGAGGAATATACACATTTTACTAGTTGTTTTGGCAATCAATCATTTCTTTTGATGTACATTATTTGGGCTTGGTTCTATCCACTTCTATGTGTCCTGCTAACTATAGTCCTGAATGAATGAATGAATGAAAGAATTCCGAGTAGGGTTGCCTCAACATTTTCTCAACAAGACAGTAAGGTGGTTGCAATAGGGTGCAAAATGTCACTTACAATTCATAATTTATAATGACTTGAATTAGAAGTGAGTCGGAAGAGAAGAGTCTTATCAATTGGGGGATCTTACATGAGAAGGGTACCTAGCAGTAGTAACAGAACAGGAACAGATGGAAGAGAATGCTCCAATGAATCTGGTAAAATAGTTAATGGCCAAGATAGTTGGAAGATGTTAATAGCTGCTGGGGGTTTTACATATACAGTAGATGCACCAAAATACTGTTAAGGAAACATGGTAATTGCAAATTGATTTTAATTCCCTAGGAGAAATTGGATTGAGGCTGTCTGCTATAATCTCAGTCTGCATATATAAGTATTTCTCCCCCATTCTTTAATCAATTAGTTATAACTTTGTCAAGTTTTGTTTTTATAATTCTCAGATGTGTAGGTTAGTAGCAGGGTCTGCTTTTCATAACTGCAGGATCCAGAAAGAATGTTCATTTTGAAGCATTAGGCAGAATGACTCCTGAAAAAAAACTGGAAGCCCCCATCAAAGAGATCTTATTGTATCCAGAGAGAGAATCTCCATTTTTTTATGCTGCTGGAGATAAATCAATCCTATATTTTAGCTGAATAAAGTGAAAGGATGTATGAGAGTGCCCATTTTGCATTTAAACCACATTTTAATGTCATACATATTCATTTCTCTGATCTTCAATAGAAAGCTAAAACTGTGTGGTTGGCTCCAAAAGGCATCATTTGAAAATCCACAATATACTGAAATCATGGTATTTCAAAAGAAGAGAAAATAAAATAAAGATATCCAAAGTTCCTGTTTGCATTCTGTTGCATAGTTCAGGGGTATAGAAAGTATGATGTGATATCAAAACAACTAAGTAGACTGCAGTCAAATGACATTTTTGCCTGATAAGTTTTACTAAGTCATCAGAATACATATAGCAATGAAATTAAGAGGGAAAAGATAAGGAAGGGGTTAGAAGTCAAATATTGTAAGTGTATTAAAAATGCAGGCCATATTTCCAGTTTTCTTTTGCTTACAGAAAATACTATCACTGCATACATCAATATTATTTACTGGAAGATAACAGTCAAAAAGGAGCCTTTGGCAATATATCAGAAGTCTTTTTTCCTGGTTTTTTTTTAAGTAATTAATTTCTCTCTATAATCTTTGACTCCTCTCTTTCTTCATACCTACTAGTGTCTCCTGTTGCTGCTTTCATTTTATCCAAAGCAACTTCTCCCATTTATCTACCACCACCTTGCTGATTTGATTTAGAACTTGCAACATCTGAAAGAAGGGGTTCATAATGAGAATTGCATTTGAATTTAGCCCTTTACACACAGTGTCTTCCAAATCTTGGATTTGGATGCTTCACTTGGGTACCCATGGAAGAATATCCTTGGACTTGTTTACGATGCTTTATAGCATCCAAAGGCCAATCAAACAAGGAAGAGTATTGAAAATCACTGGGTTTCATCAGGGTTGGCATGTATAAGTATGAGATGTAAACAAGAAACTACTGTTTTGATGTTGTTTTCCTGACCTCAGTATATTTCCTTATTGTCATCTAAACAAAAGAGCATCTGTGCTCTTGAACTATATACCAAATTGCATCCTCTCGCTTGGATCAGTAAGTAATGGTATTGCATGGATAATGGTACCATTGCAGTTGTTTTTTCTTTGATTTTAGAATGCATTAAGAAAACTCTTAATCCCTAGGTTAATTAACCTCTTTTATTTTTAGACAAACCCATTGTTGTATTGCAGGAATAAACCTGGGGCAATTTCAAAGCATTTTAATGCGAAAGGTGGGTTGCTCAGATTATAGGGAGTACATTAACATAATGAATTTAATTCATCAAACTTCTCACAGTTTAACTGTGTTGCTTTTGTGGAGAAACAGCCCACAAATATCCAGAATCTATAATTTCACTTGGTACAAATGCAATTAAATATTTGCATCTGAATGCAATTTGAGATCTAATCTAAATGAGGAATGCCAGGCCTTTAATGTTTTGATTATAGGGCAGCTAGGATATTTCACAGCTTTTTCCTCATCCCCCTTAATTTCATCTTTTTAAGAAAACACCTTTAAAGTCACCTAAATTATTGGTGTGGTTCAGTTGCCCCCTCTAAACTTCTCATTATCATATTAATTGTAATAATTATAATTATTCCTATTATTTGGCATACATATGAACACCGTATTGTTCTGTCTACTATACCAACTGACAGATAAGTATTTTTTTTAAACAACCGTATAGGTAATCCTCAACTTATGGCCGCAGTTGGGATCCAAATTTCCAATCAACATGTGACCAGACCTCATTGTAATGACCACTTTTACCTCAGCAATGATTCAACTCACACGGTCACAGGACTGAATCCCACTTCTCCAAATAGCATTTTTTTGCCAGAAACAAGCAAAAAACATTCCAAATCATGACTGTGACATGACGCAATCAGCCATAAATGCAAACTGGTTGCCAGACATCTGCATTGTGATCATATGACTGGAGATAATGTAATAGTTGTAAGTTCAAATTTAGATTGTAAGTGTGTTCCTCCCCCTCCCAGGCGATTGGTAACTCAAACCATTGTTAAGCAAATGTTTGTAATCATGGACTATTGTTAAGTATTAATTTTGGAATCGCTAAGGCAATGGATTCTTCTAGGAGAATTGTTAAGTTGCTGATGTTACTCCAATTATTAATGTGGGGATCAATTTCAGTACAAATATTCAAACAAGTAATTAATGAAGGGTTAACCTACTGAGCTTAACAGGCAGTTTCAACAAATATCTGCAATATTGGGTGGAAATATTACATAAATGTCTAATAGAGCATTTGCAGGCTTTCTCCTCTAAATAAACTTCCCTTAGGTCATTTCACATAAGATGCCAAGTCCAATCTGTGTTTGCCATTGAGTATGCAACTCTGCAGCCAATTATGTCTTCTAGCATCACAAACCAAATACCTCATGGCCATAATGTTTGTGAAGTATGTTTTCACCTCTTCATTCAAAACATCTTTGCTATGCTCCAGGAATGTAATAGGGAGAAGTGGTCCTTGATAATTTCTTTGGCACTATGAGTGTATAGTTTGAGAATTAAAACTGAACAATGGAATTACATTAGTGTTTTCTAATGAAGGTCAGGTATTGAAAGAATAAAAGCATACAAAAAAGTGAAAGGAGGTTGCAACAGTGTAAGAAATGTATTTTATCACTTAAACTTAACATTTTCCAAATACAGACATGCTACATTTACTTTAAGACACAGGGATGTCTTGTTTTGCTTCCCACTCTCCTGTTTTTGTTGTGTAGATTGGGCAGCTGTTATTGTAAGGGTATGTTGCCAGAATTCAAAATCTAAGCGATCAATGGGTTGGATAAAAAGGTGACCATTTATTACACGAAACAAGTCAGTAGTTGGAAAACATACTTTCCGTTCTGGTACTACATGCAAAGCATAATTGGTAGGCCAAATTCCATGCATGTTTTTACATGGACACATTCTCCAGCGAGCTGCTCCGAGCATCCAGGCAGTGGGAGGTGCTTAGTCTCTCCGTTCTGATAGGCTGGGCTTTACTGAAGGACGTTTTGACTCCTCCTCTCTCTCATCGTCCCCAGTTAAGCTCAGCCTTCGGTTCGGATAGGCAGCTCTCTCTCTTTCTGGTCGGAGCAGGAACAATCAGAGGTATTCTTTTCCCAATTGGCTTCTTTAAAATTTCTTTCCCTTTCAATTTGGCTTGCAAATTGTTCCCTTGTGCTTGAGAAGCTGACTGCAACGATTGCAGCAGTCAGTCAGGGTCTGCAGCTAGCGCTTAGGGCAGTTTCTCTTTTTTTTTTTCTTCTCATTGGAAGCGAGGCTTCGCTTTCGTTTCCTCTCGCAACCTCTACTTGCCGTTTCTTTTAACCCCTTGGTGCTGCTGCTACACCCCTTCCCTTGGGGTTTCTTCCTCTTATTATTGATTCCTCCCCTCTGAGAACGCTGGGGTAGGGGCAGGAGTCCCGATTCCCCATTTCTGCCGCTCTTTTCAAACGAAGCCATTGCAGGGCGGCAGAGCTGTGCTGGCGCCGGAGGAAGCAGCTGGCGCCGTTTCTCTTCCTTGGGGGTAGTTGCGGCTTGCACGCGCACTCCCCTTCATCCAGGGCTTTTTTCTCCACGAGGCCTCGTGGGAGCCCAGACTGGCTGATGCCAGAGCCCCGTGAGAGTTTTTTCCTGGTCTCTTTCTGTGTTTTTTGTTTTTTCCCCAGGCTCTCTTTCTGAAGAAGCCTAGGGTACATTACTGTATTAATAATAAAGGATTGTTGCTGGTCTGTGTGACCTGTTCAAAGTTGGCACTCTCACAGGTGGTTTTCTATAAAATTCTGGTCTACTCTGAGTAAATCTACCCTGACTTTCTACAGCACAGCAGTCATATTATCCAACTAATCCCCAGGCCTGGGCCTGTGGGAACGGTTGACACAGGGCTTATTTTGTATTTTATTTTATTTTTCTGCCCTATGAACTAGTTCTCAATTTGGCTTACCTGTTTTTTCTTGTGAGACTCCTTGTTTATCTCATCTTCTAATCATTCCCATATTAGCAATAATTGTAATCCATATTGCTCATATACGAGTCTCTATAAAAATTCAAAAGGGGAGAGTGTGTGTGTTTTCTATTGGGGTGCCTTGCCCAGTGACTGGAGCGGGACCGGGACGTGCCAACCGTCCAGGCAGCCACCAAATATTATTATTATATATCTATTTACAATTCTCTGGCCCAATTTTCTCTGAGATATCTCTTACCAAACATGGCAAGTAGGGGTGGCGACAAGTCTCATGGCCTAGACACATCTGTCGTTCCTAAAGGTCCTTCTAAGGCCGCACAAAGGGAGGCATCCCGGCCAGAAGGCATTGGAGAAACAGATTCAGAAGAATACCAAGGGCTCTCTGGGGGCTCCCCAGTTACCAGACCCTACCCCGCCCACCCAAACCCTTCCATCTCCTAGGCCTCTAGACCCTCCACGTCCCCTAGACCTACCCTCTCAGTCACATCAAGCACACGCCCTTCACGGAGGGTGCGGAAGCAACCTTCACCCCTACAGCAGCTGGACTGCGACAGGAAGAATTCCTCCCACAGGAGGTCCCTGATTCCATGAGGGCGTGGATGGAACTGGCGATTTCCAGGGGAATCACAGCGGGGTGCAGCAGTCCCTGGCGGCCAGACATTCTTACAGATCAGAAGGTGACTCGCGTTCCATGAGGTCCTCGGTCAGAGCAGGCTCGGTCGTTTCACAGGTATCTCAATTCAGAGATTTTCACCCTCATCTCAATCAGGATCAGGAGGGGAAGAAGAGGATCCCTCGCTCAGATTGACTCGGTCTCTGTTCATCAAAGTGAGGACCCCTCGGGTTCCCGCCCACTGAAAGAGGATGTCCGATGACGAGGACTTAAAACCGGACCATCCAACTTTCACGGGCCTCTTTCAACCACAGTTGTTCAAATCCCTCCTTTCCAAAGCAAAACCACAGCCCGCATTTCAAAGCCCCCTCAGTCCCACACACTACAGATTCTGAGACTGAGGATGATCTGGTCTTCTCTCAGCCAGTTAATGAGGAGGAGGTTATTCGGTCCCCAAAATGTTTTCGGACCTCCTCCATAAGCAGTGGATGTCAGCAACATCCTTCCCGGCCCCTTCAAATTTTGATAAGAAGTTTTTCAATCTGGATCCAGATTTCGCTAATAATTTGGTCACACCTGAGGTCGATGATCCAGTGGTAGCCCTGGCCTCCTCTTCTACTGTCCCCACCAAGCGGAGGATGCCCTAAAGGCTGACGATAAGAAGGCCGAGATTGCCCTCCGTAAAGCACACCAGGCAGATGCCTGGGCCATCAAGGCAGCCACGGCGGCATCTTTTTCACCAGAGCATCTCTCAGGTGGCTCCGCCACCTGAGGGATACCATCCCAAGTTCCAACATTAGGGCTCACCAGGACGTAGCAAAGCTAATTGCAGCTACGGAATTCTCCGCCGATGCCACATTTCATGCTGTAAAGTTTTCAGCCAGGGCCATTGCCTCACACGTTACGGCCCGTAGATTACTGTGGCTTAAGCATTGGCAGGCGGATAGTAAAATAAATGGAAACTCGTTTCCTCCCCAGTTTCTACTAGTAAATTATTTGGTCCTGCCCTAGATCCTCTGTTGATAGAGACTAGGAACAAACGAAAGATCCTCCCTTCCCTTCTTCGTGCACTGACAGTAGGTTCTCACAGCCCTCGTAGGGGCCCTCCCCCCTACTCCCAGAGTTCTTTCTCCTCCAGGTCCTTCAGGGGATCGGGTTACAGGGGCAGCCAACAGTCAGATAGGTCAGATTTTTCAGACAGGGGTCGACGGGGGTCAGGGCAAGAGGGGCTTCAGGGGACCACAAAGTCGAGGATCTCGTAGATCCCGCTAATCAGGGGCTCTAGCCCTATAGGTGGACGGCTTTCTTTGCTGACCGTTGGGAGTTGTCCACTTCTGATGCCTGGGTGCGCCACACCATTCGTTTGGATTAGCGTTAGAATTCCTTTCTGCCCCCCAAGTTTCTTTATGCAATGCCCCATTTCTAGGGTACCTGAAAAAGGGCCTTGATGGAATCCCAATTAACCACTTGCTACACATCAGGGCCATTCAATCTGTTCCCAAGGACCAGCAGGGACAGGGTTTCTATTCTTTGCTCTTTATTGTCCCTAAAGCCTCAGGGGCTGGAGGGCGATCTTGGACCTCAAACGGCTTAACCGATCATTGGTCTATCGCAAATTTAAGATGAGCACCCTCCAGTCTATCCTTCTTAGCCAGACGAGGTGATTTCCTGTCTTCTATCGATCTGACAGAGGCGTATCTGCACATACCAATTCGGCCTGCCCACTGAAATTTCTTAGATTTTGTTATAATAATCACCATTATGAATATGTGGCCCTTCCCTTCGGTCTTTCCTCGCCCCGAGACGTTTACGAAGGTCCTGGCGCCCTGGCAGCTCACCTTAGGGGCATTCCGGTTAGGCTCCAGTGTTATCTGGACGATATCCTAATCTTATCCCACTCAGCTAGACAAGCTCACATAGACACCAAACTCACGCTGCAGATTTTACAGCAACACGGGTTTTCTATTAATTGGAAGAAGAGCCATCTCTCCCGTCAACCCGTTGTCCCATCTGGGGCTATTATTGATACTCTAGAGGAGAAGGTTTTCCTCTCCCCAGATCGCTTAGAGAGCATAAGGAACTTGGCCCAACGTGTTAGGTCCTCGAGGCAGGTCTCTTTAGCTGACTTGTCAACATTACTAGGTAAATTGATTTCTTCCATTTCTATTGTTCCTGGGCTCGCCCATGCTAGGGAGCTCCAGTGGTTTCTCCTGCCATACCAAAGGTCGGGTCGCAGCAACTCCACAGCAAAGGTCCGGTGCCTACAAAAGTGAGACTCTCCCTACTTTGGTGGACAAACCGCCCATCAACAAAGGATCTCCTATGAGCCAGAAAGGCTCATAATTACCACAGACGCCAGTCTGTTCGATGGGGCGACACCTTCAGTCTTGGTCATGTCAGGGTCGCTGGTCAGCAGACTAACAGCGAACAGTATAAACTGGCTGGAGCTCAGGGCGATCCATCTCGCCCGCAATTTCCTTCCTCACATCCATCGGAACCACGCCCTTTCTCACAGACAACGCCACGGCGAAGGCACATGTGAACAGGCAGGGGGTACCCACTCTGTCCTCCTGATGAAGGAGGCAGAGCGGCTGTGTCTTTGGGCAGAACGCCATCTAGGTTCCATAAGGGCGGAGCATATATCGGGCGGAAAACACTCGGGCGGATTGGCTCAGCAGAGCAACAGTGGACCCGCCCGAAAGGGCTTTCACCCCGACTTCTTCAAGAGCTGACGCCAGGTTCGCTGCCCAGACGGGACCTGTTTGCCTCCCCTCAACGCCATCTTCGCAGGTTTGTGTCCAGATACCCTGCCCCAGGCGCGGAGGAAGTCAATGCTCTTCGCTGCCCTTGGCCTCCCGGTCTGCTGTATGCATTCCTCCCATCCCACTGATCCCCAGGGTAATTCAAAAGCTTTTGGCAGAGAAGGCCTCCCTGATCTTAGTCGCTCCCTTCTGGCCCAGGAGGCCGGGTTTGACCTCCGCAGCCTCTCCACGGAAGAACCCTGGAGGATCCCAGATCACAAAGTGTGTCTCACCCAAGGTCCGCCTCCTGCATCCAGACCCGCAGTGGCTTCAACTAGCCGCTTGGAGGCTGAACGGCAACATTTAGAGGCGGAGAACCTCTCGCCGAGGGTCATCACCACCATCCAGGCGGCTGCCGCTCCGACTAACAGGATATATGAGGCCTCGTGGAAGTCCTTCTCTACATGGTGTCGCTCCCAGGAGGCGGATCCGCTTTCCATCGGTGGCTCAGGTGTTGGATTTTCTTCAGGCAGGCTTAGACAAAGGCCTCTCACCCAACACCCTAAGGCCAGGTGGCAGCCATTGGCCTGTGGTGCATTGGCCTGGCCTTCCTTCCATTTTCGCACCATCCTCGATTAGGGCTTTTCTTCGGGCCACCAATTTGTGCCCTCCTGTGGTCCACCGCTTTCCATCATGGGACCTCTCCTTGGTTCTTGCATCTCTCACAAAGGATCCCTTTGAGCCCCTGAGGTCCATCAGCCTCCAATTCCTAACCTATAAGGTTGTTTTTCTGGTCGCTGACATTTCAGCTCGCGATCTGAGGTTGCCGCTTTGTCGCGGTCGCAGCGATCTCTGCGCTTCCACTCTGACAGGGTGGGCGCCCTGATCCGACCTTCATGCGCCGGTGAATTCGCCTTCCACAGGACGCAGGAGCTGGTTCTTCCAAACTTCTGCCCGCCTTCTCATGACCTGGAACACCAGTGGCATCGTCTAGACGCCCGCAGGGCCCTGCGTGTCTACCTTAAGCGTACAGCTCCGTTCGAAGTCTGAGGCTCTATTTGTTTCCTTTAGTCCAGCCTCCCAAGGGCGGAAAGTGTCTTCCTCTACCATTGGTCGCTGGTTGCGGGCCACTATGCGAAAGCATACATTTCACAGTCCCTGCCAGTGCCTTCCGGTATCACCGCCCACTCTACGCAGTGCCGCTACGTCCGCTGCCTGGGCCACTCAGGCTCCTATCTCCGAGATCTGCAGAGCAGCCACTTGGGCCTCGCCATCACCATTTGTCCGGCATTACAAGGTTGATGTCTTTGCTTGGCTGACGCTTCCTTTGGCAGGAGAGTGTTGCAACGGGTCCACTCGGCCCGGGGTGTCTTCGCCCAGACGGAGTCCCTCCCAGGACAGGCCCAGCTTTGGTATGTCCCACTGCCTGGATGCTCGGAGCAGCTCGCTGGAGAATGGGCGTTGGTACTTACCTGATACGCCTTTCTCGGGAGCTGCGACGAGCATCCAGCCCCTCCCTTTCTTCCTTCCGTCTGGGGTGGGTTCTTCCTGTTCGACCTCGTGTCCTCGTTGACTTTGAGATAGCTTGGGATCTACTCTGTCGGCTCGGTGTTGGCCGGCCCTTCGTCTTCGCTAAACTGGGGGACGTATGAGAGGAGAGGAGGAGTCAAAACGTCCTTCAGTAAAGCCCAGCCTATCAGAACGGAGAGACTAAGCACCTCCCACTGCCTGGATGCTCGTCAGAGCTCGAGAAAGGGCGTATCAGGTAAGTACCAACGCCCATTTTATATAAACACTGACCTCTACTTAGAGGAGAGAGAGAAGGAAGCGTTCCAGAAGTGGTATACAGCAGGTTCTGACCAGTTCTGGTAGTGGAAATTTTGAGTCATTCGGAGAAGCAGCAAATATCACCTCTGACTGGCCCCGCCCCCATCTGCCTCCCAAGTCCCAACTGATTGGCTGGGTCTTCTTTTGTTGCCCTGCACAGGAGAACGGAGCTGGAAAGCAGGTTAGTGGGGTGGGGAGGGAATGGGATTTTGCAATAACCTTCCCCCAGGAGTGGAGAGGAAATGGAGATTTTACAGTATCCTTCCCCTGCGACACCCACCAAGCCACGCCCACAGAACCGGTAGTAAAAAAATTAGAATCCCACCACTGAAGTGTTCTGCTATAATTCTCAGAAAAATCATCTCCCTGGACTCCTTTTCATCTCTCATAAAGCAGCCAATTTAGCTGTCCAATAGTAGAACCCATCAGTCCATAATTTAAGTTCATCTATTCTGTTTTCTAATAGCTCATAAGAAGCTTTTAGCAGAAATCTGCCTCTCTGTCATTTCCACTTGTTGGATTTAGTCCTTTAGGTAACTACCAACTAGGAAGCTGCTTCCCATGTTAATCAGAGAGAACAGAATAATAGAAGAAAAAGAGTCCCTCTTTGAGGGAGAGGAACAGTTCAAAAATGTGAACAATAAATACAATTTTTAAAAGGGACACCAACAACTGCAGAAGAAATAGCTGCTTTATTTATTTAATGTGTTTATCCTGCCTTTATTATTTTTATAAATAACTCAAGGCAGTGAACCTACTTAAATACTCCTTCCTCCTTTTTTTCACCATAACAATAGACCC
The DNA here is from genome assembly GCA_009733165.1 of Naja naja. Classification (NCBI taxonomy): domain Eukaryota; kingdom Metazoa; phylum Chordata; class Lepidosauria; order Squamata; family Elapidae; genus Naja; species Naja naja. Next base: position 242,330,217 of record CM019148.1, read on the forward strand.
ATGAGGTGAGTTGGGTTGAGAGGGAGTGACTGGCCCAAAGTCAACTAGCCGGCTTTCGGGACTAAGGTTGGACTAGAATCACAGTCTCCTGGTTTCTAGGCCAGTACCTTAACCATTAGACCGAAACTGACTTTCTATTCAGACAGAATTACAAGAAGATCTAAAGATTAATACTTCAGTTTGCTTTTTCCCCTCCTCTCCAGTATCAATATCAATCTCTCCAGAAAGCTTTCTAATAAATGGACATTTTGTGACTGGCCACACTCAACCATGACATCTGTTTTAGAACAGTGACCCCCAATGATAGTCTTTTGTGAGTGCGCCAATGAGAGGCCTATGGCCCTAGCAGATGGTTTGCCCCTGTTGCACAGGATTCAAGAAGCTTTCATCAAAATGTAGCTATCTGTAGTTCTAGTTGCAACCATGGCAGTGATCCCATTTTTCAAATACAGTTTTCTTCAAGTAAAAGAATTTTAATTGCGGCTATCACAGCAAAAAGAAAAGGGAGGTCTAAGGGAATGAAAGGCTCTCAATTTACTGATGCATTAAGTATCCTATTACAGTGTGAGATAGGAAAGAAAAGGGATTGTCTGAAATTTTCTCCCTTCCTTTGCTGTAAAAGCTTTTTTTTTTTTGCTTTTTATTAGCTTGGGTTTCCCCTTCCCCATGAAAACTATAATTAAGGTTGAGTTTTCATGCTTTATTTTTTTTTAGGCACTAATAACTCTCTCAAACCAATTTCTTGTCACAGATTCTTAAAAGGGCCATAGTTGGATTTTTCATATACTTTGAAAATTGTGAAATTATCTACTCTGGCATTATTATAATCCAGTAGAGAGTGTAATTGGGGTTCTGAGAGCCAAATGCTCCTCTGATGTAAAATGAAGACGAAGAAGAAGCAGAGCCTCTGGAGCTGCTTATATCAAATGACCCAGATATGCATCTTCTTCACTGCTTTTCCACAATCAATTGAAGGAGGATTGTTCAATTGAAGATGGCTTATCTGCAGTTGGACGGTTTCATTTCAAACTGAGGGGATCTCAGAAGTTTGAGTGCTCCGCTAATAAACAAAACTTGAATAGGGAATTGGAAAGCTGTGGTGAAGGAAAACCTTCAAGAGGTTTCCTTAGCATAGCCCAATTCAAAAGTTCCCCCCTCACTCCAAGTGCCTAGAAGTATGCACAGGGGAATGTTGAATGCACTCCCATTCAACCTTACTTTCTCTGCCACTTCCTTCTTGCCAGTCCTCATAGCCCTTCAGGAATTGTGTTTTGTGAAAGCCGCCTCTATTCTCTGTACTCAACATTCCTGTCATGCTGTCATTATGTGAGAAATAAAGCTAGCAGGTTGATTGCTGTTAGAAATGCCTTCAAGAATTTGGTGTGGAGCATGCCTTCTTTCTCAGATAAGCGCCTTCTTCCGTTTAATGTATTGAATCTATAGATACTATAAATCATAGGTCAGCAACCCAGAGACCAAGGGCCATATATCATGTCCCCACCATGTGTTTCAGCCCTCCAAAATTACAATGGGGTAGCTCAACATGCCGAAAACTAAAATTATCAGGGAAATAAATCATGGTATTAAAATCCTGACACTGTTAGGCTGTCTTCCTTTTCAGACTCAAATTCATAATTGCACCCACATTTTTTTCCTGCAAAGTTTTGTAATATTTCATAGGAGTTTTCTTGAGTTGCAAAGCAATTGCTTAATAAATGTTTTCTTGGGTCGCAGAGTTACTGCTTAAATATAGCAGTATTTTTCCCCTCTCCATGTGGTAAACTTCAATGTTTTTAATAAGGTTTTTTAAAAAAAACCCTGCTCTTCACCATTCCAATCTTTCACATTCTTAGATTCACAGGAAAACCTGGAAGGAAGGGGTAAAAGAAATCCTTGCTCTATTCTGTGTAGAGTAGCTGTGATTATTTATTACCTGAAATCTCCTGTCTAATTAAATTTTGTGTATTTTATTTCTAGGTGCAAATATTGGAAGCTCTCCAACAGGCACAGATATTGCAGTCATTGGAGGTAAGAATACAATATTACTTGAACAAAGACTATATTTCATCAAACAGTTTTTTGGAAGAAGTGAAACAAGATTTTTCATCCTTAATCAAAACAAAAAGTATTCTCCACTGAATGTACAGGGTTTTTTTTCTAAGAAAAATTAATGGTATATTGCTATGTAGTTCTATCAGTAGAGTGGGGGATGAGTTCACCGGCACCCCCTTTCTATAACCTTATCACTGAACCTTGCTACCATCCCCACATTACAGGTAAAACTCGAAAAATTAGAATATCGTGCAAAAGTTCATTTATTTCAGTAATGCAACTTAAAAAGTGAAACTGATATATGAGATAGACTCATTACATGCAAAGTAAGATAGTTCAAGCCGTGATTTGCCATAATTGTGATGATTATGGCTTACAGCTCATGAAAACCCCAAATCCACAATCTCAGAAAATTAGAATATTGTGAAAAGGTGCAATATTCTAGGCTCAAAGTGTCCCACTCTAATCAGCTAATTAAGCCATAACACCTGCAAAGGGTTCCTGAGCCTTTAAATGGTCTCTCAGTCTGGTTTAGTAGGAATCACAATCATGGGAAAGACTGCTGACCTGACAGTTGTGCAGAAAACCATCATTGACACCCTCCATAAGGAGGGAAAGCCTCAAAAGGTAATTGCAAAAGAAGTTGGATGTTCCCAAAGTGCTGTATCAAAGCACATTAATAGAAAGTTATGTGGAAGGGAAAAGCGTGGAAGAAAAAGGTGCACAAGCAGCAGGAATGACCGCAGCCTGGAGAGGATTGTCAGGAAAAGGCCATTCAAAAGTGTTGGGGACTTTCACAAGGAGTGGACTGAGGCTGGAGTCAGTGCATCAAGAGCTAGACGGATCCTGGACATGGGCTTCAAATGTCGTATTCCTCTTGTCAAGCTGCTCCTGAACAACAAACAACGTCAGAAGCGTTGTACCTGGGCTAAGGTAAAACAGATCTGGTCTGTTGCTCAGTGGTCCAAAGTCCTCTTTTCTGATGAGAGCAACTTTTGCATCTCATTTGGAAACCAAGGACCCAGAGTATGGAGGAAGAATGAAGAGGCACACACTACAAGATGCTTGAAGTCCAGTGTGAAGTTTCCACAGTCGGTGTTGATTTGGGGAGCCATGCCATCTGCTGGTGTTGGTCCACTGTACTTCATTAAGTCCAGGGTTAACGCAGCTGTCTACCAGGAGATTTAGGAGCACTTCATGCTTCCTTCCGCAGATGAGCTTTATGGGGATGCTGACTTCATTTGGCACCTGCCCACATTGCCAAAAGCACCAAAACCTGGTTCAATGACCGTGGGATTACTGTGCTTGATTGGCTAGCAAACTCGCCTGACTTGAACCTCATAGAGAATCTATGGGGCATTGCCAAGAGAAGGATGAGAGACATGAGACCAAACAATGCAGAAGAGCTGAAGGCCGCTATTGAAGCATCCTGGTCTTCCATAACACCTCAGCAGTGCCACAGATTGATAGCTTCCATGCCACGCCGCATTGAGGCAATAATTGCTGCAAAAGGGGCCCAAACCAAGTACTGAGTACATATGCATGCTTATTCTTTTCAGAGGTCCGATATTGTTCTATGTGCAATCTTGTTTTATTGATTGCATGTAATATTCTAATTTTCTGAGATTGTGGATTTGGGGTTTTCATGAGCTGTAAGCCATAATCATCACAATTATGACAAATCATGGCTTGAACTATCTTGTTTTGCATGTAATGAGTCTATCTTATATATTAGTTTCACATTTTAAGTTGCATTTCTGAAATAAATGAACTTTTGCATGATATTCTAATTTTTCGAGTTTCACCTGTATAGGAAAAAGGATAAAATAGACACCTGGTTCCACAAAACCATCTCCTTGTATGATATTGGTAGCTTCCACATAAAACCAAAAGCAGGTATGCAGGTGAAAGATATATTATCTCGTTTTCTGTTACATCTATATGAACACTTAAGGTTTCCCCACATGCAGGTCGTAGTTAAATTCATGAAGACATGAAAAAGAGAGTGGAGCAATAATTCAGATTTCAGACTACTACAGAACAAATTGAGAAATGCCACTGTAATACAGAAGCTCATCTAAGACACCATGATCCATTTTGTATTCCAAAACATTGCCAAACAACCCCCTTGAAAAATGGAATGTTTCAGATGCCATATCTATCTGTTTGTCTGTCTGTCTGTCTGTCTGTCTATCCTCATATATCAGTAGAGAGTTTAGGAAGCAAAGATCCTTTGAAATTGCCTATTGCAAGTAATGGAATGAACAAGAGACAAAACATTGTTGGAAACATAATCTGAATGCTATATGCAGCCCTTCTTCTCTTAAGCTCTCAGAAAGATACAGGTATTATGTCATGATCTGTGTACACAACCAGGAGGCACCAAATAGAATAACATTTGGCTACCATTATTTGAAGAGTCCCTGTAAGGATGAAGGTGATCACATGATGGGTATCTTGTGATCAGTGTAATCAAAAGGTCGTTTGAATGTAGATGTGATAGATTTTCAATTCACACCATTTATTATAGGAAGGAACAATATGGGTCTTAATATATATGCGTCTGCCCTCACCAGGAGAATGAACAGCAACAAAGAGATTTGGAAAAGATTTTGATAATTACATTCCTGAATCTCACTGAGAAACTCAGGTTATGTGAAAAAGGCATTTAATCAAGACAAGGGAGCTGGAGAAAACTAGCCAGTAGTGTAAAATAAATTAAGACTGCTGATTTAAAAAAAAACGCTTGTAGATGGGACAGCTGAAAAGCAAAGCCAATAAAAAAAGGACAAGACAATGTAGACAAACAATTGGCTGGGCAATTTTTTTAAAATAAAAAGATGAGATGGTCTAGAGAAGGTGGAGGTGGCAATGAAAAAAAATCAACCATTTTGCTGGAAAGCATTCAGTCTAGTCATATGAAAACCTCAGGAACAGGATGTGCTATCTTCCCCTCTCCTGAAATGTATCAAAAAGGAAGTGGCTTATCTTGTTCAGGTTGTTTTCTGGGTCAGATAGGCTTATTCTGAAGCTTCAGGGAAATTGAAGGGGGAAAAAGCAAAGAAAAATAGAGGACAGAAAATATTCCTATTTCTTAGGCCTTAGTAAGACCACACCTAGAGTACTGCATCCAGTTTTGGTCACCACACTATAAAAAGATGTTGAAACTCTAGAAAAAGTACAGAGAAGAGCAACCAGGATGATTAAGGGACTGGAGACTAAAACATATGAAGAGGAGGACCTGGGGAGACATGATAGCAGTGTTCCAATATTTGAGGGACTACCACAGAGAGGAAGGGGTCAAGCTATTTTCTAAAGCATCTGTAGGCCAGACAAGGAATAATGGGTGGAAACTGAACAAGGAGAGATTTAAACCTGGAAATAAGGAGAAACTTTCTGACAGTGAGAATAATCAACCAATGGAACAGCTTGCCCTCAGAAATTGTGGGAGTGTCATCACTTGAGACTTTCAGGAAGAGATTGGACTGCCATTTGTCAGAAATGGTGTAGGGTCTCCTGCTTGGGCAGGGGTTGGACTAGATGATCTACAAGGTCCCTTCCAACTCTGATTATCTGTTATCTGTTTCCTTAATCATAAAATAGTGGAAATCCAAGCATTTCAAAAAAGATAGAAGAAACCTGTTTATACTTGTACCTTACACAATAATCTCGGAAAAGAGAAAGAACTGTTAATGGAAGAGTATTTTGTTATTTGGTTAGAATGTGACTAAAGAGCTGGTTAGCCACTTCCAAGGGATATAAAAGCTGATATAAAAGGAAATGAAGGGAGAAGTTAAGAAGAAAGATAAAGTTGAATATAGAAAAAAGAGAGGGGAGAGAATAAAAGGAAATTACAGTATATGTCAAAAGTTCTGATAACACCTTCCAACAGGATAAATATTCATCCTGTTATTAGGCAGAAGCAGTTTTTCTGATGTGCCTCTTTAACAGTGAAATTGTTAAAAATATTTTTGTCACAGTCAGCTTTTTGTCTCAACAATCAGGAAACAGAATACAACATGTACCATATCTCAGACAGCTATGCTGCCAGGGAAGATGAACAAGAGAGAGGCAACAGTGTCATAATAACGTGTAAACTTCTAGCTTATTTATGTTGAGGTGCTAGCAGCAGTAACTTAAAGGATATTTATCTGTACCACAAATAAACTAGGAATATTTTTTTTCACCAAATCAAACCTGGCATAAATAATTATATATTACTTTTATGGCTGTATGGTCCTACGCAGGTTACTTTGGGGCAGACATGCACTAGATTATTTTTAAGAGAAGTGGAATTGGAAATCAATAGTTCAATCATTTGCTGTTGAGCCCATCTGATGACCAGAAAAGTACCTTGTAATTCTTAAAACTCCCTACCAATTCTTTGACAAGCTCTCTTGCTACTGCTGAGTTGCTAAAATGGGATGCATCAGTCAATTAATGCAATCCTAAGTTGCATTGACAGGGATACAATAAGATCAAGTGAGGTACTAATACCACTCTATGAAGCCTTAGTAAGACCACACCTAGAGTACTGCATCCAGTTTTGGTCACCACATTATAAAAAAGATGTTGAGACTCTAGAAAAAGTACAGAGAAGAGCAACCAGGATGATTAGGGGACTGGAGACTAAAACATGAAGAATGGTTACAGGAACTGGGCATGGCTAGTCTAGTGAAGAGAAGGACCGGGGAGACATGATAGCAGTCTTTCAATGTTTGAGGGACTACCACAGAGAGCAAGGGGTCAAGCTATTTTCTAAAGAACCCGAAGGCCAGACAAGGAATAATGGATGGAAACTGAACAAGGGGATATTTAACCTGGAAATAAGGACAAACTTTCTGACAGTGAGAACAATCAACCAATGCAACAGCTTGCCCTCGGAAGTTGTGGGAGCACCATCACTTGAGACCTTCAAGAAGAGATTGGACTCCCGTCTGTCAGAAATGGTGTAGGGTCTCCCGCTTGGGCGGGGGGTTGGACTAGATGACCTACAAGGTCCCTTCCAACTCTGATTATTTGTTATCTGTTAATTTCTGGTCTATTTTGTTTCTGGTTTTACAGGACCCCAGATGTTATTATCCTAAAGCCTTACAATGTTAAACCTCCTCTTCTTCCTCCTCCAGCTACTTCCTTCTCCCCACAAGTCACAGGAGACAAAGATGAACAACTGCCTGTAAAAAAAATTGTTCCCTGGTGAAAACTGCCAAGGCAGAAATATGTTACAGCAATTGAGTTCTAATCCCATTAGCACCTTGTCATGATAACTGAAGTTGATTGTTCAAATTACTCCCAAAAGGGGTATTTGATGTGTTAACGTGAATGATTTGATTCTTTTTGTTTCAAATGCATTTGCTGACTTTTATGCTTGTTGTTTGCAGCAATTAATTACCTACTGTAGTTCAGTTTAATGGAGTTCTATGTACAGGTAGTCCTCAACTTACAATAGTTCATTTAGTGGCCATTCGAAGTTACAATGGCACTGAAAAAAGTGACTTATGACCATTTTTCACACACGTGACCACCACAGCATCCCCATGGTCACACAATTTACATTCAGATGCTTGACCACTGGCTCATATTTATGATGGTTGCAGTGTTGTAGGGTCATGTGATCTCCTTTTGCGACTGTCTTACAAGCAATGCCAATGGGGAAGCCAGATTCACTTAAAGCAATAACACAGTTATAACACTGCAGTTTAGCAACTGCACTGATTGACTTAACAAATGTGGCAAGGAAAGTAATAAAATGGGGCAAAACTCAACAAATTTCTCACTTAGCAACATAAATTCTGGGGTCAATTGTGGTTGTAAGTCGAGGAATACCTGTCTTTCCCTTTCCTTCCATCCTCTGAAATATTTCAATATTCTACAAGTTACCTGGGAAAAAACTGAATTATTCTGCATTCCTGGACAGGATCTAAACAGCATTGCAGCCCATTGTGTTTGGAGAGTCCACTGTAAACCTTAAGAAAAATGATGAATTCTATGTGAATTGAATAACATTATTTTAATATAGCCAATATCTTAACAGAGGCTCTAATGTTAGTTATTGTGAGCTTGCTTTGAGATCTCAGGAAAAAGAGATTGTCTTAGAACCCAACAACCAGGGGTGGGATCCGACAGGGTTAGCTACCGGTTCATGGTGATTTACGATGTTCAGTGATTTACGATGTGCTGCTCTGCACGCTGCGCACCTGTAAATCTTCGTCAGCAGCGTTTGAAGCAACACTTTTTTTCTGCTTTTCCACCACAGCTGTGCTTCGCATGGCAGCTGAAGTTGAAAAAGCAGGAAATAATGATCAGGTAAGAGCCCGAGCGGGCGGCTGGGCCAAAACAGCAGCAGACATAGAACTGGTTCTATGTCTGCTGCTCTTCAGAGCTACCGGTTCTACAGAGCTGGACAGAACCGGTAGAAACCCACCCCTGCCAACAACTCTTTGAAAGTGTGTTTCGCTCCAGTGATGCTTTGAGCAAAGCACACTTCAAAGCACACTGCAAAGCAATGCGTCCCCTGCTTCTAAAAAGCGAAGCGAAGCTGCCATGGTGCTTAGATTCACATTGCTTCTGTGGGCATTGAATGTGCCAGAAGAGATTTTGAAACAACACAATGTTAAGCAATGAAGCACATTGCATAATAAATGTACCAAACATGGCCACTTTTTGCACAGGCCTATTATTTCTAGCCTGATACTACGCTTGCTTCAAAAATTGAACTGCCCACATATGGGAACCACATCACAACCAGTGAACCAAATAAAAATTTATAGATTTGTATGCAGGCTAGTTGGGTAGGCACTTGGTTGCTGAGCAACATCTGAGGAGGAAGACCATATTTGCCTTTCGTGCTGTGGTGGCACAGTGGTTAGAGTGCAGTATTGCAGGCTACTTCTGCTGGCTGCCAGCTGACTGCAATTTGGCAGATCAAATCCCACCAAGCTCAAGGTTGACTCAGCCTTCCATCCTTCTGAGGTGGGTAAAATGAGGACCCAGATTGTTGGGGGCAATAGGCTGATTCTGTAAACCGCTTACAGGGGGCTATAAAGCGTTATGGAGTGGTAATAAGTTTAAATGATATTGCTATTGTAACATGGCTTACTTCACTAAATGTTTCTCCTCAACCAGCCTCTGATTTCCCTCCAGGATTTTTTTTAAGATCCTCTGATTCACTCCATAATAAGCTGCCGTGTATTTAGTCAGAGTTATGAAATGAGCCATTGGCAGGAATGGTGAAGAAATAAAATTGTGTCAAATGCCCACTACATCAGCAGCAAAATTCATGAGGCCCTCGTGCTTATCTTCTGCAAGCTGAATTGGGTTTACTCTCAATTAAAACTTGCACTGATCAGCTTTAACAATTTATAAATTTATTTCTTGAAATGAGCTAGACAATGCTTGGATTTGTTCATACAACTAAGTAATTGGAACTTGCATTGGATTATATCATCCTTACACAAATCTAGAGCCAATTCTCATTTAGATTTTTTAAGGCTCAAGCCTTCCTCAAGCTTGTCGTCTCTTGATGTCTTGGATAAACAATTAGAAAATATCAGTATGTTGGTCCAAATAAAGATCAACTATAATTTAACTAGAACGGAAACCAGGACATCTTTGTGCTCCCTTGTTTTTGTTTCTTTTGCAAGTGCTCTTTCTCTCAATCATTACAATCATTACAATGTCATGGCCCTTTGTTGATGTGGGGTTGTGATCTTTCTTTGAAAGTCCTAACGGAAGACTTCCATGTGGAATAAATCAAAACCAGAGCCAATGTATGTTTGGGGGTGGGGGGAGGTTACTTAGCATACTTGAAATCATTAATGGAAAAAAAATCAAATGTTTCTCCTTCCCTGTAGGTGTCATTGCAGCTGTGGTCTTAGTCTTAATTTGCCTCTTGGTGGTGATGCTGAGATACATGTACCGGCACAAGGGCACCTACCATACCAATGAAGCAAAGGGAACTGAATTTGCCGAAAGCGCAGATGCTGCTCTGAAAAACGACCCTACCCTTCAAGACGCCATGGATGAGAACCGAAAGGAATATTTCATCTGAAAGCAAAAGCGGCACCCTTGAGACACCCTTTGTCTTTCTTCCCTTCACAAGGGGCAATTCGTTAAAAAAAAAAAAGCCAGCAGGATATGGAGATTACACAAAAGAGAACAAGGCAACTAATTGAAATATTGCTGTTTAACAACAGCAGGGACTGGAATTTCAGATCTATAGCTGTTTATTTGATTAACCACACCACTCAGTTCAATATCAGATGAACAGAAAGAAAAGTCACATGATGAATGATCTAGCTGATACCAGATAAAAGCATCAAATGTCAAATCCTGACATTTGGCAAAAAATATCTGGTTTGATGGAAAGCTCCTTCATGGATACACTGATTCGTCTCTATTGATATAATACCTTGAAGTGAATTTATAGCAGCAAAACAACAACAACCATAAAAAAGGAAGCTGGCCCAAGAATGTTGGTCATGATTCATGTATCTAGGTTTTTCTTAACATGCATAAGCTTAACAATGTGAATATTCATATTATCTTGATCGTTCTTTTTTTTTTAAAGAATACCCTGAAGTTGTTTCTGCTTTGTTATGTTTTTTAAAACAATGACCTAGCAACCCGATTCTCACAGGAAAAAAAAACCCTGCAGGAAAAGACAGAGAAAAGTTTTTAAAATAAAAGAATGTCATTTCTGGATATTTCTTGCAGTGGACATATCTAAGAGATGGGTTTATTGACTTCTCGGCTTTTAATGCCATATCAATTATTTTGAACTTTAAATAGTAGAGAAATACCTCCACTGGGTACTACGTGCTTAATTTTGAGAGTGATCTCAGATTTATAGTAGCAGTTTAAATTGATTGAGGTAGTTTTACCTCAACTGAGGGTGAGAATCATAGAAGCAGATGCAGAACCAATCGTTTAAGTTCACATAGGGGAGTCTTTTCTTTTACTTTGGTTGAAAATGGAATGAGATGCAGAAAAAAGGTGCTTGGTTAGTCTTAGCACCAGTGAACCAAAATATATCTCTCTTTCTCTCCCCTTCCCCCAGCCAGCTGATTTTCTGCCCCATTTCTGTGAGTAATATAATGTACAAGTTATGTTAGCTGTTTGACAATTTCCCCATTATTACATTTTGGCTGGAGCTGCAGTTATAATACTAGAGGGGATTAGCAATGTAGTTTTTGTAGGAACAATAGTACAATGGCAGTAATATTAGTACTGTGTTTTACTTCATTGCTCAAATTGTAAGAGAGTCAGAGAGCTTTTATCCTTGAATTTACTGATTGCCTCCTTACTGTTGTTCTTCCAGAGTACAGGAGAATCATAAATTAGCAAAACAATGAAAGAACTTTGGAGATGGGACCCCCTCTGTAGGGGATTGTGCATTTCATTAAATTTCTTTCTGCATTTTGCCTCTATTAACCCATCAGGTACAGTCCAGTCCAGACTGACTGCTGTAGAAATTACTTTGGCAGACCAACCCCACCACCCACAACTCCAACAAAAAGGTCTTAGATCATGGGCTGTCCTAATCTCATTTTAAAAATCTTGTACTAAATTATGACCTTCAGAAATATTTGTTGCTGGTGGACAAATATGCTGTGTGACCAGGAAAGTTATCTAGCAAGCATATTAGATGCTTCTCTTCAAATTCATTTGAATTCAGTGAGTCAAGTGGTAGCAGATTTGGGATAGCACTGAAGTGTGGATGGAGTTTATGTGTACATACAGAACCCTTGTGAGCTACAGTATTGCTTTGGCTATAGAGACAAAGCACCCAACAAGCTCAATTCCTGGTTGATGTCAAGGTCATATCCCTATAACTTTCCTGGTAAACAACTACTGCTTCTCCTTTTCTGAGGTTTGTTTTCATCTTCCTGACCTAATCCCAAATTGGGATTTCATAATGATCTCCCATCTTCTTTCTAGGCTTATATATAACCATAGGAAAATCAGTGTTTGAATGTGTATGATTTTTCACTGTCCAAGTTTTTTTTTTAATGACAGCCTCATCATTTATTTTGCATTGCTATTTTGTTGACAGCCTCCAACCCAGGATCTGCATCTTTCTGGTGACTGAAATCATATTTAATTCCTGGGAGTGGCAGGACTAATTAAGTACTATAGTGGATATACAGTAAGCTGAGATGGAAAATAGGTGGAAACGATGTTATTCATTTTGGGAAGCTGTCTATTTTCCAGATTTATTGTTTTACTTCCCTCCTAGTTTTGTTTTCTTTCTTTGTTTTTCTTAGCAGCTACTCCTAAAGAAAAATTAAGCTTAGTCTGGCTTATACAATGTTTTTATTGTGTTTTCTGCCTTAATGTAATGAGAAGCTATGCTGGCAATTAACAATAGTGCCATCAAATTATAGCAGGGCAGTTCAATGAATTCCAGGTCTGCCAACAAGTGCCTTAGGTAGCCTACCTCTGCTTTAACCAAAGAAAAAGTTCAAATGGCTTTACTCTCTCTCTTGTCTCTGTTTTTGGGGTATTAAAATATAAGTAAATGATTTAATTTCCATTGATTTCTTTCAGAAATGTTTTCAAAAACTTTTTGTGCCAATGTTTGTTGCCATTCATGGTGAACAGTAGCTTGGGAGAGGAATCTTTATCACTCCTTATTTTCAGAACTATACCACAAAAGACCTATTCTATGGACCTATTAAACACACAGGAAATATCAAAACACAGAATTGAATTATATGTCCACATAATAATCACATTTACTTATTAGCTAACAGGAAAATCACAGGAATATTTTTTTTCTTTCTTGGCATTTGTTAGAGAACATGGTTAAAACTCTCCATGCGATGGTTCAAGAACTTCATTTTCACATCACTTTCTTCATCACTTGTTTTATTTTTAAAATAGTTGCATGGGGGGGACTCTTTTTTTAGGTAATGCATTTCCAGCAAATACGGACTCTCAGAAAATCTGTAGAAGTTTACATATATGCATGATATAGGAAAGTCACTTTGACATTGTTGGGGGGGAAATAAATACTATATTTCTAATTTATAGATATATATTAATAAATATGTCTAATTTAAATAGAAATATAGTACATCTCACTATAATGAGAAGGGTATTCCAGAATTATATATTGGAATCTTTTTCATCTCTGAAGTGTTGCAGTGCAGACATATTTTTCCCAAAGGCAATTGGTAGGTATGTATTAATTTTAGGTAGTGCAGAACTCACTACCTATCTAATTATTTCATTTCATTTTTATTTATTCACTTTTTATCCTGACACAATCCAATGATTCTCAGTGCCCTACATGATACAGCATGGAAAACTTTAAAAAATGTGATAAATCTTGAAAAAACACAATCTAAAAGTAATAATTTTAAAAACCAAATAATTGATAAAAAGGTTAGAGGACCAATATAAGTAATATAAGTAGAACGTTCTCTGGAACATGCACTGTTTTAAGAATCATCCTCAATGGGTTGAGCCAATCCAGGTTGGATCCTGCAGGTATCCACATACCACAACATGAATGATTTTATAGGTCAAAATCACACTTTAAATGCACTTGCAAACTAACTGAAAGCACTTGTAGGAACTGTAGCCTAAGTGCAACATACTCAACATTAAGTGCTATAGCATAGAAGACACAACATTTTGGACTAATCTTTAAAGATAACCTCATACAGGTAGTCCTCGACTTACAACAATTCATTTAGTAACAGTTGAAAGTTACAACAGCATTGAAAAAAGTGACCGTTATGACTGCTTTTCACAATTACAACCTTTGCAGCATCCCCTTGATCATGTGATCAAAATTCAGATGCTTGGCAACTGGTTCATATTTATGATGGTTGCTGTGTCCTAAGGATGTGTGATCACCTTTAGCGACCTGACAAAAGTCAGTGAAGCTAGATTCACTTAACAACCAAGTTACTAACTTACCAACTGCAGTGATTCACTTAACTGAGGCAAGAAAGATCGTAAAACAGCAAAACTCATTTAATAAATGTCTCAACAACAAAAATCTTGGGCTCAATTGTGGTTGTAAGTCTAGTACTATCTGTATAGTTGTCCAGCAGGGTGGTAATAAAGGGCATAGGAGAAAGTCTTCTTGCACCAGATAAGGTCACAAATGTGAAATTCAACAGATTAACAGAGTTGGAAGGGACCTTGTAGGTCTTCTAGCCCAACCCCCCACCCAAGCAGCATTTCTGACAAATGGCAGTCCAGTCTCTTCTTGAACTTCCAGTGATGAAGCTCCCACAACTTCTGAAGGCAACTTCTGTTCCATTAGTTGATTGTTCTCACTGTCAGAAAAAAAATTCTTATTTCTAGGCTGAATCTCTGCTTGGATCAATTTCCATCCATTATTCCTTGTCTGGCCTTCAGATACCTTGGAAAATAGCTTGACCCCCTCCTCTCTGTGGCAGTCCCTCAAATATTGGAACACTGCTATCATGTCTCCCTGGTCCTTCACTAGACTAGCCATGCCAAGTACTTGGCAACTGTTCATTGTATGTTTTAGCCTCCTACTCAGGCAGAGCTATAAATTCAGAAGGACGCTCAAATTGTGAGCCTAATTCTGGATGAATGCCTACCCATCCAGAAATAATATTGATTACAAGAAAGAATTCCAAGCAATCTAGGTCTTGCTTCAGGGTCACCAACAGGATAAGATATTCAAGGATCTCCCATACAATCAACTGTAGTGTTATTAGACTGGGTAACATCTGTATGATACCACACTTCAAATTTTAAGGTGACTTCTAGCAGTTTTGTATAGAATTGCTGGGAGTTAGACAGCAGATACAGTGTTGTTGCTATTTGCAGGAATATAAGACAAAGGGCTGACCCCTGTAGTATTCAACAAAATAGATGGCACCAAGCTAACTTATTTTCCCACACCAATTGAACTTGTCTACTGAGGAAGGATAAAACAGTGCTTCCAGTCTCCCTCCTTGTAGGCTACCCAGGAAGATAGCATAGTCAAAAGTATTGAACACCACAGAAAACACCATGAGAGGCATACTACATATCTAGCTCCTGATAAAAGTAATCGATTACAGCAGCCAATGCCATCTCAATCCCACACTAAGGGTGAATGCTGCTTGATTGTGTCTAAGACAATCCACTTAATCTAGGGTGCTATTTTGCCATCACCATCTCAACTTTCCTACAAAGCAGCCCTTTCCCACTCTGATTCTGTGACATTCAAATATTTTAACTGGAAGAACAGTGTAAACACACCATAAACCACCTACGCCATTGTGAAAAGGCAAGTGATGAGACTGCCATTTCAAATTGCTTATCTTGAAGTGCATCTATGCAAGAATGTTTTTTTTTTAAAAAATAGCAGTCTTGCAATGATTCACAGCTGCGTAATTAGCAAAGATGCACATTAAAAATGCCTTTGAAAAAGGCAGCATATTTAAGTTCCTTATAAATCCCTTTCCACAAGCTGAGGCCAAAGAAATAGCAGGGGGAAAAACATGTAAAATACATGATAACAGTTTTAAAAGCATTTTTTCCCATTAGACTAGAAAAACTAGCTCTTCATTACAACACAGCTGCAAAATCTGAAAAAGCATAATAGGAGGAAAGAGTATTTGTTAGGTTCACTGCCTTGAGTTGTTTATTTTAAAAAATTGAATAAAGGTGGGATATAAATAGATAGGAGAAGATGGAATGTAGAGGATGAAATGGTGCCTGGAGAATAACTGGGGAGTGTATAGAGTGTGTATGAAGTCCCATTTCCAAGTAAAATGGTATTAATAAAATGCATACCAATTGGTAAAATGCATACCTACAGGTGCAACTCGAAAACTTAGAATATCGTGCAAAAGTTCATTTATTTCAGAAATGCAACTTAAAAGGTGAAACTAATATATAAGATAGACTCATTACATGCAAAACAAGATAGTTCAAGCCATGATTTGCCATAATTGTGATGATTATGGCTTACAGCTCATGAAAACCCCAAATCCACAATCTCAGAAAATTAGAATATTACATGCAATCAATAAAACAAGGATTGCACATAGAACAATATCGGACCTCTGAAAAGAATAAGCATGCATATGTACTCAGTACTTGGTTTGGGCCCCTTTTGCAGCAATTACTGCCTCAATGCGGCGTGGCATGGAAGCTATCAGCCTGTGGCACTGCTGAGGTGTTATGGAAGACCAGGATGCTTCAATAGCGGCCTTCAGTTCTTCTGCATTGTTTGGTCTCATGTCTCTCATCTTTCTCTTGGCAATGCCCCATGGAGTTCAGGTCAGGCGAGTTTGCTGGCCAATCAAGCACAGTAATCCCACGATCACTGAACCAGGTTTTGGTGCTTTTGGCAATGTGGGTGTCAGAAAGTAGAACTTTCTGGTGTTGCTATGCAGTTTATAACTTTATGAATTTGATGGGGTGATCAAATCCACAAATGAGAGGGTGACACTGAGCACCCTACTCTAACGTTCTGAGACACGCCCCCTCAGTATATAAGGGGCTGTCAACTGTCATTTTTCTCCGAGGAGATCTACAACCCACGAAAGAGATTTTCTACGTGAGGTTTGTTCTATCTAGAAAGAGGGAAAAGAGATAGAAAGAGATTTAAAGGTTTCTAAAAAGGGTTATTCTAAGGCATTGCTTAAGAGAGAGTATTCAGCATAGGCGAATACTTCTCTCAAACCAACTACCTCAGTTTCTGGAAGGGAAGGAGGAAACAGTGAAGAAAAGTTCCTAGGCTAAAAGCCTATTGACTTTAACACCTAAGCTGAAAGGAACTAAAAGTGAACCTATAACTATAGAAGTTATAAGAAACAAGAATAACCTGGAATAAGGAGAAAGACTCTGTAAATAATTTCTTATAATTATTTATTAATTGTTCTGCCTATTACAAATAAATACTTTTACTTTGAAACAACTTGGGCTCAGTATTTCATTGAATGACTTTAGGGATAGACAAGGCTTAGCGATCCAGAACTAGCAAAACAAAGTTCAAATTATCAAATATTATTAACAATGGGGAGGTGCCAAGTCCTGCTGGAAAATGAAGTCAGCATCCCCATAAAGCTCATATACGGAAGGAAGCATGAAGTGCTCCAAAATCTCCTGGTAGACGGCTGCGTTAACCCTGGACTTAATGAAGCACAGTGGACCAACACCAGTAGATGACATGGCTCCCCAAATCAACACAGACTGTGGAAACTTCACACTGGACTTCAAGCATCTTGCAGTGTGTGCCTCTTCATTCTTCCTCCATACTCTGGGTCCTTGGTTTCCAAATGAGATGCAAAAGTTGCTCTCATCAGAAAAGAGGACTTTGGACCAGTGAGCAACAGATCAGGTCTGTTTTTCTTTAGCCCAGGTAAAACGCTTCTGACGACATTTGAAGCCCATGTCCAGGATCCATCTGTGTGTGGTGACTCTTGATGAAGCCTCAGTCCACTCCTTGTGAAAGTCCCCAACACTTTTGAATGGCCCTTTCCTGACAATCCTCCAGGCTGCGGTCATCCCTGCCGCTTGTGCACCTTTTTCTTCCACATTTTTCCCTTCCACATAACTTTCTATTAATGTGCTTTGATACAGCACTTTGGGAACATCCAACTTCTTTTGCAATTACCTTTTGAGGCTTTCCCTCCTTATGGAGGGTGTCAATGATGGTTTTCTGCACAACTGTCAGGTCAGCAGTCTTTCCCATGATTGTGATTCCTACTAAACCAGACTGAGAGACCATTTAAAGGCTCAGGAACCCTTTGCAGGTGTTATGGCTTAATTAGCTGATTAGAGTGGGACACTTTGAGCCTAGAATATTGCACCTTTTCACAATATTCTAATTTTCTGAGATTGTGGATTTGGGGTTTTCATGAGCTGTAAGCCATAATCATCACAATTATGGCAAATCACGGCTTGAACTATCTTACTTTGCATGTAATGAGTCTATCTCATATATCAGTTTCACTTTTTAAGTTGCATTACTGAAATAAATGAACTTTTGCACGATATTCTAATTTTTCGAGTTTCACCTGTATTCTTGGAGATGTTAAGAGACCGTTTGAGTAACTCATTCTTTACCTTGAAACTGGTTCAGGACCGAGCAACCTTCAGTTGAAGGGCTGGTTGATATGGATTGTCCTTTTTCAGTCCTTCAATTATCTACTATAAAGCAAGACAGATGGCCAGCCTAAAACAGGTTAGCCGTGGTTTCTCTACCCATTAATCTGGTTCCATCTGAAAGCCAAAGGTTCTATTTTTCTGTGTAGAATTCGTGTCCTGCTTGGTTAAAAAGAATGTCATTTGAAATATGATTGGGTTGAGCTCTACAGTGAATCCTTGGCTTGAAGTCATTTGAGCCCTGTGGGTCATATATTTTTGAGGTTTTGTTTATCTTCATTTCCTCCTTTTGTCATAGTGAACTAACATGTTTGAGGGCTGTGAGACTCAACAGAAGATACCTAATTGGTTTTTAAGAAGGTAAGAAGTCCCCTGGTGGTTAAGCTCTTCCACAACTCTGCAGCTGCTTGATGAAGGAGGAAGATATTCAACCCAGTGCCAAGGGCATTTATGGTCCAGATGTTTCCAACCTGAGGGAATATTATAATTGAATGTTTAGGTACAAGTTAAGGACTAATGTGTATAGAGAAAGCAATCTGGCTGGATTTTTGTTGCAATGGATTGTTTTCCCAATGTTCACTTTCAGTGAACTAAAGGGGGAAAAATCTGGTATCAGAGGCTCAAGATTCCTAGTGCGGTGAAAATGAATGTCAGGTGGGAAAAGTAGACCTATTGGGATTTTATTTCAATATGGCCAACCATTTTTAGACCTTCAGGTAATCAGAGATCCAGAGAGCATTGTTAACTGAATCAATGAGCAGTACTACTCTCTGATATACTCGGGTTTTTTTTACTTGCAGGGAAATATTTGAATAAGGAAATTATTTAAATACGGTATCTGCCACTTAGAGGATGAAGTAATGTTACCTATCTTGTCACCTTGCGATCCTGTCACTCAGAATAAAGCATTGCAATTTCTGAGGAAAGAAGCCTGACATTTCCCTACCTTTTGGTTAAAACATTTTTTCTAACTTCAAAGGACAGAGAGAAAACAAAAGATGTTAAAGTCAATGGTAACTCTTTCTAAAGTTTTTTTTAAGTTCCCTTGTAAATATTTTTCCTTCCATATAATCAATGACTGTAATTGACTACTGTATAAATGGCTAACATGATCATTTGAAAATACAACAGGGTGCTGAATATTTATATCAAGCAGCTCTGAAAAATGTCTCATATTTGCAGAAAACTAGAATTAAGGGCTAAATGCAGCCTAAAATGAACGGTCTGCTATCTACCTACCCAGCAATCTTTTTTCCCACTGCTGAGATGAAGTGCTAACCTGTTGTAGAAAGCATTGCCAGCGTGAGCTTTATTTATTTACTCTATTTGTGCATGATCAAATCAATAAAGAATCATGACATTTTACAGCAATCCAGTAAAAATGTGCAACAGTTAAAACATCTGCAAGTAAGCATTGCTAAAATCAAAAATGTAACCAGTAGAAAATGATAACAGCAAATAACACGACTGAATTACAAAACCCGAGTGAAACCCAACTGTTAAAGGGAAATTTAAAAACTGCAGCAATTCACAGTCTGCAGAAAAGGCCCATCTTAAACAGCTGCTGGAACATAGCATAGTGTGAGTTTTAAGTCCAAGGGGAGGCTAATTATTTAAATTTATTGGCCACCCAACTACAATGGACTCTTATCGATCTGGAAAAGCGATTGAGAAACAGCACCCCTTGATTTGTAAAAGTTGAGGCAGATGTTTAACCCAGAAAGGGCTGGTTCAGTAGAGAATTTATGCAGAGGCTACAATAGGAATGGAAGAAAAAGCAGATATAAACAATAAAGAGACAAGATGAGATCAATTTGCAGGTCAGATAGCAAGAAACCTGGGGGAAAACCTTGGAAATAATTTAATTAGCTGCCACTATAATGAATGCATTAAGTGAGAAATTCCTCTGATGGTTTCCAAGATTCTTTTCTATTCCCCTGCACATGCACGCAAGTCTCCCCCATGCACATCTCCCCCGTGCATGTGCGGCAGATACCCAACAATCAGCTGGCTGGCAGGGGGGCATGTGCATGCACAGTGGGGCTCTTCCAGGCAACCTCTTGCATGCTGGCAGAAATGGCTCTGCATGCCACTTTTGGCACATGTGCCGTAGGTTCACCATCACCGACCCGGTTACAGCACGGAAATGGCATTGGTTGCGCTGGTGGATGATCTCTGAAGGGCTCAGAACAGGGGTCTCTCCTCTGTCCTGGTCTTATTAGATCTCTCGGCGGCCTTTGATACCATCGACCATGGTATCTTATTACAACGGCTCGGGGGGGTGGGGGTGGGAGGCACCATTTTATGGTGGTTCTCCTCCTACCTCTCGGGTCATTCACAATTGGTGTTGGCAGGGGGGCAGAGATCGAGCCCCAGACCCCTAGCTTGTGGAGTACCCCAGGGGTTGGTCCTCTCACCCCTCCTGTTCAACATCTACATGAAGCTGCTGGGTGAGATCATCCATGGTTTTGGGGTGAGGTATCATCAATATGCGGATGATACCCAGCTCTACATCTCCACCCCGAACCAAATCAGTGATGCCTGCTCCGTGATGTCCCGTTGTTTGGATGCAGTGCGGATCTGGATGGGAAGGAACAGACTCCTGTTCAACCCTGCCAAGACTGAGTGGCTGTGCATATCGACATCCTGGATAATCCAGGATATTCCATCATTGGTCATGGGGGGAGAGGTGTTGCTCCCCGTGGATAGGGCTTGCAACTTGGGTGTCCTCCTGGATACACAGCTCAGTTTGGAGGATCAGGTGGGAGCTGTGACCGGGGGGGGGGGCGTTCGCCCAGGTTCGCCTGGTGCACCAGTTGTGCCCCTATCTGGGCCGGGATGCCTTGCGGACAGTTACGCACTTGTTACTTCCCAAATCGGCTACTGCAATGCTCTCTACATGGGACTGGCCCTGAGGACCACTCGGAGACTTCAGCTAGTACAGAATGTGGCCACGCGGGTTGTGATGGGAGTATCCCGATACTCCCATATTACACCCCTCCTGCGCGAGCTGCATTGGTTGCCGGTTGCCCTCCGGGTGAGATTCAAGGTGTTGGTGTTAACATATGAAGTCCTACATGGCTTGGGTCCGGGGTACTTACGGGAGCGTCTCCTGCCAGCATCGACTTCCCATCGCCCTGTACGCTCCCATAGGCAGGGCCTCCTTGGGGTGCCGTCGGCCAGACAGTGTTGGTTGGCGGTGCCCAGGGGTAGAGCCTTCTCTGTAGCAGCACCCACCCTGTGGAACCAACTTCTCCTAGGGCTCCAATTAGCCCCGGACCTCCGTTCCTTCCACCGCGACCTAAAGACCTGGTTTTTTCAACAAGTTGGCCTGGACTGAAGTGTGGGATGGGTTTTAATCTGTTTTAAATTTTATTAGTTTTAGATCTTATTGGGCTTGGGTTTAATCATGTTTTTTTAATTAATTAATTTATATTGTGTAATTTTTATACTGTGAGCTGCCCTGAGTCCCTAGGGAGAGAGGGCGGCATACAAGTCTAATAAAATAAATAAATAAATCACGAACTTAGTCCTTGACATCAATGGGTGAATTGCAAGCCTAACTTGTTCTTATGAAGTTTGCCTCCAGCTGCTGCCAGTTAATTGCCTTCTGACCAAACAAAGGTATGATAAAGCATTAGGAAGCTTATGTTCTATTGCATTATACTGGACTGCAAAGGGAAACAACTACTGTAATCCTGGTACAGTCACAGATGACTTAAAGTTGACTCATGGATTGGGAATGAGATGAAAGCACTGTCATGAGACCAAGGCAGAAAATATTACCAGGGTATGTTAGTGCCATGATCAGAAAAACCCAATATACATTTTCCAATGGGGATTTGCTTGAAGGAACACCCAAGATACAAAAATGAATCCTATTGTGAGACAAGAAAAGTTAGCAAGTAGGTCCTCAGAGCGGAATGGGACAACTTGCTGCAGCCATGGTCAACTCACCACAGCCAATTCACCGTGCAATAACTCGCCATGGATAACTTGCTGCAGGACAATTCAACCATCCAATTTAATTATTTTAAACAATTAAAACATTATTTTAATTTTGGTCATTCACATTTTATTTTGTCCTTCCTTTGGCATCCTTTCTTTAATTATTCTATTCCACTATTTCTTCAGTATTAACACGTGTCCCATGTCGAGTTGTCCCATAGCAAATTGGCAGTGGCAAGTTGTATAGAAGATTACTATTAGGTGAGCAGAAGTAGTAAGCAGCTATATTTAATGGTTAAAGTTTCATTTAGCTAACACTCAAAATTTTCTTGAGGCAAAGAACAACCTGAACCTGCTGTCCAAAGGACAAGGCAATTGCTTCTATGTGTGAAGTTTTTCAAAAGTCCTGCAGCAAAGCCTTAATGTTTTTTTTTTCTTTTCTTCCTGCTGTAACTGTTGTTGGGCATCAGAAAACAATGCAAAAAGAGGGATTATGCTTTGTAAATGGCTCCACCCATTTCCTTCATTATTTCAGCTGCTTTCATGGAATGATTTATCATGCTCAGCAGGAATTAAAGCCATGTTTCTTGTTTTTTAAAATCTGTAAGGAGATTTCTAAATAGTTAATTGTATTGGAGGTGTTGGGTGAGAAATAGTATAAATAAACTGCAGCACCTAATTGGCAGAGTGCAATTCAGAGATATTAAAGCATTAAATAACCCCCTCCCTGCTTCAATTGGAAGGAACTGCTTGGCATGAAATCAGAGTTATCTGAAGCATTATTTGTTCCCTGACTTTGAAATTCTGGCAGGCATCCTGCCTTGTTTCCCCAAGACTGCTTTTGAAATCACTCTCTTTATGTTTCTCCACAGGAGACAACTATGAATCACTATTCAAAGCTGCTTCATGGTATTTATCACATTATGTACATCTGTAATTTCATCATGGCATTATGAATGCCATAAGGCTGCCAAAAGCAGAGAGAGGGACACACCTTAAATGCTATCCTGTCACTCACATTAGAGCAAAATGACAGCCAACACTTTAATTCTATCATCTTTGATTGCTGGATCTGGAATTGATTTGCATCAGTGCAGGCACTTTCACTCTGTTTACTAACAGTTCATTTACAAGCATCAACCAGGCCATTCCAACACCCTGCCATCTAAGATTAGTGTATTTCAGCTCTATGTTGATATGCAGAAACAACAGGCTGGGCTATATTCTCAATCCACAGGCTGGGTTGCAAATGTTAAATATTGTGCCCCTGTGGAAGGAGTTATCAAGAAAGACTGTTTTGTTGGAGAGAGAAAAATAAGTGCACCCTTGATATTAGTCATTTCTGATCTACTCAACCTAGACCTTGTTACATGGTGCAGTCTGCTATGTCTAGCAGAAGATGATGATAATCTCATCTCTAAGACAAATGGCATTAAATGCTAACAAAGGTGAGTTTGTGTTGGGCTGGGTAACTTATGCCATGTCAATTGTTGCTGAACATCTCCCAGGAGACCTAGGAGGCATAGCAATAGTGAGGGGTTGTGGGAGCTGTAATGGAACAACATAATGTAAACACCTGTCAGTTTAACAAATAAATGTTTATACAAAAGGAAATTGGGCATAAGGAGGGAAACGGACTTGTTCTCTCTACAGCAGTGAAGAACCAGATATGTATGTTTGCAGGAGGAGCATATGGTTGGCAGAGTGGCCAGTGGAGGGAAGACTGGGCAATGGGCTGGCTAGCATTTGGCTGAATGCCTGGGATCACAACAAAACAAGCAGCACACATAGTGAGAGGAAGAGCAGGGTTTCTGTGTAAAATCCATTTCATATGTGAGTGACATTAAGTAAAATTGAAAAGCTGGTTTTTGTGGATTTGCTCACAGATAAGAGATAGATACAGGATGAGGAGATATCTCTTTAATCTTACAGGAGTTGAAGAGTTATTAAATTTGTTTATGTTTGTGAGGATGAAGGTTTGAAGTCTATTCTTTATATTTTTATTTTCTTTTTCTTTATTATATTCTCTTTTTTCCTTTCTTTTTCTTCCTTCACTTGTTATTCTTTTTCTCCATCTGTTTCTCTTTCCTTAAAGTTTAGCCTGTATTAGTTTCTACTGTTGTAATTAAAATTCTTAATATAAAATAGTATTTTTTAATAAAAATGAAATAATTGTAAGCCGTGTTTCAGTTCTGGATCTAGTCTAGTAAAATTTCCTCTCTATGTCAATTAAAACATCAGAAGCAGGATTTTTTTTTAAATAAACCAGGGAAATTTGGTACAAGGTGGAAAGATAAATTGAATAGATGTGAAGACCTATTTAGTCCATCAGCCTACTTCCTAAAGGCTCTTCAGAAAGATCACAAGCAAGACACAGGAACATTAATGCCCTCCTAATCATACTCCTCATGCAGTAGTCTTTAGAAGCAAGAAGTCTCCAATCCTTACAATGGCCTCTAATAGCTTTTTGACCCAGGTCAGTATACAATTCTGTTTTGTGTTGTGCCTGGTTTTGTTAAAGCTGTCTCTCTTACAGGCTCTCATCACCTCATGTGGCAATGACTTAATACCATAATAAAAATAGGTTTAAATCAATAGCAAGGAACCTCATAGCAAATAACAGTATGTCAATTAAAACATCAGAAGCAGTGCAGGGAATAGCAGCAGTTAGAATTTTCCAGTAGCTTCTCATGCTGAGATATTTTCTGCTCTGATTATTATGTTCTCAGTGGTAAGTGCTGTAGCATAGATCCCAAAATGCTAGGATTAGCCACGAGGAGGTCTGAAAATGAAGTAAGCAATGAAGCCATTGCTTTCCATATTGAAAAGGTTGCTTTTGTTTGTAGGTTTGATTTGTTAAGCTCTCCTTCCACCAAATGAACTTGTCAGTTCTGGAAAAAAATTCAAAAAGCATAATTTGCCAATCTCTCCCAAATTCAACTGTCATTCATGCTGCTACACCGTGATAACCGCCCTCATCAGTGCATGTGTTAAAGGGTACCATCTGTTTCTGAAGTGCTGATAAACAATTCTTCTGAAACCCTCAATAAATGGCATATGTTGCACAAACACTCAAACACAAAGAGAGACATGACAGAATGCAACAGAAGACTGGATTTAAGGGTTTCCCATTTGTTGCTAAATTTTATGATAGGAATATAATAATGAAGATTAAAAAGCAGTAATTGGAGGCTAGAAGTTCAATATCACATACTCTCTCTCACCCACATCCCTCAATTACTTCTTCCCAGGTTGAAAAAAAAAGCTCTTTATTCTTTCTCCAGCATAAATAGCTACAAAAAAAACCTTTGGGGAAGGAAGGAAGGAAGGAAGGCAGGAAGGAAGGAAGGAAGGAAGGAAGGAAGGAAGGAAGGAAGGAAGGAAGGAAGGAAGGAAGGAAGGAAGGAGAGGCATTTCTCCCCTATTGGCTATCATTCAGTTTGATGAAAGCAAATATATTCTATAGATTAGTATTATTGTACCTGTTGAGATTTGTGCAGCCATTATCTGTGAATATTTTTTCCTTCAGTCATCTATCCAATGGTCCCTGGATTTCTTGGTTTGCCAAATTATCAAGAAAGATATGGTAAAGAAGCTCCTCCCATGGATTTATTCTTTTGGTTGAGAAGTGTAACCAATCACAAAGGTGTCAGAATGACTAAAGGATATGTCATAGAAAATGACATTACCAGCGGTAGCACTCTCCACCTCCCCAAACTAATATTAATGCTCCCTAAAGAATTTCTACATTGGCATAGTTCCAACATCCAACATTCTACATCCCAGGTGTTGGCAAGTTTAAAGGCATAGGGCAAGCTCTGCAATGCACATAGCTCTATTGGAGCCATGGTGGTCCAGTGGTTAGAATGCAATATTGCAAACAAACTCTGCCCACAATCAGGAGTTTGATCCTGGCTGGTTCAAAGTTCCCTCCGATTTCCATCCTTCTGAGTCCTGTAAAATGAAGACTCAGATTGTTGGGGCAATATGCTGACATTGTAAACTACTCAGAGAGTGCTGTACAGCACTATGGGCTGCATATAAATCTAAATGCTATTATTCAATATTTTGTTGCTAAGAGAACCTTTGTGGCAGAGAGGTTCCAGACTAGTACCAGGGACACCAAAATTCAAGGTCACCCCTCAACTATACTCATCTCTGGGTGAATTTCAGTCAGCCACTGTTTTTTAACTCAACGTACTTGTTGCTATGAGAGAAAAATGGAAAAGAGAGATCTTTGTATAATACCTTTCTTTCCTCCCAAAGGCAAGGTACATAGCCTGCTGTTCATTCATTAATTTGCCTAATGATAAAACAATCTACACTGCACTCAGTCTTGCAACTAGCATTCTCTGTACCCAATACATAATCAGAGCACAGAATGGGACAACTTGCCATGGCCAATTCACCACAGCCAACTTGCAGCCAACTTGCCATGGCCAATTCGCCTCAGGACAACTTGCCACAGGCAATTCACTGTGAGACAACTCCCTGCAGGACAATTTAACAAATACAAAAGTTAAATTAATTTCAATGGAACCATGGCCAATAATAATAAAATAAAGTCAATCCAATAATACAAGCCTTACAATAATTTTGAGAAAAATGTGGTCATCAATAATCAAAGCTCTTGGATGAAATAATACAATGTTGAATTGCCCTGTGGCAAGTGGTCCTGCAATGAGTTGATTGTGGTGAGTCAGCTGTGGTGAATTGGCTGTGGCAAGTTGTTCTAGACCCATCAGAGCAATGTATACACAATGTCTATTGAAATGCTTCTCCTGAGATGGCTGCCATTCTCTTTGCCTGGCAATACTTTAGCAAGTTAGATTAAGGTTAACCCTCCCCCCCGATTCAAATCCAAGCAACAAATAAGCCATACTGCTTTGGGGGACACCAACTCAGGAAGATAGGAATGGGCTCTGATGCTGAGCCTTGGTGGCTCAGGCTGTAAATGCCTGCTCTTAAGATCCAGCTGTCTACAATTACTGTAGGCTCGAATCCCACCAGGCTCAAGGTTGACTCAGCCTTCCATCCTCTCGGGGTAGGTAAATTGAGGACCCAAGATTGTTGGGGGCAATTAGCTGACCTTGTAAAAATGCCGCTTAGTAATAAGCAGGCATATACAGTGGAAGGAAGGCTATTGCTGAGCACATTGGGTTGTATCCCAAAAATTGTAAGCCCCTGAGTCTTCGGAGAAGGGCCGCATATAAATGTAATTAAAAATAAAAAAATAAAAAAAAAATAAATCCCTGGGCTGAGTATCTGCTGCCTAAGATGATACAAGTTAATGGGACCAATCCCAGAGAGAGAGAGAGAGAGAGAGAGAGGGAGAGGGGAGAGAGAGAGATTATAGATATAAATATAGATATAGATATATGAAATGCAGAGTGCGCACGATGAGGATATTATCTCCTTTAACAGGATCATCCACATCTAAATGGATGAAGGCTGTATTTCCATGCGTGCGCCACCACTTGCTGCATCATAGGACACATTTTTGAGACTGAAGTAAAAATAAAAATTAGCAAAGCTGTTTTATATGTCTGGCAGCCAATACAATGCATGAACTTACCACTAGAAGTAATTGATTAAATCTACACAGCTTGAAGACAACTATTCATGTTTCCCAAGTCATAAAAAATAAAACTTGTGTTTTCAGTAGATCTAATTAGTGGCAACAAAAGGATGCAGAATCCACGAGAATAAGTTATATGTGGAATGGGGCATGTATGCATACATGCATGCAATGTTACCCTGGTAACCTTTTGTTAAACAGAGCAAACACTCATGCAAACATAAAGGCAGATCCCCTTTCTTTCACGGATCCATGTTGAAACATGAATTTTAATTTCGTCTGCCCTTCGTGGTTAATTTAAATGGTTTCTTCCCCTCCTTTATGCTGATACACAAAGAAAATCTTGCTTCTAAGGACGCCACACCGTTTCTCAAGTTGCCATTATACCACAGCTGTTTGGATGAGGGTAGGAAGATGGCTGCTGATGAAGAAGAGACATTCTTGCATTATGAATATATTGTCGTGAAGAATACAGAAGAATATACATTAAGTCTGCCTCATGCACATCCACATAAAGAAACAAAGTGATTTGCTAAACAAGAACCAGGCAAGTGGATATGTTCCACTGTGGGAAGGTTGCTATACTTCAGTATGAATAGGAAAGGTACTGTGATTGCAGAGTCTCTGTTATCACTGTCTTCCATTAATCAAATAATCTTGTTTATTAAAAGTAGTTTCTCACAGGAATAGGAATACTGATTTTATATATAGGTACACAGTTGTTATATTGTTATACTGTTTCATGTTCATTATTACTTGAATAATGCCCTTTGAAAGATTCCTCTGAGATATGACACTGTCTTTCTGGAAAGTGTTTCCTAAAATCTTGGCTCAGAAAAGAACTGATTTTTTTTTAACTCCCAGAAAAGTCTTGCTAATAAATAAACATTGAAGCAGGCTATAGCAATTGAGGCTCAGGTTTCTCCTCCCCATTGGCTTCCTGAAGTAATAAATGCCCCACTGTCTGGCATTAATCTGACAATTACTCCACCTGCAGGATTGTCTTTGAGACATCTGTGAATTACACAGATTACTGCAACCTCCCTCCCACCTTCAACATAAGGGTTAAAGCCTATACTTTGTTTTTAACTAAGAATAACACTCCTATTTCTCCTTTGTCATCTGGAAATTGTCCTTCTGGAATCACCCAACTTTTTTCCTTCGCTTTACTCCTTCCCCTTTCTGTCACACTAAACTAGAACTACAACCAAATGGAATTTTATTTCTTTGATTCATTTCATATTCATGATTTTCCATGACTAGGGCAGCCAGTTTTTACCCTCGAATCATCTTTCCCTACACAGTACCCAGGAATAATATCAGGAAGCTACTGAAATCTTTTGCATTTATTTACTCGTTCATTTATAAGCCTTTATGCCATGTTCTTCAGCCTGAAATTTGGCAGAGTGCCAAAAGAATAATGCAAACAAGATTCTACCTTCAGGTCTTACAGTCTAAAAATAAAAGACAAAAGGAGGATTGAAAAAGAAAAGGCTAGCTCCAAGTGGCATCCCAGAAAACCCCCAGAGCAAAGTTGTACTTCTGCTATATGCATAAGTATGTGTATCTATATATTCAAAACCTTGAATAGGAGTTACTTGATATCCACCTTTCTGGTGAGGGTTTTGCACCAACAAAACCAAATCCAATACCTGAACTTCTGGAGCTGCTGTCACATAGGTGCAGAATGTATTGGATTTGCTTTTGTTCAGGTGAAACTGGTGTTTTGAAAGTGGAGAAATCCACATGACTTATCTGTTTGTCATAGACAGATCACTTTTTGGTCCATGTGTAGACTAAAAGCTGGAGTAAATAATTTGGAACATTTACAATGGTCCAAACCAGGAATCTGACAGAGTTCTTTTTTTTTAATAAGATTTTTTTTTATTTAAAATGCATACAATTACAACCATATTGTAAAATTTAGGAATCTGACAGAGTTCTGAATGTCTTTGGGTAATGTTTGATCCAGGGGTGGAATTCAAAAATTTTCCCTACTGGCTCTGTGGGCATGGCTGTGGGCGTGGATTGGTATAATAGTAATAGCAACCAGGGGTGATTTGGGTGGTTTTTTACCAATTCAAATCATCCCTACTATCTCTCCCAAGGTGGGCCGAGGTGGTTGAATTTCACCCCTGGTTTGATCTGTGTGATACAGAGGTAGCCCAGAAAGTGGACATTATGCCTTATGTCTTCTTCTACAGCCATATCAGCTCCTTAGTTTACTATAAACTGAAGGATGGGATATCAGTGGGAATGTAAGTACAGAATGAGGCAGATGAAGGCTCATCTGAACTGTCATTTTGAAGAAGTGGAGGTAGCCCAAAGTCCTTACTTTTTCATCTCCCTTGTATTTGTGCCGAAAAGGCTAGCACTCTTTTTTCAAGCCAGGGGTATCAAACTCATGGCCCGTGGACTGGATGCATCACGTGGTGGCCACCCGCACCTCCGGTTTAGCGAAAGGGGGGAAAGTTGTGATTTGTCACATGATGACAATGTGTCATCAGGAGTTTGACCCCCCTGTTCCAAACAATGTAGTATCTACTTCATCAAGACATTCTCTTCACTAGACTAGCCATGCCAAATTCCTGCAACCGTTCTTCATATGTTTTACCTCCAGGCCCATAATCATCTTTATTGCTCTTGTCTGCACTCTTTCCAGAGATTCTAGTGTGGTTTCTAGTGTGGTGACCAAAACTGGATTCAGTATTCTAGATGTAAGGCTTTATAAAGTAGTACTAGTACCTCACATGATCTTGATTCAACCCCTTTGTTGGTGCAATTTAGGATTGCATTGGCTTTTTTGGCCTCTGCCACACACTGCTGGCTCATATTCAGTTGATTGTCCATTAGGACTCCAAGGTCCCTCTCACAGTTACTGCTATTAACCCAGGTTTTACCTAATCGGTACATGTACTTTTGGTTTTTCTTTTCTTTTTTCTTGTCTAAGTGTAAGACCTTACTTTTTTTTATGTTGAATTTCATTTTGTTAGATAGGGTCCAGTGTTTAAATCTGTCAATATCCAGTTGGAGCCTATCATCTAGGTGGATGTTGGCTATTCCTGCCAGCTTAGTATCATCTGAAAATTTGCTAAGTTTCCCTTCTATTCCCTCATCTAAGTCATTTATGAAGATATTGAAGAGTACTGGGCCTAAAATGAAACTTTGTGGAACCCACTGCTTACTTTCCTACATGCAGATGTAGTATCATTAAAGAGTACTCATTGAGTATGGTTTATCAGCCAGTTACAAATCCATCTGGTGGTGACACTTTTTTCTAGCTTTCTAAAAAAGAGGTTGTGGTCTACTTTATTGAATGTCTTATGAATCTAACCCTATGGGTTACTTGTTAAATCAAAATCTAACCCTAGAGGCTCCTTGTTAGGCACGGGATGCCTAACTCCTTCTCCCCATTGATTCATTTGTGAGATTGTCTTGATATTCTTCCTGCTCCCCAGTTATATATCCAATTCTCTCTGTGCAATCATATATATGGTTATACAAATGTACTTTCATGGATTGCAACTTCTTTTTGTCTCGTGGAAAACAGCAATCCTTTCAAGCTATTCTTATTGTTGGGAAGGACAGATATATGCCAAGAACGTTGCTTATTGCACAGTTTTAAGTAATGAAGCTGAAAAGATTTATACATAAATGTATCTTTTAGATAGATGCTAATTGTTTCCCTCATGTTTACTATGCATTTGCTTGCCAAGCATTATGCTTGTAATTATATTTTGGATGCCTCATTTTGGATGAATTAAGCCATATAATGGCACCATAATAATTAACTTGAGTAGAATCAATGGTTACCTTCAGAAAGCACTGGGAATCTTCTGTTTGACCCATTGAATCTCACTGAAGATTCTTTAATCAGGTGTGTGCTAAGAAACAATTCAAACCATATGGCCTTCTGGCTACACACTTAAGTTAACTCAGCACACTTGAGCAGGAACTGTAGCAAAAATAAAAAGCAAAAATAAAGTTTTTTTAAAGTAATATATATTAGTATCTCAATGATTTGGAAGTCCATCTGTATTTTGACCCTTTTATTTCTTTAAACCATGGGTGTCAAACTCGATCACGTCACGTGACATCACATGATGTATCGCAATGTTTTTTGCCTTTGTGGAGCCTGGGTGGGTGTGGCCAAAAAACATTGTGATGCATCCAGTCTGCAGGCCACCAGTTTGACACCCCTGCAGTTTAAATTAATTTAAACCACTCCTTCTGAAGACCCCTAGGTCTGTGGATTGACTGATGGATCTATAGTGTTCAGAAATCCTTCTTCAGTTTGTACAAAATGGCAAATGCAGGGATTTTGACAGCAAATAAAAAATACTGACAGTAAACTGTGATGCAAACTCTCAAAGTTTAGAAATGGGAAATCAAATTCTTCTGACCTTCTCTCCTGTAACTTAGAGGCTTCAGGACGAAAGCTTCATCCTTTATTTTGGTTTTATTTTTAGACTCTATTTTATTAGCATTCTCTGCCTTTGTTCACTCTCACCATTTCACAGTCTGTATTTATGCAATGAAAGCTGATGTATTTACATATCTTGTCGGATTCATTTTCCATTGTTTGATTTGTTGTTGAGGTTCTGGTGCTACTGATGTTTTTTACATGAAAACTCATATTGAGTAAGTTGATAGGCAGCAGAAATAGGCTGCCTCCCTCCCTAGAGGATCTAAAGTTCAGATACAACTGAATATGAGATGTCTTTCTTTTTCTTTCTCAGGCATTGTGCTTGCAGCCTGATTGATCATGGTAGCAACCAAGTCTAGAGAAATCAGTGCCAGTTTTGAAGACAGCTTAATATTTCCAAGGATGCTATCCCAGAATTGGATCTAATATAGCAAAATGCATCAGTTGAGGATCATTGCTGTATTGTTGGCATTGTTATTGTTATATTCATTGCATTTTTTAAAAAAAAACCCTCTGAGTTAAATTGCATGCATGCTTTTCAATGTGACATCCAGCTATAATTCAGATAGTTTAACTTTGAGGATAAAACCTAATGTTACTAATGCTACAGTCTAATTTTTTATTATTATTTATAGAAAAAAAAACTTTTGAAAATCAATTTCAATATTTTTGTCATTCTAGCTCTTTTTCACGTAGAAGTCCTTTTTTTCTTTCAAGATTGTCTTTGTGATGTTTCTATTTCTATCTTAAGGGTAAAAGTGGGTGCAACTTCCTTTTTGGTTTTGTTTTTTCCCCTCTACAACCCTCCATTGCTCTGCAGCTTCCTGTCTGCCTGTTTCCTGAGTTGCAAAAGCTCTGTGAGCAAAATTCTCTCATACATCTTCCCTTGGGATTGATCAGAAGTGTGGGGAAACTAGAGAAATTCAAGAGCACAACAACAACTGGTTGCACAACAAAAACAGGACACAACTTTCCCCCCTTCAACTGATCATATGCCTGATCCATTATTACCATGCCGTAATAAATGTTTCATGCTTTATTGTATCACAAAATTCTTTATTACTCATGGAAATTTCACTTAATGTTTCTCATCTTTTGAAAGAAGACTGAACACTATTATTTTTTCCCCATCAGATTTAACAAAAGCACAAGTGTCTTTACAACATTCCCAAAAGTCCTCAGCTTGGGGTTTTTTATAGAGCTTTCTCTAAGTTTTTGATGCTGTGCCAATCTTCAGAGACCACTTGGCCCATACTTCAGAATTTGAAGTCTTGTGGTCTGGCACAGAGGTAGAAAATGAAACAAAGATAACCCCAGTCGTATATGTTTGTATAGCAGTGCATACCTTTACATATACTTAGATTTCAGTAAGGTATTTGACAAAGTAGACCACAACCTACTTCTTGGTAAGCTAGGGTTTTATTTTATTTATTTTTATTTTTATTAGACTTGTATGCCGCCCTCTCTCCCTAAGGATTCAGGGCAGCTAACAATATAAAATCCATACAAATTTACAATAAAAAAGAATTAAACTAATTACAAGCCTAAACAATTAAAAGTCAATTAAAATTTAAAACCCCTTAAAAAACAAACAGGGTTAGGGTTAGTTAAAATGAATTTCAATGTGGAGAAAAACATTTAGGCAGGAAAAATCAAAGGTATAAGTGCAGATTAGGCAAGACCTGGCTCAAAATTAGTAACTGTGCGAGGGACCTTTGAGTCCTAGTGGATGATCACTTGAATATGAGCCAGCAGTATGCAGGAGCTGCCAAAAAAGCTAACACAATGCTGGGTTGTATAAACAGAGGCATAGAATCAAGATCATGTGAAGTACTAGTACCACTTTATAAAACCCAGTAAGACCACACCTGGAATACAGCAACCAATTTTGGTCACCATACTACAAAAAAAGATGTTGAGACTTTGGGGAAAAAAGTTCAGAGAAGAGCAATTAAGGTGATCAAAGGCCTGGAATCTAAAACATATGAAGAACGGCTGCAGGATTTGGGTTTGGCTAGTCTAAAGAAAAGAAGAATTAGGGATGACATGATAGTAGCATTCCAGTATTTGAGGTGCTGCCACAAAAAAGAGGGGATCAAATTATTTTCCAAAGAATAGGGCAGGACAAGAAGCAATGATTGGAAACTTATCAAAGAGAGAATCAACCTGGAATTAAGGAGAAACTTCCTAACAGTGAGGATGAGGACAATTAACCAGTGGAACAGCTTGCCTGCAAAATCGTGATTGCTCCATCACTGGAAATTTTTAAGAAGAGTCTAGACAGTCCCTTATCTAAAATGGTATAGGATCTCCTGCTTGAGCAGGGGCTGGACTAGAAGACCTCCAAGGTCCCTTCCAGCTTATTCTATTCTATTCTATTCTATTCTATTCTATTCTATTCTATTCTATTCTATTCTGTACCAATACAGTACATACTTTGTGCAGTATGTCAAGAGATGCACTCCAAAGATAGATGGGACCAGGACCCATTTTTTAAGAGGTGAGAGATGTCAAAGGGAGAATTAAATTGAACAAATAATTAAATAAACAAATGAACAAATTTGCCTGGGCCTCCTATAGTCCAATATTAA
The DNA here is from genome assembly GCA_009733165.1 of Naja naja. NCBI lineage: Eukaryota > Metazoa > Chordata > Lepidosauria > Squamata > Elapidae > Naja > Naja naja. The sequence goes on from CM019148.1 coordinate 242,364,901, forward strand.
CTGAACTAAGAAAGATAAGGATATTAACATAGTGTTATGGCCAAAGCTGGCATTAGTTTTTTTTTAATTCATATTTATATCCCGCCCTTCTCCGGAGACTCAGGGCGGCTTACAATTTTTTTTTGGAGCACAACCCTATGCGCTCAGCAATAGCCTTCATTCCACTGTATATGCCTGCTTATTACTAAGCGGCATTTTTACAAAGTCAGCTTATTGCCCCCAACAATCTTGGGTCCTCAATTTACCTACCCCGAGAGGATGGAAGGCTGAGTCAACCTTGAGCCTGGTGGGATTCAAGCCTGCACTAATTGCAGGCAGCTGGAACTAAGTGCTAGGCATTTAACAGCCTGCACCACCAAGTTAAGGCCAAGTAGCATCAATTTGGGATACCATAGCTTAGAAGGTCCCCGTGTTTTCCCTCATTGTGACTCATAAAATTGCCATTTTTAAAATCAGTGGAAGATGGCACCATCAGTCAATCTGGCCTAGAGGCACCATATACTTGACCACAATTAAGAATGAAAATGAATGCCTATCTGTCTCTCTCTCATGCACACATACACATATATGTGCCTGTCTACATATTGATATATTGTTATAATTCAGATATTAAATGCTACCTTTCAAAAGAAACTTTCCTAAGACAAGTTATAGTCAATAGCTTTAAAAGGGCTTATGCTTCAGTAAGTGCCTTTCCATACAGGTCTTTGATGCTGATCCCATATTTGGATCTCACACCACTTTTGCTATCAGGCAGCTAAGCTGATTTAACATCAAGTTAAATTGCAGGTTCACAGAAACAGCAAAATCTGGATTTCAGTGTGTTGCTCTAGACCTTTATAGAGCTTGGTGGCAGAGCACTGTCTGATTTGTAGGATCTCTCATCTCAGAGTTCCTGAACCTACCACTCTCTATCACTTTCTCTACCAGCACTGGATTACACTGCAGAAGGCCCAGAGATAGTGCCCTGGTGTATTCTTAGCCCACTCCTATACTAAGAGCCCCCATGGCAGTTTCTTCACAGATCTACTAACGAACGTAGCCCGGCTCCCATATCAGATTCTGAACATGGCTGAGTTTGTTACAGTTAGATCACTTGTGAGTCATTTTAAATTGTTCAATAGTTTGGGTGGGTTGAAAGCAGTGATAATGTTGAAGTGCTCTAAGAGTAACAGCCCTAAGCCAATCTGCATATAGATGAGCACATCTAAAAAAATTACTATCTAAGAAATATGATAAATCAATGCTAGATTAGAGAAGCTAAAATAGCAAATTTTAATTAATTAAAAGATGAAGTCACATAAAACAATAAGATCAATTATATTCCTGTAATTAAAGACTCTTGCTTTTTTAATATTTAACATTTTAGAAAACCATTGTACTTTTTAATTACCATGTTTCTCGTATAATAAGGCCGGGTCTTTTTTTTTTTTTTGAGCCCCGAAAAAATGGCTGGGCCATCTTTTCAGGGGTGAATTAATTTCTCCCCCCCCCCATGCACCCTCGCCTAGAGCACCCCATGGGCAGCCACACCTCGCCACCAGCTACTCCTAATGGCCGATCATGGCGGAGCGCGGAAGGCTCCCTATCACCGCCAAGCGCCTTTGCTGCAGACCTGGGTATGATGTTGGTTGCAGGCCGGGTCAGTGGGCAGGTGGTGACAGTGTGGATGTCGACCTCGGCAGGGCATTTTAAATCGCAAGACCTTCAGCGCCTGCCGCTTCTGCTTCCTCAGCCGCTGTTGCTTTCCCTTTGCATTCCTGCACCGGCAGCATTTCAGCCACTTCTTGGGCGGGGGAGCCGCCTCTGTAGCTTCCATGGTTCCCACCGGCACTGGCGAGAGAACAGTGGCATTGCCGGTGGGAATCATGGAAGCTACAGAGACGGCTCCCCCACCTGAGAAATGGCTGAAACACTTCCACGATTCCCACCGGCGCGGCCACTGTTCCCGCCAGTGCTGCCGCTGATGTTGGAGATGGCGCTGGCGAGAGAGGTGCTAGCGGGAACCGTGGAAGCTCCAGAGGCAGCTCTCCTGCCTGAGAAGCGGCTGAAACGCTGCCAGTGGAGGAATGTGAAGGGAAAGCAACAGCAGTGGAAGAAGCAGCAGCGGTGGGTGCTGAAGTTCTCACAATTTAAAGTGCCCTGCCGAGGCCAACATCCATGCCACCGCCGCCCGCCTGCTGACCCAGCCTGCAACCAGCACCATACCTGGGTCTGCAGCAAAGGCACTTGGTGGGGGTAGGGAGCCCTCCACCCTCTGCCATGATCAGCCATTAGGAGCAGCTGGTGGCGAGGCGTGGCTGCCCATGGGGCGCTCCAAACTGCAAGTTCCACCCCCTGCCCTCCCCCCCATTTCACATGTTTTAAAATAGGCCTAAATTTGGGGGGAGGGGCTTAATTTCATTTTATGCCTAGAAAACATGCTGAGTTTTCCTATTGGGGGGGCATATTGTTAGAGAAACATGGTATATCTCACCTTTACTATTTTTATAAATAGCTCAAGGTGGTAAACATACCTAATACTTCTTCCTCTTCCTATTTTCCCCATAAAAATTACCCTGTGAGGTGGGTTGGTCTGGGGGAGATTGACTGGCCCAGCTGGCTTTCATGCCTGAAGCAGAACAGAACTGGCTTGAAAAAGCTGTATGTGTTTGAGAACTCTGAGAACTTTTAAATATAACAAACAATTCACGAAGTAATTCAGCTTAGGTTCTGCAAAATAATCTTGCTAAATGTTGCATACTGACATTAACCAGAAGTTGAATTCTGTGATATTAGTAGAGAGGCAGAAAAATGTAGTTTAATATAAAGATCAAAGATAAATTAATAGCTGTGAAAATCACAAGCAAACATTGAAGAAGAGATGCAGTCATTATAAGCACCATGCTAAGTGAGATAGTTGTCTTGGTGAGAAGAGCACTCTAGAGAGAGAGATAGACATAGAGATATGATGTATTAATCACAACAATGCATCAATAAATACAGTGCAAATAGTTGCAACATTCAAAAGTGTTGCTTGGTATGGAAAGCTAAGTCTTTCATCTTGAAACACAAGGATGTTCATGGAAGAAAAATTGCATTAATCTATGCTGGTAGAAAAGCCTCTGAGATGGAATCACTTGATACAGAATTCATTTTTCCAGAGTTGTCTTCCATGTTCCCATCTTACAATAGTCAGAAAACTTCTTGACCATTACAGAGGTTTTTCAGGGAAGCCAAATGATGTTGGGGTAGATGAGAGAGATGAGATGCTGGGGTAGATCCTTCCCACAAATGTCCTTGATTCCAGTGTTCTCAGGATCTATTAAGGGAGGAATAATTTGGACATAAAATTTGCAAAGGTTTTCACTAGCATGCAAGTGTTCAGTGAAAAGGTGACAACCAGGGAAGCAATCATGATACTGAAAAATATGTGTTATCTGTAATACACTTAGAAGACTTTTTTTGTCCTTTTTCCCATAAAGGAAACCAGGTTTAGATTTCCTAGCAATTTTGGAACTTCAGAACATTGTGCAATCATGTATCAAATGAGAGCTAAACACAGCACTTTTCCTTTGCACACAAAAAGCTTGGTCAAGGACAGTTCAGTATCTTTTCATATATTATTCACGGCTTACCAAAGATTTGGAGAAAGAGATGAATTGCTTTTTTATTGCAACCAGCCTTTTTGAACAGATGGATCCTGGCCAGGCACAGTGAGAAGTACCTTGGAGCCCATCTTTATCCTGAAACATGATGCTATTGCTATTTAAATCAATTTTGAAGATAAAAGAGATAACTTCTACTCATAGAAGACCAGTCTGAAATCAACTTTCTCACTATTCTGTTGGAAGCACAGAATAGTGATGGGCATAGCCTAAGTAAAAGAACAGCATTGCTCAAAAAGAGGCAAAAAGGGCAATATTGGAAAACCACAACAAAATCTCTTGTGCTCAACAATGTGGGAAAGAGTGAACATAGCTTTCATCTGGAATATCACAATTCACCATAGACTGAGTTTCTGAGTTTCTGAAACCAAACATTGCCAGATTGGATATCTTCCTGATGTATTCGAACTCTCAGATTTCTTCTGCCATCCTAGCCAATATTGACAATTCTGGGAGCTGAAATTCACATATCCATTCAGAAGTTGCCCAGTTTGAGAAGGACATAGAAATCTTGCCAAATTGTTCTACTGGTCCCAGCACCATATCAGGTCAACAGTGGAACAGAAAAAGAGAGTTAAATTCTCTCTGGGTACCCACCAGAAAACCTAATTATTATCAGTACCATTCTTGGGCTTTGTATTTTTTTTTATCCATAAAGCACAATATTTTCCCATGTCTTTTGCACATTTACAAGAGCCTTGGAGACCCTTTTCTCACTAAGGCTATTAATCACATGTAGCCATCCCCAACCAGAAGTGCTAGAAGGTGAGAGGTGACACTACAGACACTAAAAAGGGATCTTACTTGGTTCAGAGGGAGAGGAGCTCCTTCTGTACGTTGGAGAAGAGGCTGAAGAGGAAAAACAAAAGAAGACCAGAAGTAATAATGAAGCTTGAGAAAGTTGAGCATTTAAAGGCTCAAAAAACATTCTGAAGAAGAAGAGGATAAAGCAATGCAACAAGGCAAGGAGATTGCTTTTGGAATGTGTGAGGGTGAGTATGAATGTATGAGACAGAAGCCAAGAAGCTGGCTTCTGATAAGCAATTCAACAGACTACTAGTGTTTTAAAAGATCCAGGAATTTAACCTGCAAAATGGTAGGGACCTGGAAGGAGAAGGAAGGAAGGCAGTCATTTTTATTATGCAGAGTTGAGGATATGACAGCTGCTGCAAGCCAGAGAAGGGAGCTGAAAACATGAGCAGAATCCACAAGAGCAGCAAGAGAACATCACAGACTGCTCCAGGACTAAAGACAGATGAAAAGAATTCCTACAAAGGCTTCCAAGAGGAATGGTGAGGCTATTATATTTTTAAAGAGTTGAGCAAACACGACCCTTCAGAGAAGCATTTGGAGATATTTGAAGATTCTATTGCCCAAATGGTGACACATTAGGGCTTTACTGTTGTTTATGTTATTGAGTTATGCTTTAATTTCATGTTATTATTTGTAAGCCACTCAGAATCTTCCAAAATGAAGTGCCCTGAAGTGCAAGCTGAAGTAATAAACAAACAAACAATACATGGAAGGAAGATATGACATTGCTTAAGAGAGAGAAGCAAGTAATCAAACGATAAGCGACTTCCAAGTGAAGTTGGCAGGAGTTGATGGCTACAGACCCCAGATGCTTGTTTGAAAGACAATGAAGAGAGAAGGAAGAAAATAACTCTGGGGAAGGTGAAGGGAAAGAGATCATTATGTTATTATCTCTGAGTCTATGTTAAGCAATAAAAGAACAAGGAAATGATAATAATTTTTATTAAAGATTACATTATAGATGATAAAAATAATATGAAGTATACAAAATACAAAAAAGAAAAAAGAAAACAATACAAAGTTATAAAGAAAGAAAAGAAATAACTACCTCCTTTGTCTCAGCAAGTATAAACAGCTTTAGCAATTTATCACCATCTCTTAAAATACAACACAGTCTCTTCATCCCATATTTCACCTCATTCTCTATAAACAAACCTTTAAAATCTTGGCATCCATCCTAATCAGAAAAAGTTCATTAAGGGCTGCCAGAAATAATAACTTATCTATTATAAACTTGATCGAATAAACCCACTTGAATCCTTCCTTTTACATTTATATCTCATTTTTTATCATAAAACAAATCCTATAAATCTCACTATTTAACTGTAATGAATGAAAATCCAATAAAAGTTACCAGAGATATCAATCTAACTATTTTGAACATAATCAGATAAATATAATGTATAGCAAATGAACCCATTCTAATTTAATTTCTAATTTTTTATAAACAAAACCTTAAGGAATCATCATCAGAAAAAAATATTATTGGTCACAAAAAATCCATTAAAATGTCAAAAATAGCAACCTATTAGCAATCTATTTTAGCCTTGATCAAATAATTTATATACCTTCATCTTGCTCTCAATCATCTTGGTCTTTGGTCCCTTCAAACAGCGTCTAAACACTTGTTTTCTTTTCATTTTCTTTTTATCTCTTTCCATAAAATTTCTGACAACATTAACAAATCCCTTTGTAAATCTTACACAGAAAGATTATCCAAGATACTCTTCTGATTTATTATTCATATGTCCTTTTCAGGTTAATCCTGATTTTTAAAAAATCTTTAAACTCATATTTAAAACTTTCATAAAGAATTGAAATAAATTTACACAGTGAATACCATGAAACTTGCTCTTCTCAAAGTTTACAATATTTAAAAGGCAATAAAAATTAATTCCAAAGTGATTAAGAAATAAAGATTGGCCAAACCTTTTGTTTTTAATGCCTACATTTCGACTATGGACTTTGGTGTAATCGTTTGATTCTGTTGTGGTTCGCTGGCAGCCTGTGCAGACAGCAGTGGAATTGGGACAGTGGGGAAGAATGGGGACCAGTCCGGGAGTCTGGAGAGGACTTGGATGAGGGTCCTGCATCCGATACAGAGATGGGGCCAGGACCATCTGGGAGTGGGGTGCTGACTCAGGAGCCTCCAGAGTCTGACAGCAGTGAGGCAGAGGAACAAGGGAAGCCTGTTCCCAGTGCACATGTGTGCAGAGCTGCTAGAAGGCAAGAGCAGCTGAGACAAAAGGGGTGACTCAGGAGTAAGGCTTGGAGGTGATTGCCTCTCCCCTAAGGTATAAACGACATGCAAAGATAAAGAAACCTTTGTAGGAAGCAAAGTTGTTCGTTTTGTTCGGATTGATCCTTGAAGCTCTGAGTGGACTTTGTACTTCAGTTGGTTTTTTATAGTTCATTTGGCACTTTAGTTGTTGGCAGCAATTCAAAGGAGAGAAAGGTGGGTGCTTATCTCGAGGGACTGTTTGGGACTCATTACAGGCTGGGAATGAACATAATTCCCAGCACTGAAATAAAACAAGAGTTGTTTTAACTAAGTGTGTACTTAATTACAGTCTCAGGAAACCTTGTCAGAACACACTCCCAGCCACTTAACTGACAAGCAGATTGCAAAAAGTTGGTTTCTGCCATCTACTCATGAGCAGCAACTGTACTGAATATGTGTGGGCTACCTCTCAATCTCTCTTTTCTCCAGAGAGATTTAGCCAGCTCAGATTCCATATCCAGATTTCAGTTATAATGTTGTACCCATTTCTTGAGGGACATCTTCAGTTTGCCATGTCCTTACCAGAAGTCAGAAGCTCCTTAATCACACTAAGCAATAAACCTAACTGTATTATATAAATTCTATCAAGGAATTTGCAACCTGGCCTTTTGATTTGTGCTCCTCTATAATGTTCTACATGAGCCCAGGAAGATCTTACTTTCATTTCCGATTGATTTCGTTCAGCATCTTGCTGTTTGCAGGCTGTTTTGATTGTCTCCTTAATATATTCACACAAAACAGCCTCTTCTAAAGCTACCATCTGTGCTTTAAATACACACCAAAGTTTTCTACCCAGGAGATCTGATAGTCTTGAAGAAAGAGGGAATCAAATGCACACTATCTTTTAAAGCAGAAATAGGGGCAAGGGAATTATAAGCTGTTTTATAGCTCAGGTAACATGAAAATATAAACAGTTACTGGGATGGCTTCCTCATCACCTGACTGCAGGAACAGCTGCTCACAAAGACTGCTGGCAGAATCACCTTCAGGTATTTTATTTCTTGCTACCTCCCAAAGCTCTCTTGGCACTCACCCAGGGCATCCAGAGCAGGCTGCTAAATGTCACAGAGTCCTCCGAGTCCAAGCTGGCCTATCTATAACAGCTGACAATAGTTTAACTTAGTTAAGCAAAATTAGATAAATGTTTAGTTAACCATTCCGCTTTTATCAGTGCCTAGATTCAGTAAATTTTATAAGAAATAGGCGCACTATCTTGGTTTACTTGAACCCAGCTTGAAAGCACAAGCAGCCCACTCCACCATCTTCTGCACCATATTCAGTGACACACTAGACTTAGAAGACTGAGATGTAGAATAACTTTATTGTCACTTTGAATGTATACTAATCGGCATACATTCAAATGAAATTTCACTACATACAGCTCTCAGAGTCTCCACCTGCAATATACACTACATAAACATGACAAAATACATACATACATACATATATAATTATGTATATACCCACATATATTATACGACATGGTGAAACAACACAGTTTAGTTTGGATACATACAAATATATACATGGTGAGATAAACAAATCTTGTGAGTTTACCAGATAGATGGCATAGGGAACAATTAGTTCCCCAGTAATTATTTCTCAGGTATGTGATAGAAGCATTTCCAGCCACTTCATGGTAGTCATAGTATATAGTATTTTATAGATACAAGACTAAGCATTGTCCCACCTTCATCAAGATAACATGTGTAAACTACTGGATTACAGCAGGAAGCAATTGAGGGAAACAAAACATTGGTTTATTTAAGTGGCAATTTATTTTTCCTCAGTGGTTGACACCACATACTTCTTTGACATGGTTTACTTATTTCAACTAGAATAGAGCTCAGCCAATGGAACACATGTGGCATGAAACCATTGGAATGAAATGTATAAAGAAGAAATGTGTAAGAAGAAAGGGAAAATTAATGAAGGAAGAAAGGAAATTCTCATTCCTCAACTTACAATGCTTCATTTAGTGACCATTCAAATTTACAATGGCACTGAAAAAAGTGACTTATAACCATTTTTCACATTTATGGCCATTGCAGCATCCCTATGGTCATGTGATTTATGTTTGGATACTTGACAACCGGTTTATATTTACGATGGTTGCAGTGTCCCGGAGTCATGTGATCTCCTTTTGTGACTAAGCAAAGTCAATGGGGAAGCCAGATTCACTTAACAATGGTGTGACTAATTTAACAACTGTAGTGATTCACTTAACAAATGCGGCAAGGAAAGTTGCAAAATGGGGCAAAACTCGCTTAACAAGTTTCTCACTTAGCAACATAAATTCTGGGCTCAAACATGATCTTAAGTCGAGGACTACCTGTATGTATCAAAAGAAGGCAGTGTTTTCCAACTGAAAGTACAGATACATCATGAATGCACATTTTGCTAATCCAGGAGGAGAAGTAAAGGCTGTAATTGCAAAACATTTTCAAATGCATAGAATGTAGCATTGTCATGAAAAATAGGGCAAGATTTTTAAAGAGAAAAAGTCCCCAAATTAATAATGTACACTTGCCATACTCATAATGCATCTTCTAGCAAAATACATTGATGTTCCAGAAACAAATATTAGCATTATAGTCACAGCAAAGCAATTTTTCAGTAACTATTTTGAAGAGAGTGGGGAAAACAGATTAACCCTCCAATAAGATCTCTAATGAAACACATGAATGGGTTGTTTGGGTATTATATATAAAAAATGTTCCTTCTGATGGTAATTCATGAACCAAATAATAAAAAAGTTGATGGACTATTCAAGCAAAATTGCCCAACATAGGCTAAACCCTGATGGCTACTCTAAACTCCATTTCTGTGGCTTTGTGTGCTGAGTAATAGCTATTTTATTGCTGTTGAAGTTTGAAAGAAACTCAGTGGAACCTTGAAAAAAGTCCTTGGCAATAATAGCACATAAGCCCTAAAAAAAAGAAATGAAAAAAGTATTGTCTCCTGTTCATGTTCTTGATTATGTTCTCCGTATTAGTTCCTAGATCTGTCCTTAACTGCTGAAGAAGATGAGTTGGCACGGGTACCCAGAAGTCATCAATCATCCACAAACTATTATAAATTTCGGAGCAAAGGATGATTCCGTGAAGAAATATAGGTTTCCTGCTACTGTTTCAAAGAAAGCCATATCAGTGAGCTAATGGACTTCACTTAACCATCTGGCTTTAGAGATAACTGAAACAGTAATTTAATAGCACTGGCTATGTCTACTGGCATATTTTCCCCCCCTTTGAAGTAATTTATTCAAAATTAGAAACAATTTGGGAAATGAAAAAGCTGGAAAGCTTAGCCCCCAGATCATAAATAGTAGGAAAGACACAGATAAAGACTGAATTTACGACCTAGCTATTATTTTAGGTTTCATGTGCTTGGCTTGGCTGATGTTACCTATTTCTATTTAATAAAAACAATGTATTTAAATACCATAATTGAATTTTTTAAATACTTTGTTTTGTTTATTGTAACAATCATATATTTTTATTATTCACTGAACTAATCTAAGTAGAATAAGCAAGACTATGGGTACAACTTAAAATCTATCTACTCTCCAAGTATATCCTGAAACTTTTCCCCACAGCATCCACTGCACTTCATTGATTTGGAGTAGCTAAAGCTTTTAATGACTTTATCTGCTTGATTAGTATTCTGATCATCATTCCGTTTTTAATTAAAATTTAGGGGAAAATCTAATTAAATACTTTTTTTACCTGTTTGACACCTACTTAATAATGGTCTATCTTTCTCTTGCAGTCTGTCTTTCTGCCTGCTTTTATTTTTTATTTTATTTTATTTTTTTATTTTATTTTATTTTATTTTTTATTTTATTTTTATTTTATTCATTTCACAAGATCAGTTCATACTGTGTGACCAGATCATAATTCCCAAGAACAGATCATATTTTTTACATCTCTCCACCAAAGAAAATGTGAGGTCAACCTTTTCAAATATATTCTTTGGAGGCTCTGATAAACTAATTTTTTTAATGAATCAGTTTTAATCAAGTCATAATACATTTCTTGATGAATCGATTTTAATCGCAAATCTGTTGTTACCAATAATCATAATGCAAAGTTCCTTCATTTTGGCATCATTGGGGAAAGGACCGGATGTCTATTGACAGGTAAATTATGCACTGTTAGGAGATGCTATTTTTTTTGTCTGTTCTGAATTACCTTCCATCTCACTTTGTTGGATATTCTCTTATCCTCTAATTTTGACAGAGAGGTTATAATTTGAACATATATTCAGGTTATACCAAGCAACCTAAACATATTTTACTAGAAATTATGATTATAGAATCTTCCTGACCAGTGAATAAATCAAATATTTAAAGGATTAAATTGAGACTTCCTAGGTAATGATTTAAATCATGATTTAAATCATATTTATTCTGTTATTCAGCCTTTGGCTGATTTTATAAGAAAATGTAATTTCTTTGTATGTGAGAAGAACTTAACTCATAAAGAAAACACAATAATATCCCCAATTTTATCCAGCTATAAAACTGAATTTTAATTATGATCCATCTATCTTAGCTATCTTCTATAATCTGCCTGCTTCCATTCTAAAGCTCAGACACAACAATCTAGTGATTAACTTGGGCATAAAATCATTATTTGCTTCCAAAAATCCTGATTTTGTTTACTGACACAACAGCTTGCTAAAACCTCTCTAAACATAAAAAATAAGTCCCAGGTCCTGCTAGATGACAGTACTTAATCAATGGGACCCAAGCATGTTTGCTCTGCCTGATCTTACCAGATGGGCAGAAACCATTGGAGACAGGCAATGCATCAATAACCAGGACCTATGCCATGAAGAGTTTTATAAGTGATAACCAGCACCTTGAAACATACTCTGAAGCCAATGAGTGTAGCTCGCAGAACAGCCGTGGTCACATGAGACAACCACTACTGTCCAGGCTACTGCATTTGGGCCAGCTGAGGCTTTTAAGTGGTCTTCAAGAGTAGCCCCATATAGAACATGTTAAGTCTGCATGAAGAGTCAGACGCGAAGAGTTCCAGCAAAGAGTTTATTCAGTGACTACAGCTCGAATGGACCCGAGTTGGCTGGGCTATGGCGGGGCCAGCCAATGGGAGTGCAGGGTTTCTTCCCGCACTATTTAAACCAATACCATTTGACATTTTACAAGAACAGTTCAAATAAACCAATAACATTCAAACCTACATACATAACACCCCTCCCCACTAGGTTCAGTCCATACCAAACCCCAACCTATCTAATGTATTCCTTTAAATAGGTGGGGCTCTTACGTGTACGTTGAGACCTTCGTGGTTCAGAAGTTTTAACGTTCTCACCCAGTGAGAGGGGAAATGTGTCTGCTGACATTTCCCTGTTGGGACTTCCTGTGAAAGGAGACCCTGTTAGACTGTTGGAATCTGGTCTCTCCTCCCAACCCATCTCCATTCCAATGTCAGAACCCAAGTCAGGTAGTGATGTGCAATCTTCCACTTCTAAGGATGGATCTTGGCATTGTGACAGGGTTCGGGATGGTTCCTGTTGCAATGGCTCGTTACACATGGGGTTGATTCTTGCTTGTTGATTTTCCTCCTGTTCCTCCCCTTCCCCCCTAGAAGTGACATCAGGTGAGGGACCCAGAGAGAGACAGGGGCGATGTTCCTGAGGGAACCTGGATCTAAGTTGGTCAATGTGCCTGCTCCAGAGGAGGCCATCCTCTGTTTGTACCCTGTAAGAACGAGGGCCAGTGATGTGAGTTATTTCAGCAGGAATCCACACAGGTTCACCTATAAGGTTCCTAGCATATACAGAATCACCCACACTGAAAGAACGAACTTTGGAAGTGGAATCCAGTGGTGCGTTGGGTGCGTAAGTGGGATGAAGGCGGTCAAGGGAAGACCTAAGTTTCCTACCCATCAACAACTCTGCTGGGGATAAGTTATTTGATGGGCTAGGAGTGATGTGCTGAACACTAAGAAGTTTTTCGAGCTTCTCAGTGATGTCCCCAGGACCCAGCTGCTGCAGCTTCTCCTTGGTAAAGTGTTCCATGCGTTCAGCCCAGCCATTAGCCAAAGGGTGCCCAGGGGCAGTGAGGGCATGTCTGATACCCTGTTGTGCTAGAAAGGATTCAAAAATGTTAGATGTGAATTGAGGGCCATTGTCAGAGACAAGGACATCTGGTAACCCATGGGTTACAAACAATTTTCTGAGCTGCTTGATGACAGCCTCAGTTGTAGTGGATGTCATGGGAATTACCTCTAGCCATTTGGAATATGCATCTACTATAACTAGAAAAGTGTGCCCTCTAGTAGGGCCTGCGAAATCAATGTGGATCCTAGACCACGGGCCCCTAGGAGATTCCCATTCTTGTGTGGGGGCGTGAGGTGGAGCGGGCCTGACTACCTGGCAATTGGGACAAGATGCAACCCAGTTTTCAACCATTTTGTCAATACCTGGCCACCATACATAACTCCTGGCCAACCCCTTCATCCTTACAATCCCAGGATGACCCTCATGTAACATTTCCAAAACCTCTCTTTGCAGTTTTGCAGGAATAACCACCCTGTTACCCCACAAAATACATCCTCTTAATACAGATAATTCAGTTTGCTTGGACTTAAAAGGTTGGGCAAGGTGAGGTAGATCTTGAAGAGGCCAACCTTTCTTAATCCAGCCTATAACAGGAGCCAACACAGTGTCTTTGGCAGTCTCTCTGGCAATCTCAGCAGCATGGACTGGAAGCTTAGCAACAGTCTCTAGGAAAAAGGTGTGTACTTCAGGTTCAAAGTCCTCCTTGTGGCAAGGCAGTGGGCAACGACTCAGTGCATCAGCATGTCCAATGTCCTTGCCAGGCCTGTGAATCAGTTTGTAAGAATAGGCTGCAAGAAATTCAGTCCACCTCAGCATTCTTGGTGACAGGATAGTAGGTGTAGGTTTGTCTCCTGCCACAATGCCTAATAAAGGTTTGTGATCTGTAACAATGGTGAATGACCTGCCATACAGATATTCATGAAATTTCTTAACAGCTGCAACAACTGCTAATGCCTCCTTGTCCAGTTGGCTATAATTCCTCTCTGCTTTGGACAAAGTGCGAGAGTAAAATGCAATAGGGGCTTCCCTTCCACTGGGAAGCCTGTGACTCAACCCCCCACTCCAAAAGGGGATGCATCACAAGTCAGAACAACAGGCAAATTCTCAGAGAATTGTATCAACACAGCATCAGATGTGATTAGTCTCTTAATACTGTTACATGCTGATTGTTCCTTCCTCCCCCAGATCCAAGCAGCCTTTTTATCAAGCAGGCGATGCAAAGGTTCAGCAATGGATGCCTTGTGAGGTAGAAACATGTGATAAAAGTTAATGAGTCCAAGGAAAGCCTGCAAATCTGTTTTGCATTTAGGTCTGGGGGCTTCTTTGATAGCTTTAACTTTGGCATCAGTAGGGTGGATTCCATGCTTGTCAATCATGTAGCCCAGGAACTCAACTCTGTCTGTTTTAAGTGTGCATTTGTCTTCCTTGACTTTTAACCACGCTTTTCTGAATCTGGTAAGGACTTCTCTGAGTCTTTCTTGAAGCTGAGTGTCATTTTCAGCAGAGATTAACACATCATCAAAATAAGGCACTACCCCAGGCAGTCCTTGCAGCATTCTTTCCATAAGGCTTTGAAAAATGCCAGGTGCCACACTTACTCCAAATTGTAACCTTTTACATTTGAAGCCACCTCTGTGAGTCACAATTGTTTGGGCCTCTGCAGTGGCATCATCAACTGTTAGTTGTTGATATGCCTGGGCCAGGTCCAGTTTGGCAAAGACTGTACCCCTGCCAAGGGAATGTAGCAGATGATGCACAACTGGTACTGGATATGCGCTCTGCTGCAGCGCATGGTTAAGTGTCCCCTTATAGTCACCACAGATTCTTACTGACCCATCAGCCTTGACTGGTGTGTTTCCCATCTGGAGTGGTCAGTGGGCTCTAAAACCCCTTGAGCAATTAATTTATCTAATTGTGCATCAATTTTTTCCTTTAAAGCAAATGGAAACCTCCTGGGCTTTAAACGAATTGGGGGCACCTTGGGGTCTAGGCTGAAAGTGATAGGGGTCCCCATATACTTGCCCAGTCCTTCGCTGAAAACCTCTGGAAACTCAGACTTCAAGGACTCCTCCCATTCAGAGCTGCTCACATGATTGATGCCAGTCACCTCGATGCCTAGTGGCTTGAACCACTCAAGTCCCAGCAAGCTTGGGCGATCCTTGTCCACGATGGTCAGAGGCAAACGTTTGGTGTGGCCTTTAAACTGCACGTTGAAATCTCTTGCTCCAACTACTGGAATCTTGTTCCCTTGGTAGTCTTTAAGAGTCAGTGCTTGCTTCTGGAAATGCTTCTTCTGAATGTTGGGAAGGAGCCTGTGAATAGTGTCCCATGACACCATAGATAAATAAGAGCCTGAGTCCACTTCCATTTGGCAAGGCCTTCCTTCAATGAATACCTTCACGTGTACTTTTCTGCTTCTCAAGGGTGAAGAATGACCAATAGTGATTGTTTGGTGAGTTTCATTCTTGCCATTTGCTTCTGAATTTCTCCCCATCTTTTCAATGAAGTTGTTGGGCTTAAAGTCTTTTTCAGGAAATTTTTTCCTACTAGGTGGAGTTCTGGATGATTTGCAGACTCTGGCTAGGTGACCCCTTTTCTCACAACGTAGGCAGATGGTGTCAAAGAACTTGCATTCAGTGCGGGGTGCCCCCACAGCCTCTGCAATAAAATCCTTGCCTATTTCTCCCAGAGTCTTTTCTTTTCTTCTCCATTTTGAGTCTAAAAATCCCCTCCTCCGCCTCACTGCAATCTGAATCAGAGTCTATTTGTTCGCAATGGGCTGTTGTGGATTTTTCCCCATCAGAATGGCTCGAGGCCTGGCTTGAGACCTTGTTAATCTTTTTCATGGCCGCTGCTGAGGACTTGGTGGCTTCCGCTGAAACAGCTTCTTCAATGGCCTCTTTAAACGTGATCTTAGGTTTCATTAACAGTTTGCTTTGTAAGACCTTATCTTTGAGGCCTAAAACAAACCGATCACACATGGCCTCTTCTAAGTTGGTAAAGTCACAAGCACCCCCAATGTCCCTTAAACTTGCCATGAAGTCATTAACATTCTCGCTTTCCCCTTGATCCTGACGGTAAAACTCGTGTCTCTTAATGAGGCACGATACTTGTGGGGCGTAATGGGCTCTTAAAAGCTTCTCTAAATCAGGCCATTCCATTACCTTCAGCTCTGCAGCTCCCGCTAACGCCTTCGCCATCTTGAAGACTGCCAGACCGCAGTGCATGAGAAATACCGCCCTCTTCCGTCTCTCGGGAATGTCGGCGAGGTCGTTTCCTTCCAGGTACATCTGGAAGCGATCTGCATACGATTCCCAGTCTTCTGCCGCCGGATCGAACGGGGCTGGGGGCGTGTTCAGCGCAGCCATCCCGCTCTTCTGCTTGTCTTTCGCATCGTCTTCTCTTCAGGGAAATCCCATTCTCGTCGCCAGTGTTAAGTCTGCATGAAGAGTCAGACGCAAAGAGTTCCAGCAAAGAGTTTATTCAGTGACTACAGCTCGAATGGACCTGAGTTGGCTGGGCTATGGCTGCCTCTTATAGCCTGCAGCCGTGGTTGCCAGCCAGTGGGAGTGCAGGGTTTCTTCCCGCACTATTTAAACCAATACCATTTGACATTTTACAAGAACAGTTCAAATAAACCAATAACATTCAAACCTACATACATAACAGAACATATTACAGTAATCCATTTGTGAGGCGATTAAGATATGAGTGACTGCCTTCAGGAAAAGGTGCAACTGATGTACTAGAAGATGTACCTGTGGGAAAGCTTTCTTTTTAAGCAGGAGCTTTGAGCCCAAGATTGCACATGATCCTTGAATGGGAAATGCAGCTCCATCCAAGAGCAAAGATGGAAGATCCACTGGGGCCCAAAATATCCGCAACCATCCAGTCTTGTCAGGATTATGCCTGAGTTTGCTGTTCTGCTTCCAGACTCCCATACTTCCAGACAGATCTTTGATGGCAGCAATTAATTGGCCAGGGACTGAAATGTATAATTGGGTATCATTTGTATACTGACCCTATACCTGACAACCTTATTCAGCCAATTATATTCACAGCAGCCCTATATTTTAGATTATTTATTTTCATTACAAATGGAAATGTGGTCCTGAAATACATCAATTTGCTCTAAGTCCCTAATGAATCAACAAAAGGAAATACTGAAATACTGAAAATACTGAACTTTACAACCTATTATTGCAAGGCAATAATACTCTCAATATACGCTCCAGTGGGTATGTGGTCAATGCTTTGTGAGTTTCTGAAGAGCGGAAGTCAAGTGCTCAGGTGAACTCAGATGCTCTGCTGATGCATTTCTACTGGCCATTTGCCAAAATGCCCTGCTGTCTTCTTGGTTTTCTTTTAAGTCAAGAGGGAAAATTATTCTATTTAAAAAGAAAAAAACCTGAACTAATGGGCATAATATGAAGTAGCAACGTGGACTAGGGGAGTCATGGTATTGGTCATGTACCAATTTGGTTGTTCTCTCATTAATCATCTATTGATTCCTGTGGTGGTCCACTTCTGTTGAGATGAGCAGCACGGTGACAAATCTTGAACTGGTTTAAAATAAGTGCAATCAATTTGGGGACCGAAAACAACAGCATAAGAGAACTCTGTGTTGAGAGATAGAAATTTAGTTTGAAGACATTCAGTACATTTTGTGATTTTTGTGGAAGTTTTAATTCTAGCTTCCTCAAATTGTAACACTCAAAAAGGGATGGGCAACATGCAGAGGGATGATGA
Source organism: Naja naja (assembly GCA_009733165.1). NCBI lineage: Eukaryota > Metazoa > Chordata > Lepidosauria > Squamata > Elapidae > Naja > Naja naja. Next base: position 242,382,478 of record CM019148.1, read on the forward strand.
GTTTGTGTGAGGAAACACAACTCAGTCTGGATGCCAAGATTTGGGGGGAAAAAGTGAAAGAAGCTGTGCTTTAATTAATTCATGCCTGTTGAGAAGTTAACACGGTTTTCAAGATTGGTGTCAAGTCCCGTGTAGCCAGCAAACCAAAAAAGAATCACATGGGTTTAGTGAAGATAACTTTAATGCTATCCTGTGTAAAAAAAAACCAGAATCTTGAAAACCATAAGAGGAAATTCCCAGCTATAGTTCTCATGAGTTAAATAAGGCACAGTCTCCTTGCAACAACGCCCCCCCAAATCTCCTGGCAGCTAGACTTACTATAAACCAAATTCCTCATCCTTCATTTTCTTTCCATAGTCTTTCACAAGATCTGAAGATGCTGAACTTCTATTTCTAGATCCTATTAGCCCTAGGCAGTACCATTGGTAGTGGTGTTTTACAGGTAGTCCTCAATTTATTATCACAATTGAGCCCAAAATTTCTACTGCTAAGCGAGACACCTGTTAAGTGAGTTTTGCCCCATTTTACACTCTTTCTTGCCACAGTTGTTAAATTAATCTGGTTTGACTTTGCTTATCAGAAGGTCAAAAAAAGTGATCACATGATCCCAGGACATTGCAGTCATCATATACTTTAGAAAGTCTAGTCACGACCATAATTCATTCCATAACTTTGGTGATTTCAACATCTTCTAATGTTTCATCTTCAGGAATTTCTGGGTCAGAGGTCATGTTTGATCACCACCCAAGTATGTGTTTGTGACCAGATTCAAAAGTTTTGTGAATTTTTTGGTTGGAACCTGATTTGGTTATGGTCAGAAGCATTCGTGACCACATGTTTTACTGTATATGAGCCAGTTGCCAAACGGCTGAATTTTGATCATGTGACCATGGGGATACTGCAATGGTAGTGTGAAAAATGATCATAAGTCACTTTTTTCAGTGTTATTATAATTTTAAACAGTCTCTAAACAAATGGTTGTAATTCAAGGACTACCTGGATTGTAACATCCATAGAGACAGCTATTAGCCCTCTCCCAACTATCCATCCCAACCAGAGGTGGTATTCAGCAGGTTCTGACCAGTTCTGGAGAACCGGTAGCAGAAATTTTGAGTAGTTTGGAGAACTGGCAAATACCACCTATGACTGGCCCCGCCCCCATCTATTTTTTGCCTCCTGACTCCCAGCTGATCGGCTGGGTCTTCTTTTGTTGCCCTATTCAGGAGAAAAGAGCTGAGAAGTAGGTTAATGGGATAGGGAGGGAATGGGATTTTGCAGTAACCTTCCCCCAGGGGTGGGGAGGGAATGGAGATTTTATAGTATCCTCCCCCTGGAGTGGGGTGGGAATGGAGATTTTGCAGTATCCTTCTCCTGCCATGCCCACCAAGCTACACCACACCCACCAAGCCATGCTCACAGAACCAGTAGTAAATTTTTTTGAATTCCACCACTGATTCCAATCTACCTTCATTAGTAATGAAAGTGCCTTGTAATAATATTAAGAGCCTCACTGGGGTACCCCAATGAGGCTCTTAGCATTAACACAAGACACTTTTGATAAGTGTGTTATGACAGACCACTTCCAGTTGTGGCAGGCATCAATCCATCTGCCACTCATCCATTTTTAAGGATGCCATGGCATTAGCTAATGTGTTTCTGATTACAGATTTATTTGGGCAAATGATCTCATGAAAAGTTTTTAAATGCAATGGAAACAACTAATTAAGTGCTATTTTTATTCTCTTAATGGAAAAGAATGGGGGAGATAATGGGGTTTATCTTGGTCTGCAGTGGTGCTTACTGATTTTCTACTAAGTATTTGCCATTTAATATGGGAGATTCAATGTCTCAATAAAAGCTGATGGGAAACAAATTAACTCCCAATGATGTAACACTGGCCACCGCTGTTTTTCAGATGAATTTAGATTGGTTGTGTAGCACAGAACTCAGACCAACAGTACAATTCTATAATACCTTCTAATTTCCATTATATCCTGATATTTTTTGTAGAAGTGGATTATAATTAAAAATAACTTCAGTTTACACAGTATAGCATTCTCCACATACTTTCTCTTAAGACACTTCAGAATATTACTTTTGACAATCTTAATCTTTAGTCCCTTCAAATAATATCCTACAAATTGATTTCTTTCTATTTTTCTTTGTCCCTTCTCATAAAATTTTTCAAAACTTTAACAAGCCTCTTTTATAAACATAATACATTATCTTGGTAACTTTCTTGAATTGTTACTAGTTTATCTCTTTTAATTATTAACATTTTAGCTGATTAATTTTGTATATCCTTTTTGCACATCAACCTTGCAGACTCTCATTTTTAAACCCACTTACAGTTCATTCTCAATCTGTGCTCCTCTAAACACAGTCTATCTATAGAGGCTTTTAAAATTAGCTTCTGATTCATTGTTCAAAAATATTGTTTTAAAGATTCAATGTCAAAATATTTTGTTTCATTCTATATTTGTAAGTCAACTTTAAGTGTTTTTCTCCTTTAAGTGTAATCTTTAGTTCTTTCTAGCTCTCTCTAGTATTCAACCTTCACTGCCCCTTCTTATTGTGTTTTTTTTATAAAAAAGAAATCAAATCAAAAGCATTTTCCTATGGGAAGGATTATTATAATTGTTATGTATGTAGGTTTGAATGTTATTGGTTTATTTGAACTGTTCTTGTAAAATGTCAAATGGTATTGGTTTAAATAGTGCGGGAAGAAACCCTGCACTCCCATTGGCTGGCAGCTACGGCTGCAGGCTATAAGAAGCAGCCAAGCCAGGACGGGTCTATTCGAGCTGTAGTCACTTAATAAACTCTTTGCTGGAACTCCTCGCGTCTGACTCTTCATGCAAACTTAACAATAATTAATTCCAAAATCTATTTCAAATTTATCTGGAAATTCCCAGGGACTTCTGAAGTACAAGTAAATTTTCATGCTTGGTCAGAAAAACAAAGAAAAAAGAGCTCACCGAATACTAAAGTTAACAGTGCTATGGTCAACATTTCTTTCTATGACTTATATTGAGATATAAGTCCAGTGGTGGGATTCAAATTTCTTTACTACCAGTTCTGTGGGCATGGCTTGGTGGGCGTGACAGGGGAAGGATACTGTAAAATCTCCAGTCTGAGGTGGTATTTGCCGGTTCTCCGAACTACGCAAAATTTCCGCTACCGGTTCTCCAGAACTGATCAGAACCTGATGAATACCACCTCTGTATAAGTCTACTTATTTTAATAGTCCTACTGTCAAGTAAGTGGCTTTAGAGGGAGAAAAATTATTGCAACTTTGTATATTCAATGCATCCTTCATTTTATAACTTTTAGCAGATATTTGGAGCTATTTACAATTTGTTAAGAGAAAAGATTTCTATTTCTATAGAGCAATTGAATATTGAAGTTAATATATTATTATATACTCCACTATATATGATAGTATTAACATTATATTACTATATTGGGAAAAATATTGCTGGCATATTTGCTATGATTCAAGATGGAAGTAATGAATTAAATACATTACTAGATTAATCCTATTTAGGCTTTGTGTGAGCTCTAGAATGATGTCAGCTCTGGGTTTCCTTTGGTTAAGCTGTCCTGATTTAGATAGAGCTTGTTTATTTTCAAGTTTTCATGGAAACTGTTTTCCTTATCCCGCCCATCCACTCTCCCTCCCCAAAAATAAATGTGCAAAAACTGAATTTGAACAGGTTTTGTATCATTTCATCTCTTGACCTATAAAAACCCTTTCATCAATTAAAATTCATCTTAATCCTCTTAAGGCATTCAAAGGGAACATGTGGATGGGATGTGGTCACACAGATTAATCCTGTGCCAAGATGGAGAGTTTGCAAAAAAAAAAAATTTCAGCGAAATATTGTGAAAAATTCCTGAACCTTCCTCAGACCATCACCTTCTGGAATCATGGCAGATGGATGTGCAAAATTAGTTTCATGTTTTTCCAATTTCCAAGGTCTCTGTAGAATGGTATGAATACATTAACTCCAATATATCCTTCTTCCATTTCACATTTTCTTACAATATCTTATATGCAGAGCTGCACTGCAGCTCTATTGCTCTTTTGTGCTATAGTATAATACCTGACCTTCAACACATTTCCTTCACAAATCTTATGGTTGCCCTTGTGGAAACTAAGCATTTACCATACTGTGGAGTTTAAGATCACGACACTTGGTGTCACTTTAGAAATACAGAAATGAGTGACTTTAGGAATAAATGTTTGCTTGATCAAGTCTCCTGAAATATTTTGGTACTTCAATCACATCTTTCCCAAGGTTAAATTCCTTTAGTGCTGTCTTTGAAACTCAACAGGATCCTTTAATATTAATAGAACACTACATATTACTTGGGGTTTATGGGAATGAGTTTAAAAATAAAAAAGAAGAAAAAGTTGCATAATTTGAAAAAACTCCCTTCAGGGATTGTCCTGATCCAAATAATAGAACCTTCCATATAAAGTTTAATCAATCATCAGTAGCAGAAATATCTTCACCCAATGTCTACTCTCCTTCCATTTAGCAATTCAGTTATGATAACCTTGCAACAGAAAGTTACTATGATGTAGTCATTAAGACATCAGGCTAGAAACCAGGAGATTGTAAATTCTAGACCAGCCTTAGGCATGAAGCCATCTGAATGACCTTGGGCCATTCTATCATACTCTTAGCCATGGGAAGAAGGCAACAGCAAAACACTTCTGAAAATCTTGCCAAGAAGACTGCAGGGTTTCATCCAGGCAATCACCAGGAGTCAAGACAGACTTGAAGGCATAAAAACAAACACACAAACATCATATAACAGCCATGTGCACACAAATGTACTTGGATTCTCCTGGATGCTTGTATTTTATATGTTCTTTGTCTAGCATCTTTTAAGCAGCTGTAGAAGTCATTAAAATATTTGTTCAATCTTCTTAACAGAAGGTCTACATAGCCCTCATCTTGGATGCCTCCTAGAAACATACTGTACATATTAGGTTATTGTTTGGAAACAGAAATTCTGTACACCAACTTTGCTTCCTTCTATATTGCTGGAGCTGATTTATTGATTTATCCTTCAGCAGAACTCCAGGCTCTTAACCAATACATAATATGCCAATAGCATGCAATGGAATGAATCACCTATAACAAATGCCACAATAAAACTGACAGTTAAATGTGAAATACCCCCCAAAAAATATATGTTTGAAAAGAATGTTCATGCTGTTATATATTTCCCAAACCTTTTTCTATGAACTAGGAGGCTTACTTTGGTAATTCTTTTTATAAGTCACAAGGACTCAAATCCTTGTTTATAAAAATACATTTCAAGCTGAATACCTTATTCCAACAGATCATTGTGCAGTGTCCCCATACAGCATCACCTCTTTCCCCAAACTATTTATTTAGCTATGTTCATGAAAATGGCATCTGAGGGTGAATGCTTTGAAAATGTGAAGGAATGCTGCCTGCCTCTCTAATATAACTATAGAAACTCCCCAAATGCTAGAGATAATCACAAAAGCTACATGATGTTGGCACTTCGTGTGGCCTCTTTTCAGGCTCTAACACATCCCATCAACAGAGAATAACAATCCGGTTCACTCAAGCAATTGTTTGAAAGGGCTTTTCACAGCCTATGGTTTAGGGAAAAAGGAAACATTTCAGTTTATCATCCAGCTGAATAAACAAAAAGAAGCAAAGCTGTCAATTCTAAATACAAAGCCCATGGGCCAAGAGAGGACAAAAGGCTGAGAATGCATTCAAAAGTCTCGTTTAAGGAAGCTGCTTCATTTCTGCTCCTCTTACTACCTGGGCTTGGAGAATAAATGTCTGACAATAACAAGAAAGTCCTTATTTTCCATGAGCACTATAAGTGATCTGCTTTTTGTTGCTGACTTGTAATGTGTGTTGACCTTGTCCTCACTTGAACTTTGTCAGGGCAGAGTTAACCTCTGGCAGTATCTGTCTTGCCCTCCTCTCATTCCCAGGGCATGAATGAGATTACCATGAAAATACAGCTTTTATAGTGAGCTAGATAAAGATGATTTTAAGAGTGCTTCCCCATTGGCAAGTGGGAAAATAACATTCTCAACTGTAAAATTACTGTCTGAGCCTATGTCTTTGTCTACATGACCCTGGCAAATGTAGATGCCAACCAAGATGCAAGGTGTACATTTTTAGTGGGGATGGTTAAGACTTTTAATTCCCCCAATAGCCAATAAGCTCATTAAAGGGCCAGGCTGATAAGAATGTAATACAAAGGCCAATAGCTGCAATCTTGACTCATCACCATAAAAATTCCATGGAAATTGCAGGTAGATAGTGTGCAACATAAATTTATCTGCACCTCAGGAAAGATCTGAGCACATTGCCTGCATCCTTTTATTTTACTTTAGCCTTGGGGCTTTTCTATTGATGGGGCTGGGGGGAGTAATCAGCTTTCCTAGTGTTTTTATTTCCCCCTGTCAAGATAGTTTCTCTGTTTAGCACTCTTCCCTTTGTACCTTTCCTGTGCTAAATAATTGACCTGCCATCCCATTCAAGGTCCTAATGCCTTTTATATTCATTCGGTATGTTAGGATTTTACATGAGCCTCCCTATTTTCTCCCAATAATTACAAACAGTCAGCACTATATAAATTAGCTTTCTTCAAATAGACATTCGGACAACTCTGAAGACTTTAATCTCTGGTTTTGGATCTCCATAAATTTGAAAGATTCATGGAGCTGGCTTTATACCATGGCTGCATTTTAAAGAAGGGGAGTTCCTAAAAAAGAGTTGGAAAGAGAGTTGGAAAACTTGAGAGTTTCAATTCCTAGCTATGGTTAGCATGTGAATAGCATATTGCATGGCCTCATTTTTATATTCATATTTTTTCTAATGCATCTGAGGCTGTACCCTGGCTTCCTTTTAAATCCAGAAAAAAAAAAACAACCCTAATATGTAGGTGCACGAGTCAACAGAATCACTTGCAGAGATGGGTGGCTACAGAAATCAAATAAATAAATAAATAAAGGGTGTAAAACCTCTTACATTGATTCACCCTTGCCCCAGCCATCTTGCCCCACCTAAAACAAGGTAGGAGATATGATTTTATATGATGCAACTATGCACTTTCCTGGACAAACCTGTGCATGTAATCTTCACATTTTGACTACATCATCATGAGGATAGCCCTCTTATAGTTTTGGTGGGGACGGGGTAAATGATGTAATTTCCAACTCAGAAGACCAGGTTGTTGTTGTTGTGGGGAAAATAGGAAGCAGGAATATTCAATATGTTCACCACTTTGAGATGACCAAAATATAAAGGTAGAAAAAAATGGAATAACAATAACACTAACACTAACAATAATCCACATTTGTTTTGTTTTTTTGTTTTTTTGAAAATTGAAAATTGAGTTTTTCTCCTTCTATTAGCATCAGCTTATTTACTTGCTGTAATTCATTCCATCTTGCACAATTGTCTCCCTTCCAATTGGCTAGGGTCTGCTCTGGCAGGCATGTCTTCCCCACTTCCTGGTCCCATAAATTTTGACAGTCATTTCTTAATTGACTGCTCAGATGGCTTCTCTGTAATACTGGGTCTTTGGAGGAAGGCATCTTTTTCATATACCATGTTGATGATGGTCCTTTTTTTTTTCTTTACAGCGATGTTTCTCAGTCTTGGGAACTTGAGATATATTCAACTCCCAGAATTGACAGGCTATGGAATACTGGGAGTTGAAGTCCACATATCTTAAAGTTCCCAAGGTAGGGAAAACTGCTTTACAGTTTCTGCAGAGGAATGGTCTCCCTCCCTCCCCCCCCCGACTCCTTTTAACTGATCAAATGACAAAACCTTTTACAAATGTTGCCTTCTAGCCTAAGAGATTGAATGGCCAAATGTTGCCCTTTACCTTCTGTCCACCTCAATTAAACACTCACAGAGTGGGAAAGCCAATGGTGTTGGCTCCGCTGGCTTAGTTGGAAGGTAAACAAAAGCAGTGGAATTCATTAATCAAGGGCCTCTCTGAGCAGAACATCTGGCCATGATTGTGACCAAAATGGACAAAATAATTGGAACCTGGGAAAGGATTTTTAAGCCAGCTTCATTTCCAATTGGGGATGCTCAGGAGAAAAGCAGGTGAAGGCCGCAGTATGGAAAAGACCTTAGTCTTTGCTAATCATAGCTATAAGATTCCAGGCAGACACAACCCATACCAATCCATTTGCACAAACTGTCCCTGCCTTGGAATTTAAGTAAGTACCCACGTAGATTTTCCACAAAGTAATGATGATTAGTAAAGACACCCATGTTTAAAACTAATATCGAGAAAAGGAAGAATCATAATGGCTTTTGATATACAGTACTGAGCCCAAATTCCATAATAAGTGAAAAGTGGCTTGTAAAAGCACGCCATCACTCCTTGTTATTTCAGTATTGTCTGGGACTTTTTTTCAACATTATTAGAATACTAGTAAAATAAAGGAAATTGGAGCAAGTACAACATTTGGACTGCAAAAAAATCCAAGCAGTCTAATTAGCAAATAATTAGAGTCAAACTGCTTGTCAAACTGCTTGTCTTCACAACCATCCAAGGGTTTTTGGATTTTGTAGCCCAGGTATGATAGCTCTAAGACATGTTTGAAAGGAGGAATGTGAGAAAATGTGTTATAAGGTTTGGGGGAAGAACCATAGGCAAAAGAGATACTGGTAGAGTGCAAAGACATCTCTTCAGCCTCAAGTGACTGTAGAATTGCAGACACGTCTCGGTACATTTATTTATTTATTTATTTATTTATTTATTTATTTATTTATTTATTTATTTATTCGACTTGTATGCCACCCCCTTTCCAAAAGGACCCAGGGCGGCTCACAGATAAAAGAAAATACAATAAGTTAAGTTAACTAAAATAGAATTAAATTGCAGCAAGCCAAATTACATTAAAAATCCCATAATAAATAAAAACCCTTCCCCCAAGGAGTCAGCACAGCCCAGCCTGTTCAAACAGCCAAGTTTTTAGGTCGTGACGGAAGGTGCGGAAATCAGGGGCCAGGCGGAGCCCTAGAGGTAGTTGGTTCCAGAGAGCGGGAGCCGCTACAGAGTAGGCCCTTCCCCGGGATACCGCCAGCCGACACTGAGTCGCAGACGGCACCCCGAGAAGTCCCTGCCTGTGCGTTCGTACAGGGCGGTTGGTATTCGATGCCAGCAGTAGACGCTCCCATTGATGAACAGTGTTGTATTTTACCAGTCTACACATGACCCAGGAACTAAAATCAAGGGCATGTCTTAAGCATCAAAATAACCTGCAAATATAATACATCTTGTCAGTAAACATATCTGATTATGAATTGCGCAGGGAACCTGACAGGGATTTGATGAGAAAGTGTTTAGAAAAAGCAGGGTTGTTTGCTTCAAATTTAGCAGATATGCTCATCTGTAATCGGCAGGGTTGCTCTCTGAATAAACATAACTTCCAGTATTGCTGTCTTCACACAGATTAGCTACATGTCCCCCCTTTTTGGAACAACCTCTTGTCCTGCTCTGTAAGCTTATTGCAGTTGAAGCAAGGAACATAGCTAGGAAACTCATTCAGGTTGGAAAGTAGATGTAGCCAAGACAACACTTTGTTCACTATCTTCAGTACAACGTTCTTGTTCTTTCAAACAGATAAGGCTGGTGTGCTGTACTCAGGTGTTCAGTTTGAAAAGATTTCAAAGCTCTCATTCACAATCTGCTGAAAAAAATGGCTTGGCAGCCATTGTTCAAAGTCAGCATTATTCCCAAAGTAGATAGACACAAACACAGATTAAATCTCAGGCTAATTTTGAAACACCACTGAACAGAGAACCAGATTCAGCTGTTTTAATTGCACCCTTTACAACATGTCAACAGTATCAGCAATAAAAATAACCAAAGTACTAAGAGCCATGATGGCATTGGACCAGAAAGCCCTCATCCTACACCCAAGATACAGATATTTGCCACTATTGCAAAGCCCTCTCTGTCCCAAGAAAACCAGTCAGTTGCTCCCTGGAAAACCAAAGAAGATGGGAACATAGTTATGTCCTTCTCTTTATACTGCCTCTTTTGCAGAAATAAACTCTAGCTCTCATTTCTTATGCACAGCAATCAATAGCTATATTCTCACTGTCTAATTATTTAAAGACATCTAAGTTAATGGCTACATCTTGTACTTTGAATTCTACAGGTCTAACAATGCAATGTATGGGGAAGCACTACCTTTTGTCCGCCCTGAAGTTTCTACCATTAACATTTACTGGATGGTCCTAATTCTAGTATTTTTTCCACACCCTGCATATCTTTGACAACTTTATGTGCACACATACACTTAATCATTTTTATAATTTAAAAAAAGCCAGGTGTTCTAGCATTCTCCAAGAGGATTGCTCTTTATCATTCTAGAAATCCTTTTACTCATGTTCCTCACTCTGCAAAGCAGATGAAATTACCAAATTTGTATAACTATTTCCCCCAAAATAAGACCCAACCAGAGAATAAGCCCTAGCATGATTTTTTTATGTTTGTACTAGAAGTCATACTCCCCAAAATAAACCCCAATTAAGATCGGCAGCCAGACAGATGCATTTAGTACTGTATTTCCCTGAAAATAATATCTGACTAGAAAATAAGCCCTAATGCGTCTTTTGGAGCAAAAATTAATATAAGACCCCAGGAAACATGGGTATATAGTATTCTAATAATGGCTACAACATAATTTTGCATAATGTACTATGGTAGTAATAAGGAATGCTGATTCCTTTCCCCAGCCTGGGATTTGCTTCTTTCAGAACAGCAACATATAGAGATTATATTCAGGCTCTACCTACATGCAGGGTAGTTATCATATTTGTTTAAATAAGTATCCATTTCCATCTATGTACACTGAACTGCATTTGCTACTCCTCCCATTTAGAGATATATTTTTAAATTCTTTGCAGTCTCAAATGCCCTTAGCAACTTGGACACCTGACTGTGCACCGTTAATTCCAAATTAATTTGTGAACAAGTTCAAAAGAGTCCATCTTTTTTAAATCATTGAGAACCCCAAAGTTTCTGCTGCTTTTGTGAAACAGCTGACAATGTGAACCTTCTGCGCTTTCTGTTCTTTAATCAGGCTGCCAATTCATAGGAGAACCTCTCTTCTTAGCCCATATATTAAGGGTACTATATATGGCTGCCAGATAACTACAAGATATCAGTAAAAAGGAAATACTTTTGCTTCCTCTGAAACAGTGTTTCTCAACTTCAGCAAGTTTAAGATATATAGACTTCAATTCTCAGAATTCCTCAGCCAACATCTTAAAATCACTGTTCTGGGTTTTTTCTCCTATTTAGGTTTTTGCAACCCAGAATGGCAGTTCTACATATAGTTTGGTGAAAGGCAGTATCAAAAATCTTCCTCAAATCTAAATGAATAATGTCTCCTACACTACTCTAATTCACCTTTTTGTTGACATGCTCAAAGAATCTTAAAAACATTGGTATAATTTCAGTTGTTTCTTCTTAGAAAAGCCCTGTGTTCTGATAATTTTATTTTTAATAATGTTTTCTACAACTTACTCAGAGCAGACATTAAGCATACAAAGTCATATTTTCCTTCAGCTTCTTTTCTTTAAAAAAAATGGTGGAAAATTGGGTGAAGCTAATCTAGAAAGCAAACAGAAGTTATGCGAGCCAGTTTCATAAATTGGGGAAGCTATATCTGGCCTATAAGTCAATTTCTTCCACTGCCAGACTAATACTTCTCCAATATTAAGAGAGCGAGTTTCGTCTAATGGTTAAGGCTAGAAACCAGAAGACTATAAGTTCTAGTTTCACCTTAGGCATGAAAACCAGCTGGATGACTTTGGGCCAGTCATTCTCTTTCAGTCAACTTACTTCACAGGGTTCTTGTAAGTCCTTTGGATCAAGCAGTTGTGAGAATTTTGGAGCACACAAGGCATCTTCATATCTGCAGAGTAAGGAATATGTCCTAGATGGGGAAGGATGCCGAAGGGTGCCAAAGCAATGAAGGGAAAAACAGAATAACAGAACACAGAGTTGGAATGGAGCTTGGAGGTCTTCTAGTAACAGCTGGTCCTTTGCATTCTTTTAGTGAATCATTAAGGTCACCTGGAGGTTTATCTGTGTCATCACAGATACTTTAACCACTTGCTAAAAGAATGCAAATGACCAGCTGTCTGCAAGGAGTATAAATCCTGACATTTCCCACCATCCAGTCAGAACTGAAGGTGCTTCTTGGATGAGAAGCAAAAGAAATCTTCAAAGAAATCAGAAAGTCCACTTGCCTCTTGAAAAAGCACCTTTGGGACAACCATGACCTGGATGACTGAGAATCTCCATAGACACATTCAGACTTGTAAAACTCTGTTCCTATGACTGCTCTCAATAAAAGTAGTCTTAGACTTCCTGGGGAATTTATTCCTTGTCTGATCTACATGGTGGGGCAACATAACAGCAGGAATCCCCTTAGGAAGGGATTAGCAAGAAGAGTGATTTCTGTGGAGCAGGGGATTCAGAATATGGTATGAAAAGTGAGGTACCAAATGAAATGGATTGTCTATTATTCTAACAAAGTGGAACCTAGTCAGAAACTTTCAATCTATCTTCCCATTTGGAAATTAAAAATGGACCTGATAACTTTTCCATAAGTGGAAGAAAAAAAAATTTTTTCAAAAAAAATGGCAGGGAGGGCATTTTCTGATTAATCTCTCACAAATGGATTTGGATTATACTGCCCTTGCACAGTGGGAACAGTCTTAAACCCACAGCATGCCTGCACATATTTGACAAGTTATTATGCAAACAGCTATAAGAGGCAGCAGGTGTCCAGTAACGGTTAATTTAAACAATGTTAGTTTCAAGAGATTGTATGTTCTGCACACAATAACAGTTTGTCACCCAACTCCGTTACTCAAGAATAAATAAACAGACACTAAATAAGAGACATTAGCATGGCTTTATTTTCCATTTGTTGAGACAATGGAGTGCAGCTGATTCTTATCTAATCAGAGATTTCAGGAATGCTCCATTGGAGAAAGCAGATGTAGCCTGCACAGTTCCTTCTGTGTGCAATAATGATGCACTTCAGCACACAATGGATAATTATTTACTTACTTTGAGATGCATGGCTATGTGCGTGTATGTGTTTGTTTCCTCCAAAATAATAATTTGTGGGAAAGCAAGAACTGAAAAATTCAAGGAGGGACATACTTGCATGGACAAAAAGTATCTCAAGACAATGTCCTTCCTCCCACCAAAAACTAAGCAGGCAAGTCTGTGAAGTTTTCTAATGCTCTTTAAGGACAAGTCAGGATGAGGCATCCCCCAAAAGAGCCCAACAAAATTTTGCATCCATAACTCTAACTTTTAAAATTTAAACTTTAAGGACCTCAGTGTGGAAATTTAAAGTGCTAGGCTTAAGGTCTGAAGAGACCCAGGTTAAAATTTACTTTCAGCTATGGAAATTCAGAAAGTGACTTTGATAGTCTCTTTCAGTACACTCTAATACACAGGGATATTATTGTGTGGAAAAAAAATGAAGGAAATAGTAGATATTCTGTCTAGTTCAGTGTTTCTCAACCTTGGCCATTTTAAGATGTATGGATTTCAACTCCCAAAATTCCCCAGCCAACTTGACAGGATAGGGAATTCTAGGGGTTGAAGTCTATACATCTTAAAATGGCCAAGGCTAAGAAACACTGGTCTAGAGTTAATGAAAAAAAGCAAATGCAATATTATTATTAAAGTGTTGGGAGAAATAAGGAAACTTAGGTTACTGCCTATCATGGTAGCTCACTGAGTAATTTTGGGCCAAACACTCTTTCCCAGGCAAACATTCCAGTTAGGGTTGTTATTTGGGGGACAATTGATCTAAGAAATACAACAAAGAATTAAAGTGCTTAAGAAGCAGCATGATATTCGATGCCAATCCTTGATATCCACATACATATATTGTATACACAGTGTTGTGGTTAGCCAGCAGCAGGTGCAGATGGCTGAGGAGATTGAGGACTCTGATGAAGGGCCAGGACCATCAGGGAGTGGACTGCTGCCTTCAGAGATTGTGGGAGCTGGCAGCAGTGATGAGGAGATTCCCGAGGAGCCTGTGCCAAGTGCACGTTCATGAAGGATTGCTTGGAGGAAAGAACAATTACAGCAGCACAGGCAACTCAGGAGTAAGGCTGCAAGGTAATGGCCCCTCCCTCAAGAGGATAAAAGCCAGGTTTGGAAAAGTGTTCTTTGCAGACAGCAAAGAAGCTCTGAAACTCAACTGGTGGACATCTTAGTTCATGTTTGGAGAATCTTGTAAATTAGTTCTTATCTCTGGGTTTTTGGCAGCCTTGACAAACAACTTGGCAAGGCTCTTTCTTGTCAGAACTAGTTAGTGGAAAGCAGCCTTCAGAACAGAATTTGTTATTAAACCTTAAAAGGTGGGGGCTGCTGCCTTTGTCTGTGTTTGTTCTTTGGGAATCCAGTTGGGTCAGAACACACAATCATATGCTAAATGACTTTTGGGAACAGCTAGAAAATGAATTCCAAGGGAACTCATGATGGAGAAGGGGTGTTTTACTTTTTTAGGAGAAATAATCCCATACATTGCAGTTGGTTCCTGCAACATAGGAACCAGGTGAATACTATCATATGTGGACTGTAAAATTGGAAACAATATTAGGCAGTAGAAAAGAAATTCTAACTCTTCGCTACCACCATGTGACATTAAACACACACATAAGATTAGTAATAAAATGAGAAAGCAATAAAAATATAGAATATAGCATATTTAAGTTGAAACGACCAGGAAAATTCTGATCCATCTATTATAATTTCTCCGGGTTTTATTTTTATTCTTTTTGAAAAACTTTATTAACTTTTATTACCATTAAAAACACACACAAAAAAACCCCACACCAAACACAAACTGTTGGACACACGAACATAAACCATTAAAACATTAAAAATATTGTATTCAAAACAACCTGTGGCGATAATTACTTAGCAATCTTTTATATATTCTATCGAGTATTAACTCCTACTTGAATGTATTGTACTCCATCTATGCCTCTATTGATAATTCCTATTCCTTCTTCTATCTCCTCTCTAGCCATTTGTACCAACATTCCCACACCATATAGAATGTTGAGTCTTCTTTACCTTTAAGGGTTAACGATAATTTATCCATTTCCGCACTTTTGTATAATCATTTGATCTTTTGGGATGTTAGGCTGTTTCCAATATTGCGCAAATATAATTCTTGCGGCTGTTAAAATGTGTATTAACAAATATTTTATGCTCTTTAGATATCTTTTCCTGAGAATTCCCAGCAAAAAGAGCTCTGGTTCTAAATCCACTTTTTCATCGATAATTTCTTGTAGCCAAATTTGAATTTTACGCCAATATTTCTGAGCCTCTGGGCAGGTCCACCACATATGATAGTATGTTCCCTCTTTCTCCTTACACTTCCAGCACATGGGACTCATTTTTTTGTATATTTTCACTAATCTCGAGGGAGAAAGATGCCACCTATAAAACATTTTATATGTATTCTCCTTATATGTTACCGATTTTGTCATTTTATAATTTCTATTCCAAATGGTTTCCCAATCCGCCAAATTTATGTTATGCCCTATATTTTGACCCCACGCAATCATACATCCTTTAACAATTTCTTCTTCCAATTCTATTTCTAATAGGTATTTGTAAATTTTTGTAATGTTTTTTTATCTGAACCTAATAAGCTTTTATCCAGATAGTGCGGTTTTAGTTGTATTCCAAATTCGTTTACGTCTTTTTTATATTGCGATGATATTTGAATGTAAGCCCACTAGTCCACTCATAGCCCCTGTTCCTGTAGCTCATATATAGTTTTTAAGTTTCCAGAATTGTCTAATAAGTCCCTATATTTTAACATTTTACATAAGTCTAAATTATTTGGGTGAATCGTTGCTTCCATCATAGATAGCCAAATTGGAATTTTCTTGTAATGTTTTATTTTCACCTTAATCCAGTTATACATCAGTGAGTCTCTAATTAAATGTCTATGGAAGTATTTTTGTTTAGTATTTCCTATCTCCCATAAAAAAGCATGCCATCCTCTTTGGAGGTCATGCCCCTCAATAGCTAGTATTCTTTTATTTTTGAGATTAATCCACTCCTTCAACCACACCAAATTTGCTGCACTATAATATGTTTCCCATTTTGGCAATCCGAATCCTCCCCTGCTCTTCATATCTTGTAAAAATTTAATTTTATCCTGGGTTTTTTACCTTGCCAAATAAATTTTGATATTGTTTTATTCAAGGTGTCAAAAAAGGGTTTTCCTAATTTCACTGGAATAGTTTGGAATAGATATAAAAATTTTGGTAGAATAGACATTTTTATAGCTGCTATTCGGCCCATTAATGATAGTTTCAAATTCTTCCATGTTTCTAAATCTCTTTTTGTTTGTACTAGCAAAGTATCATAGTTATTCTCTTTTATCGCTTTACAATGAGCTGTCAACCAAATTCCTAAATATTTGATTTTCTTTGTTGATTGGAGTCCACAATTTCTTTTACTTTATGTTCTTTAAGATTTTTCACTAGGATTTTAGTTTTTTGCCTATTAATTTTTAGTCCTGCTACCGTTCCATATTTTTCTAATTCCCTAATAAGTACTGGTCTGCTTTCTATCAGCTCCTCTATAATAAAAACCATGTCATCTGCAAATGCTTGAAGTTTATACACTTCATTCCTTACCTTTAATCCTTTTATTCCTATATTTTGTCTAACATTTTCTAATAATACCTCCAATGCCAATATGAAGAGCAGAGGAGATAACGGACAACCCTGTCTTACTCCTTTTTCTATTCTTAAGGTTTGGGTCATCTCTCCATTAATTAAAATGTTTGCATTTTGTATCGAATAGATTGCAATAATAATATTTTCAAATTTAGTGCCGAAATTAATATCATAAATTTGTTGTTTCATAAATTGCCAATTAAGATTATCAAAAGCCTTTTGAGCATCCAGGAAAACAAAGGCTGCTTGCTTTTCTGAGTGGGCTTCATAATACTCCAGACTGTCCAATATAATTCTTAAATTATTTCTAATATATCTATTGGGAAGGAAACCATTCTGATCCGGATGTAAATACTCACTCATTTTTTTTAGTCTATTAGCAATAATTGTAGTGAAAATTTTGTAATCCACATTTAACAATGAAATTGGTCTGTAATTTTGTATCATTCTTGTATCTGAGTCCCCCTTTGGGATTAGCAAAATCAACGATTCTCTCCATGTGTTGGGCATATTAGAAGCTAATAATACATCATTATATACATCTACCATTATTGATCCCAATTGTTCCTCAAATGTCTTATAAAATTCTGCTGGAAAACCATCTGGGCCGGGGGTTTTGTTACTTTTCTGGTTTGTAAGTGCTTGCTTTAATTCTGTCATAGTTATATCTTTTGTCAAATATTCTTTCATCTCTTCCCTAATTCCCATCCTTCCTTTCCCTTTTAGATATTCCCTTATCAAATCTTCTTCAACTATCTCTTTCTTATATAAATTTTTAAAGTAGTCATATATGATCTCTTTCTTCTTCTCCATTGTATGGTGGTAATTCCCCTTTTCATCTTGTAATTGACAAATGAATCTTTTCTCCTTTTCTTTTTTAAGCCTGTAAGCAAGCCATCTGCCTGGTTTATTTGCTTGTTCGAAATATATTTGTTTAGTTGTCTTCATATTTCTAAATAATTCTTCCTGTTCTGTCAAGTTAATTTTGTGTTTGTATAAAATCAGTTGTTCCTGTATTTTACAGTTCTGTGGAGAAACTTGTAATTCACCTTCTAATTCCTTAATTTTTTTGATATAATTTGTTCTGTTGGGTTTGTTTTTCCTTATTTTTCTGAACTGAGTAGGAGATTATAATTCCTCTTATAACCGCTTTCATAGCGTCCCATAAATTTTGGGTGGATGTATCTGCACTATTATTTTCTTTAAAATAAAAGCTAATTCTTCCTTAATTTTTCTTATAAATTCATCATCTTTTAACAATTGGGTATCCAGCATCCATCTTCTCCTCGGTTTTTCCTCCCTTTCCATATTATTTTAAGAGGGTTGTGGTCTGCCCAGGTGTTCGTCAATATTTCTACCTCCTTTACTTCTTCTACTAAATTTCCAGATATCCACACCATATCAATGCGTGACCATGATTGTGGGGATTTGAATAAAATGTATATTGGCTCTTATCGGGGATCAATTTCCTCCATATGTCCTTCAAATTTAATTCATCAATCCATTCTCCGCACATTTTTGATAACTCTCCTTTTTTTTTCTTTTCCTTTCTTGTTCACCCTTTTGTAATCTTTTTGGTATTCTGAAATTGCATTGAAATCCCCAATAATACAATTATTTTCTCTTTCTAATTCAATAATTTTAGTAAACAGAAATTTATAAAATTCTTTTTGATTTGAGTTTGGAGCATAAATAACTACTAGTAAGATTTTTTAAAAAATTATCTGCATGTCAATTGCCAGAAATCTTCCCTTAGGGTCCACAAATGCTAATGCTGCTTCTATCTCTTCTTTAATATACACTGCTATTCCATTTTTTTTCCTCCTCTGCTGAGGCCAAAAATACCTTCCCTAATTTTTTACATTCTAAATTTTCTTCTGCTCTCAACATATGAGTTTCTTGTAGGCAGACAATATCAACTTTTTGTTTGATTAGCCTTGCAAAAGTCCTTTGTCTTTTAATTTTAGAGTTTAAGCCATTTATATTTAAAGATAAGAGTTTAACTTCTAAATCCATCTTTCTAGATATTTTGTTGCTATTGATTTCTAATCTTTTTTTTACAATGAATTATTCTAAATTACAAGTTTTATTCAGATTAATTCAACCTTCAATGTCCCTTTTAATCCTTTTATTCTTCAAGTCTGAGTCTGGTTAATTTTTGCCTGTTGCCTAGTTATTACTCTTTCTTTCTCCTTCTGCTGTTGTTGTTTGTTTTCTGAATTATCTACCGACTTCTGTCCTCTTCTTAACTGTGCTTGGTCATCCAGGGAGTCAGGGTGCGAGTCCTCTTTACTGGTCAGTTCTTCCGTATCTGTCAGTTTTTCACAAAAATCTTGTGCTTTCTCCAATGAATCCACTCTAAATTTCCTTTCTCTCCATGTAACCAACATTCCTTCTGGAACCAACCATTTAAATGTAATCCTTTTTTGGTTTAGAAGAGTTGCTAGCTGCTTATAATCTTTTCTAGCTTCTCTGACCCTTCTAGGTATTTGCTTCAAAACTATGATTTCCTTATCTTTATATTTAATTGTTCCATCCCTCGTCAATTTATAAATAATGTCCCATACCTTACATCTTACAAAGCGTACATGCACCTCTCTAGGGCATTTATGTCTTCTTGCATAACCCGTGCTAACCCTATAGATGTCGTCCAGTTCTTTCAGGATCTCTTCTTTATCTCTCTGTAAGACTTCTGCCAGGATTTCTGCCATTACTTAGTCTATGTCTTCTTCTCTTGTCTCTACTATATTTTGAAATCTGAGATATAACACTGCCCTATCCATCTCTAGGCATACCAGGGAGTCGTCCGTTTCTTTGTTCACCATTCTTAGTTGTTCATCTACTCTCTCCAAATTCTTTTCTGTTTGTTCTGTCTGTTTTTCTATTTCTCTTATTGTCCTTTCATTTTTCTCTAATGCTTGTTGCATCTTACCTATTTTCCCCTCTAATCTTGAGATGTCTCCTTTCATTTCTTCTTTAAGTTTTCCCATTTCTTTTTTTATCTCATTTATGTCTGCCCTGGTTTCTTTATGATTTTTAAACATTGTCTCCTGTAAATTAGACATAGATTCCTGTAGTGATAGTAAAATTGAATAGATGTTAGCATTGGTTATGGCAGGTTGTTTCTCAGTTACCAAAGTTTCTTTGATTGTTTTTTGTGATGTCGCTGAGGGTGAAGCCGCTGCAGTTGTCATAGTCAACTTCTTTCCTGTCTTCAGCATTGTGGTGGTTAAAGAAGTCATTTCTTCTAGGATTTGTTTTTGTTTGTATAGTAAATCCAGGACGTTGTCCCAAATTAGCATTCAGTTCTTCTATCCCTGATTTTGTTGCACCTAGCTCTATGGGTTAATTTATCTAATCCTTCGGTTCTCTGTGTAGCCTATTATAATTTCTATTTAAATCCCCTTTTACATTAATTCTGTTTTTGTTCTTCTTCAATCTTTATATATTATTTATCAATCTTAAATATTACCAGTTGAAATAAGTACTTAATACTTAATACTAATCTAAATAGATATTTCTATATCTCTAAATATTATATTATATTATACTATAAGTCAGTATGCACTTACATCCTAAAATTCTAGAAAAGCAATTTACTCCTATATTCTAAATTTATCTAAAATTATATAAATCTTAAATACTTATATGTAAATACTTTTTGTAAATATCACTGAATCAAACCACAGAAATTCAGTTTGAATTGATTATGCATCCCAGTAATAATATTATGTTATATAATTGATCCATGTCCTCTCTATTAAAGGTCTTATCTTCTTCAATTTCTTTTTTTCCCACTCCAAGCAAAATCAACAATATAAGGGTGTAGAGAAATGTTCAATATTCAAATAGTCATCTATTTTCCTGCTTCCGCAGCTGCCAAGAGTTGCTGAGTCACTCTTGTAAGTCTGACACTCTCTATGCACTTAACAAGTTTACCTCTCTTGTCTTCCTATTTTCACAAAAGTTCATTTATCCAACAACAACTGCCAGGCTTCTTCCAGTCATTGATTATTTTCTGTCTATAAGCTTTAAGACTATTGTCTAGATTCTTTGTAACTTTGTAACTTTGTGACTCATCAAGCTCTAGTCTGCTTTCAATTTCAGTTCCTTTCCCTTTCTCCAAAATGTCCTGATCCTTCTTCCTTTCTTTCCAGCTAGAAGCAATCGCAGATCAAAACAAAACAGAGCAAAATCCCACCCTCTATGTGACCAATTATCAATTTTCCCCAAATAATAAGCAAGTAGCAGGTTCTCTCGATCCGAGCCTTCTCACCTCCACCGCAATGCTTTATCTTCGGCTCCTTCAGAGAGCCCTTTTATTTTACTCTCCCTTTTTTTTTCCGCGTTAGTCAGGCTCCTCTCGACACCTTGCCACTTCTGATCTCTCTCTCTCTCTCTCCTTTCTCCCCCGGTTGGGAACTTAGGGAATTCCTCCTCAAGCTTTTAGATCTAATCATTCACCACCTCCAGTTGCCTTTCACTCACTTCCCCTTTTGATGGCCGGTCAGGCTATGGGATCGCCGTGGCAATGCTGATGATCTATTGTTGTTCAGGCTCTCCTGGGTCTCTCTTCGTTTGGTGGGGGGTTGCCTTCCCCCTCACCAATACCTGAGTCTCCCTTCTTCAACATGGCTCTCTCTGGGAGCCGTGCACCCCCGGCGGGTCAAACCAAACAACAAAGGGGTTTTTGAAGCCTCAGAGCTAGGCTTCTACACTGCCATTCACCTTCTCTGCACCACCGGAAGTCCAATTTCTCCGTGTTTTAATGAGCAGGACTAAGCCAGTTATGCCAAGATTAGAGAATTCTGATTTTTTTCTCACACCCACACATGTAAATAAACATGCTTATTTGTCTACCCAGAAACAAATTAAAATCCCAAATTATAAAAATAAACTAGAAAAAAAGAAAACAGGTAATTAATGCTTTTATGTTGAGATTACTCCATTCTTAATGCATACATAATTAAGAAGAATACAGAAGATTAATTAACAATGGTTAAGATATTTATTCACAATGACGTTTGTGCTGATGGGGACTATTTATCAGGGGGGAAAACTCAAATTAATATAATTAATAAAGGGTGTCCAGATTTAACTAAAACTTTTCTTCATTATGGGATTTTAAAATAACTTTGTGTGTATTACTGAGGGGTTTTTTCCTTTTTTTTGCTAATGATATTTCATTAAGTTTAAAATATCATTGATCTAATGACAATTGAATCAAAATTTTATTATTATTATTATTATTATTATTATTATTATTATTATTATTATTTGCAGGAGATGTAGAAAAAGTTCTATTGCAGGAGATACAGAAAAAAAATATTTCATTTAAAAGTCTGTGTAATTTTCACAAATGCAATTAATGGAATGTAATTTTCAATGGATTATAATGCCACCAAACTTTATCTATAATTTCATTTATTCATGATTAGCTGAAGCAGATTCAAAAGAAACTCAATGCTATAAAGAGTTGGATGAGAAGCAAAATGTCTTCAAGGTAAAACAAAGAAAGCCCAGTTGCCTTTTGAAAAAGCACTTTGGGGTAAGTGACACTGCAATCTCCTACCCATTTTAATTTATTTCCTGAATGTAAAAAAGAGATGGAATTTCAATTTTGTCATACCTTCCATTTTGACTTTTTCTATATGCCCTATCAATTCTCCTGATACTCTTGAAAACTGTTGTTAGAAAAATGGGAACATATTTGGGTCTCTAAAGCGAATTTGTGGATTGATATGTGCCATCAAGCTGGTATCTATTCTTAGCAACTACATAGATAGATTTTCTCCATGATGGTTTGTCGCTAACCTAAATCTTCAGCTCTGTTAATAGCAGAACCATCACAGCTGTAACAGTACATCCATCTTGCTATCGGTTGTCCTCTTTCCTTTCCTTCCACCTTTACCAGAATTAGAGTCTTTTCCAGGTCTTCCAGGACATATTCCAGGTAATATGTCCAGAGTAGAATAATTTAACCCTGTTAACTTCTTGAATGAGAACTCAGGGTTCATTAATATTATTTTTTGATGATTCATTTGTTTGTTTTCTTGGTTGTTCATTGTGTTCTCAAGAGACTTCTTCAATATTGAAGTTTAAAAAATGACAACATTCCTACTTCTTCAAGATCCAACTTTGTCTTCCATAGAGTGTCACGGGGAATCTTGTGGTTTTGTTTTTTTTGTTGTTGTTGTTACAAAGAACAAGAAAGAAAGAAGAAAAAGTGCAGAAAAAGAATCAAAAAGAAAAAAAGAAGCTTCTGATTTCTTCTGCAGCAAATATACAGTTCAAATATTAGCTCTATGATTACAAAAGTAACCCTCTCTTTTTTTCTATTATCTAGTTTTTTAATAATCAAAGCTACAAATCATGTGCATTTTTCTGTTTCATGAAAAAAGTCTATAAAAGGTCTCCAGTCAGTCACAAATATAGATATGGTTTTTTTTTCCTTTTTTAATCACGGAGGTTAATTTAGCCATTTTTGCACATTCCATCTTCAATGAAGGAATGGCCATCTTCAGCCATTCCTTCATTGTGAGTAGTGTCAAAGCTTTTGACTTTTGAGCACGTAATACTCTCACTGCAAGTATCATATATAAGACAGAGGCAGAGAACTTTATCAAATTAGCGATCTAATTATGGAGAATAAACCCATCACCACTGAATATATATTGCAGATGGACTGCTAGCAAATTCCAATCTAGTTTTAAATAAATCAAGTGGTATATTTTCTTCACAAGTCACATGGATCACCTTAGTTAATACCATCAAACGTATTTTAAAAATACGTGCATCAGCTTCATTTAATAGTAAAGATTTTACATATATATTTATATCAGCTACAAGAAATTATTTTGAAAGGCTCGACCAGCGAAGTAAAACATCCACTGCTGGCCTTTGAATGGATGCCCAGTTCAAACAGCAGACAAATAATACCTTATTACCTAAAGCTAGAGAAGCCTCTTCTACTTTCCCATTCAGTATTTTGTTCTGAACACTTTCTTGGTTCAAAGCCTTGCAGCTACAGATGTTGTAAAGATTAGAAGCCCAATCACAGCACAGCAGACTCTATGGTCCCAGTTAGATGACCCCTCTGAATATATTGATCAGACAGCTTAAACTGATTTTAAACTGATTTTAAGATGAGATTGCATCTATTTTCACTGCCTCCAGCAAAATCTCAGAA
Source organism: Naja naja (assembly GCA_009733165.1). NCBI lineage: Eukaryota > Metazoa > Chordata > Lepidosauria > Squamata > Elapidae > Naja > Naja naja. Next base: position 242,406,460 of record CM019148.1, read on the forward strand.
GATGGGCGATATATGTGGTACTAAATCACAGAGAAATATTGGTTTAGATATGAAGGAAGTTCAGAAGACAAAACTACAATTAGAACAAGGAAATTAAAAGCAAGGAAAGGGTGGGAAATCGCATGCATTCCTACAGTGTAGGATAAAATAGATTACTACAATGGAGAAACTAGATGTCATTTTGTTCATATGTTCCAAAATATATGATATATATTTACTCCAAAATGAGGTAGAGGAAGTCTGAAAATCAAAGCTTCTGGACTTCTTTTCAACCTCTTAATATTAGCTTTGCTCTGGTCATGTGAACAGAAGAAAGAAGGGAGGGCAGGGCTGAAATTCAAAAATTTTCCCTACCAGCTCTGTGGGCATGGCTTGGTGGGTGCAGCTTGGTGGGACTCAGTCTCTAAAAGGAAGAAGGCGGGCAGGCGTGGGCATAGCCAACTGATTCAAATTGTCCTTACTACCTCTCCTGAGGTGGTGTGAGGTGGTTGAATTTCACCCCTGGAGGGCTTACAACAAAGAAATTCCACAACATTTCAAACATTTGGCCAAAGGTATCTAATACGGGGATGCACAGGGAGGACATTTTTTGGATTCCTCCTGCCCACCACAATTTTCAAACTTTATATTCTTTTTGTTACTTTCACTCTAAATCAAATTTGATACCAATCTGCTTTTGTGGAGTTTGTTTCATTCACAGCCCCTATAATGTTTTTCCAACATCCTAGTGAGCTGGAAAGAATAAACACAAAAAATTAATTAAGCTTTACATGTCAATACACGTAGTCCTTGACTTATTGATTTCTGTTCTGTTCACAAAATTTCTGTTGCTAAGTGAAACATTAGTTAAGTGAATTTTGTCACATGTTATGTCCTTTCTTCCCACAGTGGTTAAGTGAATCACTGCAGTTGTTAAGTTGGTAACATAGTTGTAAAGTGAATCTGGCTTCCCCATTGACTTTGCTTGTCAGAAGGTTGCAAAAGGTGATCGCAGGACCCCAAGGCACTGCAACCATCAAAAATATGAGTCAGTTGCCAAGTGTCTGAATTTTGATCACATGATCATGAGGATGCTGCAATGGTCATGTGAAAAACAGTCTTAAGTCACTTTTTTTAGTGCCATTGTAACTTTGAATGGTCACTAAATGAACTGTTTTAAATCGAGGACTATCTGTAACCACTTTGTGTGTCCCCACTGTCTGAATACTTTTGTCTTCCTTCCTGGATACAATAGAATCAATATCAAAAGATTTCCTGTGCCAGGTCTCCTTAACCAGGCCTTTGGGTCTCTCTGTTTTTGCCCAAGCAGAATTTTGTGGTGAGGATTTTTCTGATATGAAAGTAATACTGAAGGAGCAAATTTAAGAAGTAAGTATTTTTCACTGGAAAAAAATAATAAGAGAGGTGGGTTGGGAAGAATCTGATATATATCATAAGAACTTCTGGATATGTTGATCCTGTTCCCTCACTAATCCCTGATGTGGCAGTTGACCTGCATTGTTTTGTTCAGATTTCAAGGATGGTCTCTGGAGAAAAACAGATGATACAGAAAAAATCTGTGAATCTCTTTCTAGTTTGGTCCCAGGAGGAAAGAGAAAAATGAATAAAAATATACCTTGCTTGCAGCATCCATTTCGCAGAGGATTCTGCCAAAGCTTGCTCAGCTGTTGATGGAAAATCAATGAATCAATGCTGAATATTTAGTAGATGGCAGTGTGAATCTGCTGAAGTGTAAGAGTGTTTATTTTTGTAATGCTCTGACATTCTTTCTTGTTTTACAGTCAATTATGTTTGCTGAAAGTTTTCTGCAGCACCTTTTAATTAATTATTATTATTGGCTAATTTAAAAAATGATAATTATTCCTGAAATCTGAAAGGTAACAAAAATAAACAACAGAGGGTAATAATATTATTCCACAGATGGAACAAAAATCTTATTATTTAAATGTAACTCTCCTCAATTCTTATCCTGCTGTATTAAACACAAGAAATATTTGTACATGTGTGTATGTCTCTTGAAACAACAGAGGGTAATAATATTATTCCACAGATGGAACAATAATCTTATTATTTAAATGTAACTCTCCTCAATTCTTCTCCTGCTGTATTAAACACAAGAAACAGTTGCATATGTGTGTATGTCTCCCAGTGTGTGCATAAAATCCTTTCTATACTGGGCAGATTTTTAGGTATGGTTGTTCAATCTACATACCTAGATTCATTCACTTGCAATTTTTTAAATATAAACAAATGTGGCAGCAAGAACAATTCCAATTCCTTACCATTCACCATAGTGTTGGTTTCTATTGGGTTTCCTTCTTTCCTTCCTTCCTTCCTTCCTTCCTTCCTTCCTTCCTTCCTTCCTTCCTTCCTCCCTCCCTCCCTCCCTCCCTCCCTTCCTTCCTTCCTTCTCCTATTTAAAAAAAATGTACCACCTTGCTCATGGTTTGCAATCATCTCTAGAAACTCAGAGGTGAGCAGGACACCTTTATTCAATTATTTAGATAGTCAATATATATAGCTACCCACTCATTATTTAGGTGTTATGAGAAAATAAGTTTTATTTACAAATGATGAAATAAATTAAATCAGAAATGGCAGCAGAAAGAAATCCACAGCATATATGGTCCATTTTAACTTTAAATCAGTTTTATTTCAAAGTTTACTGTAAATTGTACAAGAGTTTAGAGCCACATTGGGAAATCAGAAGAGCTTAAGATCCAAAGGTTTTCCTACCATATCTGTAGCTATATTTTTTTTTCCTTTTCTAAATTATTGGACTTTCCAATGTTGGAAAGAAGCAATATTTGGGCCTTTAGAAACCAGGAGTAGAAGGAAAGTGGTGGGTTCCAGTGATGGATTCCTACTTTGAGACTGTTCCTTTATTTTTTTATTATTATTCAATACTTACGGGTGGTTGTTGGGTTTCCTTTGGAGGAGATTTGTTTTAGAGAAGGGTGGCTTCAAGGATAGCTTCACCACTGGAGGCTTTCAAGAAGAGACTGGACTGCCATCTATAAGAAATGGTGTAGGGCAGGGGTGTCAAACTCATGGCCCATGGGCCATGGCATCATGTGCTGCTCTTGCCCATCTCCGGTTTAGCGAAGGGGAGGAGTCCCAATATGTCACATGACAATGCCATGATGATGTGAGTTTGAGACCCCTGTTGTAGGGTCTCCTGCTTGGGCAGGGGATTGGACTAGATGACCTACAACAGGGCTGTTAAACTCAAAATTTCCACTACCGGTTCTCAAGAACTGGTCAGAACCTGCTGAATAGGGGTGTGTGTATGTGTGTGTGTGTACTCCCCATCTGGAGATATCTGCTGTTGCACCTTTCCAACCAGAAAGATCAGCTAGCAAGATATAAATTTCTAACTATTTAATAGTTTTTACAACAATGTTAAACCCCAAGTAATTTTTTTTTCCTGTGCCGAATTCCATGGCAACGCTTTAGGTTTTTTTTTTCTTTATTAATCCAATAATCTGAGATATGACCACATTGTTATATACATTCCATTGAGAGTGCTAACTAGCACAACTATAATTGCACTTGTTAGCATGTAACTACAATTTATGTCCTTGAGTTCCTGATTTAACTTCTGAATCTTTATTTTCCTGACTTTTCATGGCTAATGGCTATAATGCCAATAAAAATAATGAAAGAGAAATGAGAAAACTTTGTTTTGTCTCCTTACTATGATGCGTTGTTACAATAAAAACCATTTACTGTTATTTTTATTTATTTATTTTTATGTCACATTTGGAGACCTCACATCTCACTCACAAATCAACTCTTGGCTTATTTTACCTATTATCTTGGCTTTTTATTCTTTATAATTATTTGCACTCAAGTAAAAAAAAATAGAATCACAGTTCATTTTTTTTCCAGTCTGAAGCATGAAAGAACGTTTCAGATTGTCAAGGTTTTTTTTCTGCATTGGGGCAAAATAATGGTTTGGGGGGGGGGTGTTTTCTAATTTATTTATCCTGTCAATAACATACAGAATATGTCTGATATTTTTGCTCATGTCTCTCTGTGAAACAAATCCTGTCTAATCAGTCTCTATCATTCCAGTTAAAAAACATGTATTCTCTTTCAGAGCATTGCATTAAAAAGCTTATAATCTATATTCAGGTCTGTATCACTCTGGGAGAGTCAAATATTTTCCTTTCTTATACATCAAAGAGGTAAAGATTTATTTCTATGATGAAGAAAGTTCTTCATGTCCCTGAAATTCATTTGTGATTTCAGTTAAAAGTATTGAATGTATGAAAATACAGGCAGTTTGGTGTAGTGGTTAAGGCATCAGGCTGGAAACTGGGAGACTCAGCGTTCCAGTTCTGCCTTGGATATGAAGCCACCTGGGTGACTTTGGGCCAGAAGAAGGCGATGGCAAATCATTTATGAAAACCCTTGCCAAGAAAAGTATCTGAGACAGTCTCTGAGAATCAGATATCAGAACTGAAGGGGAAAAAAATCCCACATTCTTATTGTACATTGCAGAAATGCTGTCAAATCCAGGAGTGTTATTCAGTTTCAGTTTTTTAATTGTACCTCTTCTCTTATCTTCAGGTAAGAACTTCCATTTGTTGATGTATAAAATTATATTTTATTCAAATATTCTTCAATGTTTTTCAGATCAGTTGTCTATTTACTGTATATATTGAAATAATAACCCATCATTTGACCCATCATTTCTCTTATTCCCCCCAAAAAACATGCTCGATTCTATCCTAAATAGAAGTAATACCGTGTTTCCCTGAAAATAAGACCTACCCCGAAAATAAGACCTACTCCAAAAATAAGACCTACCCCCCAAAAATAAGACCTACCCCGAAAATAAGACCTAGTGTGTTTTTGGGAGCCAAAAAAATATAAGACACTGTCTCATGTTAGGGGAAACACGGTATGCGATTTGTTCGTGGTTTCGTACATGAATAAATGTACATTGTTCTACATGAATATGGTAAGTGGTTTTTTTTCATTAAAAAAAAAATATATAAGACCTACCCCAAAAATAAGACCTAGTGTGTTTTTGGGAGCCAAAAAAAAATATAAGACAGTGTCTTATTTTTGGGGAAACACGGTAGTTGTTCTACCCTTTTCCTTAAACAATGGAATTATTGCCTTTCTCAAACTATATGGTTTGATAATATTCAGCTTCCTGTAAGTCTCTTCTACTTCCAATAACCTAAGTATTCCCTGTCACTTTTATCTTTTACTATAAAACTCCGAACCGGTAACGTCATGGTTCTGTTTCTCTCTGTTTGATGCCAAAGTGATAACCAGTCTCTCCTAAAGGCAAAACCTAGTCAACTTTGACCAAAAAATTAAGCAGAGTTTAATCTGTTTAGTATTTGAATAGTAGTCTGTTCAAAAGTTCCAGGGTTATCTAGATTGAGAAGTTTAAAATAATAAAAAATGGAAGACGATAGCAAACTGTTACTATGTTGCTGCCAAGGAAACTATATAGATAAATCTCTGAATTAAACAGGACTGAAGCTTACTTTAAAAGTATCATCAGCCTAAGAAGTAAACTAAAAAGTTCACCATGCTGTTCCGTAAAAAAAGAAAAGACTCCATAGCCCACGGTTAGGCAATATCTTTATTAGAACTGCTCAGTGGCCATTAAATGGTTCTGCAGCAAAATATAAAAGCAGATATAATGGGGAATGAAAAAGAGTGAAATGAAGAATGGAAAAGGGAATGAAAAATATTTGATGCTGAAGTCATGAAAAGTGGGAACTGGGGGTGGGGGGGAAGGAAGTACTGCAAAACCAACATAAAACAAGACATCCTGAGATATCATACAGGTTTTATTCTAGTTCACATCTAAGACTGATGGGAAGAACAACCCAAAACCAACTGATTCTTCCATTTTTGAAACTATAAAAATGCAGTAATTCCTCAGACTTCTCTTCAATTATACTGTAGATAAGCTAAATATATTCCTTCATATCTAGAATACAGAATAACAGAGTTGGAAGGGACCTTGAAGGTCTTCTAATCTAACCCTCTCTTCAAGCAGGAGACCCTATACTATTTTAGTCAAATGCTGTCCAATCTCTTCTTTAAAAACCTCCAGTGATGGAGCATCTACAATTTCTGGAGGCATGCTATCTCACTGGTCAATTGTTCTCACTGTCAGGAAAGTTTTCCTTAGTTCGAGATTGCCATATCTGGGTTGCAGACACCCAGGCAGCCATTAGGTGTCAGCAAGGAATTAGAACTAAATCTATAAGTAAGTGTACATTTGCTTCCATCTAGTAGTATTCATCAATGCTTTCATCCATTGCTTGTTCAGATACTTTGGTGAACAGCAAACTTCCCAATTACTGTTTGAAGATAGGTTTGGCAACCAAAAGGTGTGTGTGGCTGTGTATATATGTATATATGTGTGAGTATGTAGGTGTGTGCAGCATTAGACCTAAAATATTTGATAAGGTATGAAACGGGACATAGTTGGGAAAAGTATCCTAGATTAGACAGTGCCATTATCAAGCACAATATCCCATTTTTCCAGAAATGAGTAATTGCGGACGATTGTGGTGGATGAATTGGTGTGTGCCAGCAATAGAAGTCAATGTGTCTTTTCCAATCACTCCAGTCTTCCCCAGCCTGATGCCCAGATAGATTTAATGGCATAAAGAGAATGATTTTCCCTGCAGCATTGCAACATATTATTGATTCCTTCACCTAAAACTTTTAGGTCAATAATTCTGACAGCAGCCATTCTTTATAATAGTGCTCAAGCCCTTTCAGCATGTGACACTATGATTCTCCTCACTTGTCATCCTGTCTCTCTGAATATTTTGCATTGCTTTTCCATCTTGTCATGTCTGTTCATAATGGATTATGAATGGTGAGCACAGAGTACATCCTTGTGGTGATTAACTTCTGGAAGCCAGTGGGAAGAATAAAAAGGGAAACAAAGATTATCCAGGGTGCTCATTTGTCAGGCTGAGCATTAGGCAAAATGGAAACTGGGCATGAAGATATCACCACAAGGTTTTCACTATTGTGTGATATTGTGCTATTTCACAAAGTCACTCCAAGATATGGCAACCAGCTTCTATAGTGGAAGATTTTCATCCACCCAGAATCAAGCATCAAATTTTTGAAACATTTCATTGGAATCAATTTCAGTACAATTTGCAGTAAGTCCAAATTTTGTATGTAATATTTTTAAAATGAGCAAACTAGCTTGAATCTCAGGACTTTGATCTTGTTGATTTACAAACACAATACAGGTAGTCCTCAATTTACAACAGTTTGCTTACAAATTACAACGGCCCTGAAAAAAGTGAGACTTGAGATCATTTTTCACACTTAACAATCATTGTAGCATCTCCATGATCACTTGATTTACATTCAGATGCTTGACAACTGACTCACATTTACGACAGTTGCTGTGTCCCAGGGTCATGTGCTCACCTTTTGCAACCCTCTGACAAGACAAGTCAATGGGGAAACCAGATTCACTTAACAACCATGTTACTAATTTAACAATTGCAGTGATTCACTTAATTAAGGTGGCAAGAAAAGTTGTAAAATGGGACAAAACTCACTTAGCAAAATTCCCACTTAGCAACATAAATTTTGGGGTCAATTGTGGTTGTATGTATAATCCCATTTTGGAATTTGGATTATAGATGTATAATCCCATTTTGGAATTGCGGGGAACTCACTTTTTTAAAAAACAATGCCTCACCTTTAAGATGAGTTAAAAATAAAAAAATCCAAACAATTAGCTTTTTAGTAATCTATTGACATTCAGAATTTTTTATGAATAAACCATTATCTGCAATGATCAGAATTTTGTATGTTTCTTATGATTGCTGAAAATCCAATTACATCTTATTTTAACACAGTCCCAGAGGTGGTATTCAGCAGGTTCTGACCAGTTCTGGAGAACCAGTAGTGGAAATTTTGAGTAGTTCGAAGAACCAGCAAATGCCAGCTCTGATTGGCCCCGCCTCCATCTATTTGCTGCCTCCCGAGTCCCAGCTGATTGTCTGGGTCTTCTTTTGTTGCCCTGCACAGGAGAACAAAGCTGGAAAGCAGGTTAGTGGGGTGGGGAGGGAATGGAGATTTTACTGTATCCTTCCCCTGCCATGCCCACCAAGCCACACCCATAGAACTGGTAGTAAAAAAATTTGAATCCCACCACTGCCATTCCCCTACCATACTTTATCCAAATATGTGTACAGATGAGGGGAGACAAACCCAGTTAAACAAATCTTTCAAAGCAGGTGCTAACTCAGGTTAAAAAGGAGTAAAAAGGGAAAACTGTGATTTGGATAAACTGTCCTCAGGCTTTCCTTATAATGAGATGACACAGGTCACTTCTAACAACAAAAAGCAAGAAAACAATATAAATAAGATATTCCTTCTTCCCCCCCCCCCAGATTTGGTATCCTGAAAAGAAAGCTGAACTTACCATTCTTATAACTGGGTGGTTTTGACTTGTCTCTTGTCTCAGCAAAATTGAGTCCACAGATTGTTGGAAGGGTAAATTAAGCAGGGGGAAGAACCTTGAAGACTACTTTGAACTCTGCAGAAAAGATGAGATATAAATACAATCAACAAACAAACAAAGGAGATGTTAGTCAGCAGGACAGGCAGATTTCCTATCCAACCCATTGTATTGTTCTAACCATAAAAGGACATTTGTTTATTATTGTCAATCTAATTTAGCCACCCATCTCACAAAATAAGTGATTCTGGGTGGCATACAACTAAGTTTAACAGTATTACACAAATGACAATTATTGAAAACATTAAAAACTATAAAATGCAGCTAAAAATAAATAATGGGCAAAGGGATGTCAATAATAATAGAGCCACTATAGTTCGTCCTTTCCTTGGTGTCACCAGGCCTGATAGTATAACCAGATCTTAAGGCATCTTCAGCAAGTCAGCAACAATGATGCTAGTCTAACCTCAGGAAAGGACATATGGGTGCCACAACGTAGAAGGCCTTTGCCTGGAGCCCACCAAATGTTGGTCCTTAAGTGGTGGAACTTGCAGTATACCCTCTCTACTACATCTTATAGGTTAGGAAGATGAATTGGGGAGAGGGAGTCCCTCAAATAACTTGGTCCATGCCATGTGGGGATTTAAAGGTCAAATCCAACTCCTTATGTGGGACTGGATACAAACTGGCAACCATGGTAGTTTGCAGAACAGAGGTGAAACATGAGAAACATACCTAACTGCCTGCACTGCTGCACTTTTCACTTCATTACTCTTCAATGGGCACAAGTGGCACACAATATGAAGTTGTGCGAAGACCCTGCTAGGTGCAATTGTCCTCTGCTCCTCATGAGCCTTGGTGATGCAGGCTGTTAAATGCCTAGCACTTAATTTCAGCTGCCTGCAATTACTGCAGGCTCGAATCCCACCAGGCTCAAGGTTGACTCAGCCTTCCATCCTCTCGGGGTAGGTAAATTGAGGACCCATGATTGTTGGGGGCAATAAGCTGACTTTGTAAAAATGCCACTTAGTAATAAGCAGGAATATACAATGGAATGAAGGCTATTGCTGAGCGCATTGGGTTGCACTCCAAAAATTGTAAGCCACCCTGAGTCTCTGGAGAAGGGCAGCATATAAATATGAATTTTTAAAAAATGAGTCCAGGTGGACTCCCAAATTGCACATGGAGTCTATTTGGGGCAGAGTAGCCCCATCTAGCATTAAAGATGGCATAGTGCCATGCCATCCCCAGAGAATCCCAAAATCCAAAGCCATTCACTCTTGCCAGGCTTCAGTTGAAGCCTGTTATTCTTCATCCACACCTGGATAGACTCCGGATATCAGGATAAGATGTCCACAGCATCCCTTAATTCACCGCAGGTAGAGATGTACAATTTCAATGTCTGTTTTTTTTAATCTGATTAACTTGGACTGAGATTTCCAGTATCTGCTTTCCCTTGAGGTCGTAATTCCCTTTCCAATTGTAAAGGTGGAAATCCAAAAGATCAGTTCTGCATGGAATACACAGCATCTGCTTAAGTATTCTGCATCTTATTCTACAATGAAGGCTTTGTTTGACTGATTTTTAAGTACTGCTCAACATCTGATATGGCTCTGCAAGATTAGAAAATACAAGCCTTGAAGTTTTCATTTTCACCCTATCACGTGTGAAAGATGAGAGATTTGCCATACGGCCCAATGCTTCAGAGTGACACCTGTTCTGAAAGTGAGCTAGCTAAGCTCATTGGAGGGAAGGGAGGTGATGGGAGGCGGGGTCAGCCTTCCAGGTACACCAGGAAGGAAATGAAACCAGATGAGTTAATTTTACTTAAGTATACAATGAGAACTAATTCTAGTTTACAATAAAGACAATATTAACAGAATCTTGTATATCTAAAAGTGCAATTCTCTCAGCATTGTCAGATGCAAGAAACCAGGAGCCAGGATAGAGTTTAGAAAGTACCATGGATTGATTCCATGCAACCTATACATAAGACTCTGACCTACTAATGGTCCAGGTAAATTGGTGCCAGATAAGAGTTAACAGGCTTCAAGGAAGACTGGTCTTATGACTCTACCTTAGGCTCAGTCGGATCATCTCCTACAATCATCTCCTTTACACCCTGATAAGATCAAGAGAAAAGACCTTCTCTTGATCCACCCACTATGCAGCTGTGTGCTACATTCCCTCTTATCTGATGTTCCCTAAGGAGCATCTCTTTGTCCAATTTCCCAAGGTCATTCCCACATACCATTACATGGAGTTGAAAGATTTGGTGGAGCTGCTCTGATGAAAGTGCCATTGATGCAAATGATGCTTTATGTATTTTTTAAAAAATAGGGGAGGTCACAGTCTAAAGCAAATGGAATGGAAGCATACATTACAAAGGCCATTACAACTGCTGACATTAGGCAATGAATTTCCTGAGCAACCTTACTTTATTTTCATAGTGAATCTTGTTAAAACCTGACTTTTTTCCCCCTTATGTTATACAGTATGCAAGAGTACACTCAGGGAGGTATATTTCAGAGTCAAGGTGGAGAGGTTTGCCATGTCAGTTCGGCATAATGAATAGCAGCATCACTCAGCCTCTGGAAAGAAGTTGATATTTCAAATACTAGTTCTTGACTAGTATTCAGCAACATCTTTTAAAAATATATATTTTAGCAGGTCTTAGCTTCAGCCTTTTCCACTCAAGATCCAAACAAGTCAAATTCTGAGCTGGAAAACTGCTCTGCCGTTGACCTCGGTTTTCTTTGCTCAGCACTCAGGCCTTCTTTGAGCTTTATCAGTATCCTGAATCAAAAGCTCAGGCACAGGTGCTGATGCTGCTGCCAAACTGGTCTCTTCAGTGACTGTTTCAAGAGATGAGATTGCCAGAGGCTCTGTAATCAGTGTGGGTGAACAAATCAATTCCCTTACATAAAACAAAGCCAGAGTCTCTAAAACTAGCCTTCTGAGAAAGAGGGAGGGAGAGAAAGAGAGAAGGAGAAAGAATGTGTGTGTGAGAGAGAGACAGATTGGGAGGGAGAAACTTTGGAACTCATGAGGGAAATAAACAGTGATTAAATAAAGGCCGACCAAGAAAAGGAGGGGACCAATAAAATGAAAGAGCGGAGGAAAGAGAATTGCATTATAACTCTGAGAAAATCTCAGGAGGAGAACACAAATGCTAGTTTCTTTGTGGCAAAGAATGTTGCATCAGGAAAAGCTGACTGTATATTTGAAATATACAGTCGGCACTCAGAATGTCCAGACTGGACTTGGGCACAGAGGTTGATGGGAAAGAGCAGTAAATGGAAAAGCACATTTGTTCATTAAAACTTTAAGGTAAGTTCCTTCTAGGTAAAGGTAAAGGTTCCCCTCGCACATACATGCTAGGTTTTTTTTAATTTGCATTTATATGCCGCCCTTCTCCAGAGACTCAGGGCGGCTTACAATCTTTGGAGCACAACCCAATGTGCTCAGCAATAGCCTTCATTCTATTGTATATGCCTGCTTATTACTAGGGCTTTTTACCCCGCCTCCCCAGCGGCATTTTTGCAAAGTCAGTTTATTGCCCCCAACAATCTTGGGTCCTAAATTTACCTACCCTGGGAGGATGGAAGGCTGAATCAACCTTGAGCCTGGTGGGATTCGAGCCTGCACTAATTGCAGGCAGCTGGAGCTAAGTGCTAGGTATTTAACAGCCTGCACCACCAAGTTGCTCCTGGCTCTAGGGGGTGGTGCCAGCACTGTCCAAAGACATCTCTGTGGTCATGTGGCTGGCATGACTAAACACCGAAGGCTCATAGAACGCTGCTACCTTCCCACCAAAGTGGTCCCCATTTTTCTACTTGCATTTTTACATGCTTTTGAACCACTAGGTTGGCAGAAACCAGGACAAGTATTGGGAGCTCACTCTGTTATGCGGTGCTAGGGATTTGAACCGCCGAACTGCCAACCTTTCTGATCGACAATCCACTTAGCCACTGAGCCACTGCATCCGATAAGTTCCTTCTAGAAAGTACCAAATGTTCCTTTTGGGCTTCGGGATACTGTGTCATGGACCTCAACAATGTGTTTGGTGGCATGGAATAGCAGATTGTAATCTCTAGTGCAGAGCTAGAAGCATGCACTATTTAAAGCCAGTCTGCACAACCCAAGGCTCTATAAATTGTTGGAGAAATATCACATCTGAAACAGATTGGAGAGAGTTAACAGTGCGTACTTTATTGCATAACAAAGAACACTGATCATTTCCAGGAAAGAAAAGGGCATTTGGGTAGAAACAAAAGCTGAATAAATTTGTTTTATGAATACAGATTCATTTAATTTATTTTCCCATAATTAATGAAGAATAGGCAAGCAAGCTTTTGCAATAAATATGTTCACTTGTATATTCAGTACATAAACATTTTGTTTCTTGAGAGCAGATAATAACTTGTTTTGACCAGCTAAAGACTATGGTAGTCATGCCAATTCACCAGGTTGAATTCACTTCAGCATTCAGCATTCAGCATTCTTCTAGGATATGTAGGTTGTGTTCTTGTCTACATAATCTGCTTGATTCCTATTTTCCCTTTTATTAAGCAAACTCTCTTGAAAGGCTATATATGACATCTATCTGTGCTTCTCCCTCCCTCCTTCTAATTAAATTTATTAGATTGCCCAACTCACAACATGTCTGTGCAGAAGACAAGTTATTCAATAAAATAAGTAAAACATAATTATAATAACTATAACCAACATACCCCAAAACATTTTAATACGATCACATGCGGGAGCCACATACTCCAGCTATCCTGGCATATAAAAAAAACCCCAGGTCTTCAAGGCCCATTTAAAGGACATAAATTTGAGTCTATTCAAATCTCCAGGGAGATACTATTTTAAAATTCAGGCACTACCCACAGAAAGCAACTAATCTGAGTCTCACCAAATTGCACTGTTTTAAAGGGGCGACTTGAAGCATGCCCACCCTATTGGATCTTATCAGACAGGTGGAAACATTGAGAGAGATAGCTTTAGATAGTCAAGTATGAAGATCTTTATAGGTAGCGATCAAAATCTTGAATTGCATCTGGAGCTTAGTGGTAACTATGGTGCAGCTTCTGAGTAGCCTTCAAAATGCAGCCCCATGTAGAACATGTTGCAATAGTCCACAAAGGAAGTGACTAAAACAGGAGTGATTCCAAGAAAAGATGCAGTTGGTACACCAGATCAATGTGTCTTCCTGCCCATAGTTGCCATCTATTGTTCCAACAAGAGTTGAAAGTCCATGAGGATCCCCAAATTGTGTATCCATTCTGTCTGGGGAATTTCGGAACTAAAAATAGAAACTCCATAGGACCAGAAATATCAGAAACACACAGCACTAGTTCTTTCAAGGTTGACTTTAAGCCTGATTTTCCCCATCCAGAGTTCAACAACCTTCAGGCTCTGGAACAAGATTTCTGAGTTCAATGGGCTCTGGGACAAGATTTCTACAACATTAGTTATTTGGCCTGGGAATGAGATACACAATTGGGAATCATCAGCATTCTGATGATACCTAACCCTGTATCCATTGATGACCCAACTTGCTGATTTCTGTAGACACTGAATTGTAGGGTTGAGAGCATCGATTGGTATGGCACTCCACAAGGCAAAGATCTCAGTTGTGACTACTTTGCCCTTTCCCATCAACACCAACTGGAATCAGCCACAGAAAAAGGATGTGAACCTCTGCAAAATCATCTCGCTCTTAACCCCCTCAGCCTTACTAACTCCAACCCATTGAGCCATACCTGATCAATTCTATCAAAGGCCAGTAGGAAACCAGGAGAATCAGAGCAGTCATGCCACCACTATCTCATCGCTGTTGGAGGTCATCAACATGCCTTCTGAATTCTTTCCAATCCCTTAACAATAGTTGATTCACAATTCACATGACTTCCTCACAGCAGGAGAAGATTTAGACTGAAGGAGTTAACAACAATCCAATTTACTGCCCAACTATCTCTCCCAGAGGAATGCATTAGATATGTTGCTGTTTGTCCTTTTTTTCTCTACAGTCCATGATCAGGTCCAGTTCTCCTTTGACCTTGATCTGTCATTTGCCAGCTTCTCTCTGTATAAGATTTGGCCCTGTTTTGTTTAATTTCCAAAAACATAAGGAGAGGAAGACATGGTACATCATGACCAGTGGCAGCAGACCAACAGACAGTTGGGCAGAGTCCCAAGCTCCTTTACCCATTTTTCCCATCCTTCCATTGGATTGGGAAAGAATAAAATGGGTTGGCTTCACCTTTTTTCCAAATAATATATTTCTGTTTTGAGATTGCCTGAGGAGAAACTCATCCATCAAAACAGATAAGCCACTTGTCTCAATCACTATCTGAAAGCCTGCATTAAACCGGGATTCCAAGTCAGAAAAATGCAAACAATTCCAAAATGTTGACTGGTTTACTCCACTGGATGGATGAGAACAGCGTGTTAGTACACCAGGGCCTAGTGTACTAGCTCCTCTTCACTTGACACAACTTGTAAAGTAGAACAGTGTTGTTGCTATGGTGGCAGAGAGAAGAGCAACAGAAAAGGAGCTCTTTTAAATCAGAAAAAAAGTGTTTTTTTTAATACAAAGAAAGCAACTGTAGAAAGAAAGACAAGAAAATGTCTGCAGCTCATTTAAATTGAATTACTGTGTTTCCAGGGGCTATTATTTGAATCTGAAATGTCCTTGTTCCACATTCTGTGCTGTATTAAGCATAGTGAGCAAATGAAGCAATCAGAGCAAGGGAGGCAGCAGTATCAGACAGAGCACCAATAGATTCAGGCAGCAAGAAATTAATAGAAGAGAAGAGAATCAGGAGTGGGCTGCTGGGGGTTCGCAGGGGTTTGGGAGAGCCCCTAGCTAAGATTCTGTGGTTTGGAGAACCCCCAAATCCCACTCCTGGCTGGCCCCACCTACCCTGCCCCACCCTCCCATGAGTCCCCATGCAGTCCGTTTTGGATGCAGGTAAGTGCAGGGTGCACATGGAGTCTCAGAGAGAGTGAAAAACAGGCCTCCCAGAAGTTCAGGACTGCCGGAAATGGGCCTGTTTCTGGCTTCTCCCTCTGGAGCCCAGGGAGGTCATTTTCACCCTCCTGCAGGCTTGAAGAAAGCCTTTGGAGCTCGGGGAGGGCAAATCCCCCACCCCTGTGGTGTAGGAGGCCAACTAGGCCATACCCACCATGGTCACACCCACCCAGTAACCGGGCAGGGAACCTTTGCTAAATTTTTTGAAGCCCACCCCTGAATAGAATAGGAATAGCAATAGCAATAGCAATAGCAATAGCAATAGCAATAGCAATAGGAAGAATAGGAATAGGAATAGAAATAGGAAGAATAGGAATAGAATAGGAATAGGAATAGGAATAGGAATAGAATAGGAATAGAGTGGAGTGGAGTGGAATGGAATAGAATAGAATAGAATAGAATAGAATAGAATAGAATAGAATAGAATAGAATAGAATAGAATAGAACAGAAATTCTTTATTGGCCTCCAATGCATAAGCTCTCAGTGTACATACAAGCAAGTAATAAGACATAGATCATAAATCATAGTTATAATCATTAATGATAAGATTAGTGTGTGAGAGAGAGAGAAAGGGGGGAGGAGGGAGAGATTTAAGGAAAATGTACAAAGAAGAAAGGACAAGCTCAATTAAGTTCTGATTTATTCCTGATAATTCATAAAATGAAGCTCTTAACATCCCCCCAGTATTGGCCACACTGGCTGAAGCTCCTGGGAAATGCAAGTCAGCAACATCTGGAAAGCTACACTCCTCCCCTGTGTATAACACAAAACTTGATGTTTTCCAGTTTGCCAAAGCAACTAATGGGCATTGATGTCAACACAGGATGCTCTATCAGACAAAATGGGCTCCTTTTCCTCTGCTGATGGTTAGCCAAGCCTTCCATCGCTGCAGGCTCTGGTGTAACTCAACTTAATCCCGAGAGACAGGTTTATTTTAAATATGTACAGGCTCATTTCTGAGTGAGGAGACATCAAGAGGAGACAGTAGGCAAGTAATGTCTTTTCAGGCCATGTGGCTGTGCTTGAGAAATAGCTCTGGCAGAATACCTGGTGATTTGAATGAGAAATGGTTCAGCTTGGAATTGCTGCCTGTTGCTTTTCAAGCCCCTGATATGATATGCTGGCTCAAGACACTTGGCAGCATGAAGTGGAGTTTACATCCCCTCCTTTCTTGAGCCAGCAATTTATTAAAAAACGTATAAATCTGTGCACCATTCAAACTCCAACTCCTGCCTATCTGCATGCTGTATAGGATCTGCTTCTGCTGCTGCCTCTCTCTCTCATGCTGGTTCCATTTGAATCAGATTACTACAGCAGGCCTAGTTCTGGAGGCAATATTTTTCTCCCTATTTAGTCTGGAAAACCTATATGGGGTTTTTCCATACTGAGTGGATATAGATATGGATAAAAACTGAATAGCAATAGCAGTGGCACTTAAACTTATATACTGCTTCACAGTGCTTTACAGCCCTCTCTAAAGAGTTTACAGTCAGCACATTGCCCCCAATAATCTGGGTCCTCATTTTACCCATCTCAGTAGGATGGAAGGCTGAACCATATATGCAGGTCTTGGCGTGTTGGGTCTTTTCCCGTGTAAGATTGAGAGTATCTTGGCAATGTTTCAACGAAGTCCCACTCGCCATCTTCAGGCTGCTGCTTTCGGCTTTGTGCTTGTGCGAGCAAAGTGTGACTGGAGCTGCCGTCTCTCTATAAATACTGGTGGGGAGGTGTGGTGTGCTGGCTCTGTTGTAAGTGGGTTGGTTGCCTGTGTTGTTACTTCTTGATTGGTTGATGGAGTTGATGTTTGCAGATTGGTTGGCTTTTTCGTAAGACCCTGTGTGGCTGAGGTAATGGCTGTGTGTCTATCAGCCTTTTGTGTTGTAACGACCTGGGTAATGGGCTGTGTGAGTTCTATTGTTGTGACATCCTGGGTCTTGTGCTGTAATCTCCTGGGTCGTTGGCTGTGTTGTAACATCCTGAGGTTTTGTGGTGTAACCTCCTGAATTCCATGATGTGATATCCTGAGTGGATGGCTGTGACGTAACGTTCCAGGCTTTGGTTTGGCTCCGAGTTTGAGGTCTGGCTATGTGTTCATGGCATGTGGCAGTTTGCTTAGTTTGGGGGTCAGAGGGGGGTGTAGCAGCTGGTGATGCAGCCATGGTCTGGTTTCTGGATGATGGTTGTCTTTTGTCTATGGGATGGGTTTGGGTTTCAGTCTGGTGAGGGAGATTGGTGGTGGCGACATGTGTTGTTTTGGGTCCGGTGTTGGTTTTTGTGGCTGGGACTTGTTTGTTGATTAGGGCTAGTTTCCAGATGTCTGGTAGGCAGGAGGTATTGTCCCGTTTATTTATGTTATGGGGCCATCATGTTATTCATGTTATGGGTTTATTCATGTTATGAGCCATCGAAATAGAGAAACACTCCCATGTTATCTTTGGCAGAAAAGGATAATAAGAGAAAGGTCTTTCTTCTGCAGTTTAATTTTGCACATGTAATTGCCTCAATTGCAAATTATACACAGAATGAAAAAAGAAACCCACCCCAAAAGAAAATGGTATAATTATCAGGAATAATTCAGAACTTAAACACATGTTTCCAATTTATTGCCTGGGAGGGATACTGCCATGACTTCACTAAACTGATCCATATAATTGCACAAGTTTATCACATTTGCACTGCAGGTGTTTTCTTTTTACTGGGTCTCAATAGTGGAAGATGTTTCAGGCTTTGATTGTGAACAAGACAACATGTGAGGTCTTGGTAGGGCAGACTGTTACAGTAAACTCAGATTTCTCCATTTCCTGAACAAAAGTCTCTCTGTAAGACAAGCTGATTTATTGCTAATGTTGAAATATCACAATATCTGTTTCAACTACTGTTTCATTAAAGTTTGCTTCTAAGCAATGTTCAATTAGTGCTCCAAGTTTCTACCTCAGTGGCACACTGGTAGTCCTTGACTTATAACCATTTGTTTAACAATGGCTCAGAGTTACAATGGTACTGAAAAAGGTGACTTACAAATGGGTGGAACTTCCTTGATGTTACACCCATTTCACCACCCTTGTGGTCATGTGGTTGTGACTTGGGCATTTTGCGAGCAGCTCACATTTACAACAGTTGCAGCATTGTCCTGTGGTCCCATGTTCATGATTTGCAACTTTCCCAGTCAGTTTTCTGACAAGCAAAATCAATGGGGAAAGTCAGATTTGCTTAACAACCATGACGATTTGCTCAATGACCATGAGATTCACTTAATGATCTCATGATGTGCTTAAACTTTGCAGTGATTCACTTAACAATCATGGTAAAAAATGTTTATAAAATAATATGATGACTTTTAATGAGTGCATCACTTAACAAGTGTCTTTTGGTCACAGTTATGGTGCTAAGTTAAGGACTATCTATACAGGTAAATACCAGACCATGGCTGCAGAAATCCAGAAGGGAGAATTTTTGCAAAGAGATGCAGTAAACTGTAGTGCTGCATTTATACAGACCAGATATGATAGCCTAAATCAATATTGGCATGATTGTTAAAACATAAAATCCCTCTTATTGTAAAGAAGAAATCAGGTAAACTCCCTTTGTTTATTTAAGCTTACTAGCAATAGCACTTAGACTTAAATTCTGCTCCATAGTGCTTTACAGCACTCCCTGGGTGGTTTCCAGTATCAACATATTGCCCCCAACAATCTGGGTCCTCATTTTACTGACCTTGGAAGGATGGAAGGCTGAGTCAACTTTGCGTACATCAGGATCGAACTCCAAGCTGCAGGCAGAGTCAGCCTTTTTTGCCCTTTGACCACTAGATGGTAGCAAAGGGACATAGAAAATGCTAATTCTTAGCAGAGGGAGTTTTGCAGCCCAGATACAATAGTCTTTCACACCTCAAGCTGATCTCATCAGTTCTGAGCCAAAACAAGACCTTACTAATCCTAAGTAGTTGGGTTTTTAAAATCTTTTTACAGTTTTCTTCTCCCAAGTCCAGTTCACTCAAAGCTCTGTAACAGCCTTCTTCAAGCTGGATAGCATGCAGGTAATATGAGTTTCAGCTGCCAGAATTCCCCACTCAGCAGATCCATTACTAAGTATTTAGAGGTTACATCTACCACAATTTGAGGTCATTTGCTCTAAGTCCTTTTTCTCTAAGTCCATTTGCTCTATTATGGCTTGTTTGTTTAATGGTTTAATGTGACAAGTAAGGGTGAAGATGAAAGTTTTCCCTGCCCAGTCATATACGAATCTAGGAGTCGGTGCTCATCTCTGTTTCTTAGCAGAGGGAGCCAGCATTTCTGAAGATGTTTTGTGGTTATGTGGTTTGCATGACTATACACTGAGGTACATGGAATGCTATTACCTTCCCTCTGAAGTGGTACCTATTGATCTACTCTCATTTGCATGCTTTCAAACTGCTAGGTGGGCAGGAGCTGGGGCAAATAATGGAAACTCACCCCATCATGTGGTACTTGAATCTCAAACTGCCAACCTTCTAGTCAACAAGCTGTCATCCTTTTAATATGACAAACATGAATTAAAAATCCTGGCTTTATTTCTATGAATCATTTCTTCCCATGATTAGTTTGTTAACATCACTTTTCAAAACATACAATTCAGTTATCTTAATTTTTACACCCATACTTTCCTTATCAAAATCCATACTTTCCTTATCAGGCAAATCCACCAAAATACAGAATACAGAACTTAGTATTCAGAAAATACAAAAGCTAGGGCACCAGTTTATGGAAGGATAGCTTAAGCAATGACTGCAGTTGTCTAGCCCATAGCAATCTTGCTATGCATCAGGTATAATAATGAACCAAAGCAACTCTAAAAATCATATTGTACACTCAGATTTTACCAGCAGTGTGCATAATCTGAACATTTTACATCTAACTTGATAGCACATAGCAATGGACAGTGAGACCTCTAGTGGTAAATATTAATCATCTTTTAAAAATGTGTTTTGCTCCCTCTCTACTTGAATCCTCTGAACAAACAAGGAACCACGTTGTGATTCAGATAACTCTGACTGGCCTTACTTCAAAAAGGCTGATTCTGCCTTGTTAAACACTTCTTTTGCACCCTGCATAGATATGTGAAACAAAGACTTCCGACTGCCAGGATATGTCTTGCAGTTCATCCCATATTTTACATCATTTAATTGCATGTATCAAGAAGAGAATATCAAAGCACACCGATACACCAGGGAGAAAATATTTGAGTGACTAAGAAGTCACTCATAGCTAAAAATGAAACAGAACTGTACTCAAGAGCAAACAAAGTGGAGTTGGTGGAGTTTCCCCTTCACTAGATACATTCAAGAAGAAGCTTAGTATTCTAATTTTTTGAAGTGATTGTGTCTCATCTCATAACTGAGCAAATAAGATAACTGTGATTATGAGCAACTGCAAGGCATTTTTAAAGAGCAGAAAAAGCAAGGATAAAAACTTAACCACCTCCTAAAATTAACAAAGATTCCTTCCACATACAAGAGCTGCATTAATCTGGGACTGTGCCAACAACACAGTGGACCTTCCCCAGTTCCTTAACAGCTGAGTTGGTAAACTTTTCAGATTAAATGGCTCAGTTGTTTCTCTGTAGATAATGCAGCAAGAATAAATGTGCAGTAATTTTTTCCAAGTATAAGGACTTTTTGTTCACCCCAATTCCTGGTTTCTGAATTTTCTCTCTCCTTCCAGAAGTTCATGTGCAAAGATGAGCTGCCTCATCCCCCAACTCAAATCAATTGAAGCAATTCCTCATACAGTAGCCCTATATATTTACAAAATCACAAATCAAAGGTGGTGTTACTTTTTTCACTCCGACATGGGCCAGCTGAGAGAAACAGACACTGGCTAATGTGGCAGCTAGAATATGAATGAGGCAATGTGATTGTAGGTACAATGCTGTGAGAATGCAAGCTGTGAGGAAATGTCCTATAGTAAGTCAAGATAGAGACTGGATTTCAGGTAGACAGGAAGATGCTACTCTATCAAATTCAAATGTCTTAAATTGTTAAGCCATTTTTTTAATCACAAAAAAATTAGGAATAAAGTTGGATTGAAATGTATATCTTGACTCAGAGACAGGAAGCAGAAGCATTTAATATATCTAAACTGGATTTCCTATTGGGTCTGAAAAGGAGATATTTCTTCTGAATTCAGTATAAGCAGTGTTAAGATCAGGATCATAGGAGACTCCATTGTAGTATGTATAGGATTAACTCAATGACCTCTTGCCTTGCTGCCTCTGTCTTGTTCCCTTGCATTTACTGAGTGCATAACAAGAAGAGCAAGGAAAAGTAGAAGCCTCTTCTTGTCTTGCTGTAAAAGTATAAATTAAGGATGGAAGTACAAGAAGAGAGATGGAAGGGAGAAAAAGAAGAGAAGAACAACAGATTAAAGAATAGTGACAATGTCAAGGAGAATTTGGTTGTCAGAAGAAAAAGAGAACTAGCCCTTTCCTTAGGGAGGATAAGGGAATCACAGATACTTAAGGACAGCATCCTCCTGAATTTGTTTTCAGCAGTTGTCCTCTGCTGGAAGACAGAACTGAGCATGTTAAATAGCTTCTCTTGAACCCATTCTGCCATCTTCTTGATCTTCAGGTGGACTGGAGCTTGCCAGTCCATGAGACCTGCTCATTCAATTTCTGTGGATAGGATCAAAGAAGGAACACCATCTTTGACATAAAGAGCAAAACGCCTTCATGGTATAGTTTTCCTAAATCCAGGAAACCACATTTGAAATACGAAGGTCCTTTGAACATGAAACTTTATAAGGTGACCATCTAAGCGTTCCATACATACTAAATGCAGCTAGCTAGTTAACTAATAGTTAACTAGTTAATTAGCCATTGGGCTAATTCCATAAACCACAGTTCAGTTAACTGTAGGTTCACTTACAATTGTGAACACAAGATAGGTGTAATAGAAACATACGGTTGCCATAAAAATCTTCAGTTTTGCCAAATGCAAAAAGGGAACTAGATAATTTTGACAGGTGTATAAGATCAGAAAATATAGTTACGGCAGATGCTCATGCTAGAAAAAGTGGAAAAGTGAACTGCAGTTCACAACAAAATTGAAATGTGTTTCAAAAGAGGCAGAAAAAGAATCAAATGTTTTTTTTTAAGGATTTCAAAGTGCAACCGTGATTTACTATTTGGAGAAAAAAAACACCTTGACACTCATACAAATTCAGTTATTACGGTTCTCGGGGGAATAGTGGTCGTGAAGGTGAATAACAGAAGTTAAAACAAATATGCAAATAGGGAAGAATTTCAGGGTTGATGAATACAATTCAAAGATGATCAAATCTGTGTTTGTATCCCTGCATTTGGGTATGTCATTCCTCCTTCTCCATTTTCTCTTATTGATACAAGTTGATTTATATGCAGAATCACATCTGGGTAAAATTACCTGTTCCGCCCTATTATTGCGGTTGTGGTATTACGGTTGCTATTTACATATATTCCTACAAGCAACATGACTCCAGATTTTCAATGAGCATCTTAAATAAGGTGGCTTTAAATCTGGATCTTTCCAGACCTGATCTGATTTTTGATCACACATGTTTTCATAGGATGGAGGGAAATGTTGCTTTCCAAAGGTTATTGGACTAAATAACTTTTAAATAAGGATAAATAAAGGATAGCAGGGGCTGCCACAAAGAAGAGAGCATCAACCTATGCTCCAAAACACCAGAAGGCAAGATAAGAAACAATGGCTAGAAACTAATCAAAGAGAGGAGCAACCTAGAAACAATGAGAATTTCCTAACAGCAAGAACAATTCATCAGTGGAACAACTTGCCTTCACAAGTTGTGGGTGCTCCATTACTGGAGGCTTTTAAGAAGAGACTGGACAGCTACTTACCTGGAATGGTATAGGGTCTCCTTCTTGTTCAGGGGGTTGCACTAGAAGAATTTCAAGGTCCTTTCCAACTCTGTTCTTCTGTTACATTTTCCATTATCTCTGATAGTGAGCTGCATGTTTGGGGTTGATGGAATCAGAGGGTCCAATGACATCTGGAAAACCCACTCTCCATTCTAATCATTATACTATCTTAGTTTTCAATTAAGAATGGAAGACATGAGAAATTATTGCCCCCCACCTTCCCTTTTCAATTTCAAATTGAAGAAATGGATTAAAGCAGAAGGGAAGAGAAAGAAAATTCAAGAGAAATGAAAGCTGCTTTTCAGCCAGGTGATTTAAATCCTGATTCCAAACTAAGGAATTGAACCAAAGAAAAAGCAACTTCTTCCTCAACATAAAAGCTAATTTATCATAAAGAAGACCAAGTGTTAGGTTGGTATAGAAATGCTTTGCATAGAAAGGTACTTAAATACATACACACACAAATACTGCACACATAGCACCCACTGCAATGTTTTCAGCATAATAATATCCACTGAATGTGCAAATAGCCTTTGAAGCTGAAGATAATGCTAATGAACTGAAAAGGTTTGCCTGTTTCATTCCTGTTCTCTCATAACTTACAAAGGTTCAATCAATGGGGATTATTTATGATACACATTCATAGTATATTAGAGACAATTACAAGAATAACAGTAAATGGAACATAAGTTAATTTAAAACCATCATTATCATATATCTTTGGATCAAGCATTCAAACTACAACCATCTATAAGCACTGATCTTCTGTTACAAATATGTAGA
This sequence comes from Naja naja, assembly GCA_009733165.1. Taxonomy (NCBI): domain Eukaryota; kingdom Metazoa; phylum Chordata; class Lepidosauria; order Squamata; family Elapidae; genus Naja; species Naja naja. Next base: position 242,430,658 of record CM019148.1, read on the forward strand.
TTTATTCTCAATCATGCTAATGCAAACCTGCTACTCAGAAAAATAAAATTCATAGAGGACATGAAAAAGACAAATGTGTTTAAATTGGAATTCTGGGACAATAGAGGATAAGGCAGCTAAGAAAGACAGGACTCCTTCTATTGCCAAAGGTAATTATTAACTAGCTGAGCAGGATCTACCCTGGAGCCACATCTTTATGTGAGGCACCATGGTGGATCAATACTGGAACTTTTTCTCTATATGCAACTCTGCATGATGATACTTTCCCAACAAGCAATTGCTTTGCTGAAGGCTCGTGATAAACAGAACAGCACCATATGTGCAGCATTCAATACATGAGCACAAAGAACTCATTTCATAACTTCAGAGAAAGCAGAAGACACAAAAAGGGCCTCCATGTTTTCAGTGACAACACAGCAATCATTGGGCCCACTTGCTGTATTATGCTTGTTCATTCCAGGCAGACTTTTTGTTATGTATGTAGGTTTGAATGTTATTGGTTTATTTGAACTGTTCTTGTAAAATGTCAAATGGTATTGGTTTAAATAGTGCGGGAAGAAACCTTGCACTCCCATTGGCTGACAGCTACAGCTGCAGGCTATAAGAGGCAGCCGTAGCCAAGCAAGGACGGGTCCATTCGAGCTGTAGTCACTTAATAAACTCTTTGCTGGAACTCCTCGCGTCTGACTCTTCATGCAAACATAACACTGGCGACGAGGATGGGATCAATCACGTGAGCAGCTCTGAATGGGAGGAGTCCTTGAAGTCTGAGTTTCCAGAGGTCTTCAGCGAAGGACTGGGCAAGTATATGGGGACCCCTATTGCTTTCAGCCTAGACCCCAAGGTGCCCCCAATTCGTTTAAAGCCAGGAGGGTTCCATTTGCTTTAAAGGAAAAAATTGATGCACAATTAGATAAGCTCATTGCTCAAGGGGTTTTAGAGCCTACTGACCACTCCAGATGGGAAACACCCATAGTCACACCAGTCAAGGCTGATGGGTCAGTGAGAATCTGTGGTGACTATAAGGGGACATTTAACCATGCGCTGCAGCAGAGCGCATACCCAGTACCAGTTGTGCATCATCTGCTCCATTCCCTTGGCAGGGGTACAGTATTTGCTAAACTGGACTTGGCTCAGGCATATCAACAATTAACAGTTGATGATGCCACTGCAGAGGCACAAACAATTGTGACTCATAGAGGTGCCTTCAAATGTAAAAGACTACAATTTGGAGTAAGCGTGGCACCTGGCATTTTTCAAAGCCTTATGGAAAGAATGTTGCAAGGACTGCCGGGTAGTGCCTTATTTTGATGATGTGTTAATCTCTGCTGAAAATGACACTCAGCTTCAAGAGACTCAGAGAAGTCCTTACCAGATTCAGAAAAGCGGGTTTAAAAGTCAAGGAAGACAAATGTACACTCAAAACAGACAGAGTTGAGTTCCTGGGGTACATGATTGACAAGCATGGCATCCACCCTACTGATGCCAAGGTTAAAGCAATCAAGGAAGCCCCTAAACCTAGATGCAAGACAGATTTGCAAGCCTTCCTTGGACTTATTAACTTTTACCACATGTTTCTACCTCACAAAGCATCTATTGCTGAGCCTTTACATCGCCTGCTTGATAAGAAAGCTGTTTGGATCTGGGGAGGAAGGAACAGTCAGCATTTAACAGTATTAAGAGACTAATCACGTCTGATGCTGTGTTGATACAGTTCTCTGAGAATTTGCCTGTTGTTCTGACTTGTGATGCATCCCTTTGGAGTGGGGGTTTTGAGTCACAGGCTTCCCAGTGGAAGGGAAGCCCCAATTGCATTTTACTCTACTTTGTCCAAAGCAGAGAGGAATTATAGCCAACTGGACAAGGAGGCATTAGCAGTCGTTGCAGCTGTCAAGAAATTTCATGAGTATTTATATGGGAGGTCATTTACCATTGTCACAGATCACAAACCTTGTTAGGCATTGTGGCAGGAGACAAACCTACACCACTATCCTGTCACCAAGAATGCTGAGGTGGACTGAATTTCTTGCTGCTTATTCATACAAACTGATTCACAGGCCTGGCAAGGACATTGGACATGCTGATGCACTGAGTCGCTGCCCACTACCTTGCCACAAGGAGGACTTTGAACTTGAGACTCACACCTTGTTCCTGGAGACTGTTGCTAAGCTTCCAGTCCATGCTGCTGAGATTGCCAGAGAGACTGCCAAAGATGCTGTGTTGGCACTTGTTATAGGCTGGATTAAGAAAGGTTGGCCTCTTCAAGATCTACCTCACCTTGCCCAACCTTTTAAGTCCAGGCAAACTGAATTATCTGTATTAAGAGGATGTATTTTGTGGGGTAACAGGGTGGTTATTCCTGCAAAATTGCAAAGGGAGGTTTTGGAAATGTTACATGAGGGTCATCCTGGGATTGTAAGGATGAAAGGTTTGGCCAGGAGTTATGTATGGTGGCCAGGTATTGACAAAATGGTTGAAAACTGGGTAGCATCTTGTCCCAATTGCCAGGTAGTCAGGCCTGCTCCACCTCACGCCCCCACAGGAATGGGAATGTCCTAGGGGCCCATGGTCTAGAATCCACATTGATTTTGCAGGCCCTACAAGAGGGCACACTTTTCTAGTTATAGTAGATGCATATTCCAAATGGCTAGAGGTAATTCCTATGACATCCACTACAACTGAGGCTGTCATCAAGCAGCTCAGAAAATTGTTTGTAACCCATGGGTTACCAGATGTCCTTGTTTCTGACAATGGCCCTCAATTCACATCTAACATTTTGAATCCTTTCTAGCTCAACAGGGTATCAGACATGCCCTCACTGCCCCTGGGCACCCTTCGCCAATGGCGGGCTGAACGCATGATACGCTTTACCAAAGAGAAGCTTCAGCAGCTGGGTCCTGGGGATATCACTGAGAAGCTTGAAAAACTTCTTAGTGTTCAGCACATCACTCCTAGCCCATCAAATAACTTGTCCCCAGCAGAGTTGTTGATGGGTAGGAAACTTAGGTCTTCCCTTGACTGCCTTCATCCCACTTACGCACCCACGCACCACTGGATTCCACTTCCAAAGTTCGTTCTTTTAGTGTGGGAGATTCTGTATATGCTAAGAACCTTATAGGTGAACCTTTGTGGATTCCTGCTGAAATAACTCACATCACTGGCCCTTGTTCTTACAGGGTACAAACAGAGGATGGCCTCCTCTGGAGCAGGCACATTGACCAACTTAGATCCAGGTTCCCTCAGGAACATCACCCCTGTCTCTCTCTGGGTCCCTCACCTGATGTCTCTTCTAGGAGGGAAGCGGGGGAACAGGAGGAAAATCAGCAAACAAGAATCAACCCCATGTGTAACGAGCCATTGTGACAGGAACCATCCCGAACCCTGTCACAATGCCAAGATCCATCCTTAGAAGTGGAAGATTGCACATCACTACCTGACTTGGGTGCTGACATTGGAATGGAGATGGGTTGGGAGGAGAGACCAAATTCTGACAGTCTAACAGGGTCTCCTTTCACAGGAAGTCCCAACAGGGAAATGTCAGCAGACACATTTCCCCTCTCACTGGGTGAGAACGTTAAAACTTCTGAACCATGAAGGTCTCAACGTACACGTAAGAGCCCCACCTATTTAAAGGAATACATTAGATAGGTTGGGGTTTGGTATGGACTGAACCTAGTGGGGAGGGGTGTTATGTATGTAGGTTTGAATGTTATTGGTTTATTTGAACTGTTCTTGTAAAATGTCAAATGGTATTGGTTTAAATAGTGCGGGAAGAAACCCTGCACTCCCATTGGCTGACAGCTACGGCTGCAGGCTATAAGAGGCAGCCGTAGCCAAGCCAGGACGGGTCCATTCGAGCTGTAGTCACTTAATAAACTCTTTGCTGGAACTCCTGCGTCTGACTCTTCATGCAAACATAACACTTTTCTCTCTATGAGTATGCACAGCTTTGAACTACTGCATCTTCCTTTCCCTAATTTTCAAAAAGTTTCTTCATAGTAATGGGAAGGGAAGGGAGACTTTTTTCCCTGATTGCCAATCTCCTAGAAAAAATCAGAGGTTGGGATGATGCCTTTCATTGCATTGGCTTCCTTGGAAGTTTATTCCTTCTTCATTACTGTCTGCAATAAGCCCTGGTGATGGAAAAATAACATGCATGAAGTGATGTCAATCACAAACCACTCCCTTGTATACTAGTATCCTAATGTCAGGCATAAGACTGTAGTTGCTTGAGTTGCATAGTGACATCAAGGTGCATCTTTAATCATTTGCCCCCACCTACCTATTCACAATTGTCTATTATTATCTAGTCAAGCTCACAATCCATTTTATTAGGGAATCTCATCTAATCAATTTCATAATCTTAGAATCAATTTACTAATTTTTAAATCTGGTAGATAAGATAAATAAATTAATACTAACAGTAAAGCCCCAGAGTTCAATTTTATCTGTTAACATAAACGTTATGCACTTTTTGCCTAAGAACCTCCCATAGGCAAAATTGGTAGCACAGTAGCTTTGAAACACAATGTGTTCAACAGTGCATGAAAACACAGCTTGAAATAACGATATCATGAGAAGAAACAGAGGAAAAATGTGAATTTTTAAAGAAAACAGGATTGGAAAGTTGAGTTTTAAATGGTGCAGTATGGGCCACAATATATTTGTCCTGGATAAAACTCACATTACATTCTAAAGACCACATAGCATGATTTGAGATTGTTATGGAAGTCTAAACAAGAATAACACTATTAATATTGTACTATATTGGATTGCACTATGTCCTAAAAAGTTTGCATGTTATCCCACTGTTGTGTCACCCAATATGCTGACCAAGAGAAACACAGAAAAGCTATTATTTCTGAAACTTATGGAGTTAATCACAGTTGGCTAATAAAGAATAGATAGGCTTGCTTTAACTTGTCTAGATAAGCAACTATCTGGAAGATATTTTGACTGATGTTATATTTTGTCAATGGAAAGTTGAAATTTACTTGGCCTGGATGAGTTTGCAATGGAAAGCAGGAAGAGGGAGAACAGTATGCACTGTATCATATTAAAGGTCAATTTGACTTTGGAGTTTTGGAATGTGTAGGGTAGCAGAATTGATTCATGGATTAATAGTGCTGGGTGAGATCGAGTATCTTCAACATTTTGGGGTTGACATGCACATTTGAAATACATGGTTTGTGGCACTGTTTTTCTTAGAAAGGAAAAACAGTAGATGGTAGAGCTTTTCCATTCACAAAATGATTGGCATGGTGAGCATGGCCAGTCAAAAAACACATACTACTATACCTATCAGAAGACACTTACTATACCTATCCTTACCACTTCCTCAACCTCACAGGAGGTATCCTATTACCTTCAGTGTACCTTTATTTGAGGGGTGTGGTAGCCACTGAGTTTCCCTGGATGACACTAGAAGCTGGCAGCACACTGCAGCCTGGTGGAGGGGACCTCTTTTGCTATCCCATGAGCTCATCTTTTATTCATCCTCTTATCTGTTGGGATGGGGATGGGACGTCTCTGATTTTCCAGGTATACAGGTGATCTCATTTACTAACATCACCACTAACTTCAAGGATTGGTTGAGGGGTTATACCAATGTGATTGAAGGGTTTCACCCATGTGAATCTATTCTCCAATCCCAATGCTGTATCTATGCTGCTCATTTCTGCTTGTAAAAATGGTATAAAAGTAATAAACGCCACGTATGTGGTCAGACATCTTTGGACACTGAAATGACTAGTTATTGAATCCCTACAGAGGGGACAAATGGGAACACATGGAGTGATAACCTTGTTGAAGGAATGGATGAGCCATTAAGAGAGGAAAAATGACAACTTAGAACTGGAAAAGAGAAGAACATGGGGGTAAATGTAAAATAACCTCCTTTTGATTCTGTTGGGTCCCCAAGGGGACAGAGAAAACCTTCACAGCTTTTCATGATTCTGTTATTATATCCAATAGCAATAAAGTAGCATTCCTGGAATTGTGATGCTATTGATTTCCTGACCTGACCAGCCTTGAAGAATTGGCACAAATGAAGCATTGGATTGTATCTTCTTTATTTTTTAAGAAGTCCAGTGAGTCTGGTATAAGATCTTGACACATGCTTGGAATTAAAGATAATGCTAGAGGCTGGTAGTTTGGTTTGCAGGAGGCCAAGTTCTCATTTAGTTTTCAATTCCAATTTACGTTTAAGATTAATGTTTTATTTTTAAAAAAAATAATTAAAAGGTTACAGTAATGAATCTGGTAGATACTCAGCAAGAAATAAGTGAATATATTGACATTCATGGGCAGAACATTGGGGCTACTAGACTAGATCAACTACCGGTAGTGAATGAGAATAAATGGGATGCTGATTGAATGGTGCAACAGTGAACAGGAAGTAAGACAAGGAATATTGGTGGTTGAATGCATAGATGGCATTAGAAATATGTTGGGTATAGTTGGGAATGTGAATATTCATATGCTTTGGCGGGTACACATTGCAATAATATTTTCTGAGAACCTGATAGATTTTCAGTGAATGTTAGAGAAAATATATGATGTAGCAGGAAAAATTACATCTGAAAATCTGTCAAGGACCAAAGGAGTCAAGTTTTATAGACAAAACTTAATGAATGATTGTAAGTTACCCATAAATGGGGAAAAAGAGAGAGCTGGCCAATATATGAATTTCTGTACCCTGATAGAATATACTTAAAGATGGGAAACGAATAGAGATGTTTCAAAATGTGCAAATGCTGATAGAAAGATAGCAGATAATAAGTATTCTGAGGAAGGAACATTTATTTAAAGAAGTAAAAATAGCCTTTGTAGAAAAGCCCTTTTTCATCCAGAACTAAAACCTGAGTATATCAGGAGAAAGAAGAGATAGCTCAAGAATATATAGGTGTTCAATCAGTGTAGTCACGGCAGACAAAAATGAACAACCAGTACAAAAGACATACACTAAAGTGACTTGATTATTCAGAATGAACACAGATTGAATTGCAAAAGAAATATATGAAGGGAAAGTGAATGATTGAAAGAAAGTAGACCAAATAATGGTTGGATTGAGTTAATGAGAAAGGCAAAAAGGGAAAGGACAAAAGTAATGAATGAATCAATGAATGGATGTCATGGAAGTAAAGGCAGTTTGAAAGGACAGAAAGATATGGGGAGGCACAGTGATTGGTATTGGCTATGTCTTCTTTTCCTTTTCTTGTCTCATGCTTTTAATTCCATTTGCTTGATATTACTTACTGCCTGACTATGTTTCCCATAATTGTTTTATTTTGTTTATTACTAAAGTATTTGTGCTACTCCATTCCAGATTGACTTAAATTCTCCAGAAGGGAAAAGCAAGATGGAAATGCATGTGTCCCTTTTCTTTGTGCATCACACTAAGGAGTATTGGGGAAAGTAAAATAAATAATAAGTGCATTGGGGGGAAAACCCTTTCCTTAAGTGAAGAAATTAAATGTATAGTTTTAAAAGTTAGGAAAAATAATGTTACAATCAAAATATTCGAGCTAATGTCAGGGAAAGCAGTATAAAGTTGTATTGTACTGGACTGGCTCCATTTCTTTTCCTGGGCAGAGCATTTATCACAATAAGAAACCAATTATATAATTTACTAGGAAGATACTATTCAAAATGGTACATCAGAGTTGGCAAGCTCCAGTTTTCCAGAAATCTTCCTTGGGCAAGACTATTGGACCCAAAGCTTGTATAATCTTTTATATGCTCTTTGAGATAATCAGTCTTGCCGTACTATTTAATTTGGATTTCTTTTTAATCATGAATCAATACAACTATCATTTTTTTCTTATTAGAAGTCTCATCAATCCACATCACTGTCTGTCTACCTTTTAATGCCTTGCAAAGGTAACATAGTGTCCATTTTTTTAGAAGACCTCCTTGAGAAAATACTATATTAACCATGAAATTGTATCTTCTTACTCTCTTAAGTCAGCAGGGCAGCACTGGGAGTCTTTATCATATACTTCACCAAATGCCACCATAACTTTTGATTAGTGCACTCTAAAATATACAGTCTTTTTAAAGACACTTAAAACTTTATGTGGAACAGGTACTTAATTAGAATCCTACTAGAATCTGTACCACAGAAAGATAGTCAGTGAAGATATGAAAAGTCAGGTTAGAAATGTTTGGCATAAAACAAAACAAAACTCAATCAATCTCAATATTAGGAGCAAAACCTGCACATTCCAAAATTTAGAATAGCTGTAGGGAAACATGCTTTAAATGTGATAATTCAGGATTGGTATAGTTGCAACAAGGTATCCTGTGCTTTAAAGCTGTGTACACTTCAGAAATTATAAGGAATAAGTGCTTCAGATCTCATGGAAGCTGAGCAGTTCATTTTTCTTCTGTTGAAGCAGCTATGTTCCAGATGTTATCTAGGTGGTATCTTCTGTCATGTCCCACAGATGTCCAAAAATCATATTTGATTTTAAAATAGCAGAGAGATCACACATGGTCCAAGCACTTCTGAATTGTTTTAAAGTCTGCACACCTTTATTTTCTTATTTTGACATTTTCAACATGAGATATCTATTTTCAAAAGCAAGAATTTCAAGGATCAGAAGTTGAAGGTAATGGCAATCCCACTATGCAGATTGGGCAAAAAAGAAAAAAAAACTTCAAATCTGGAAGATAGGGTGAGCTCAAAATAAAGTCACCATTTCAAATTCACTTTTCCCCCCTTGCTCAGATTATTGCAGCAAAGATCTGAGGGATTAATAAAGTAGAGGTGCTAATATGTTTCTTGGGAAGTTGTAGTAATTTATAGTTAGGTTAGGTGGATGTCAGAAAGACAAACAGGACTAATTTTCTACAGGAGTCCCATTGAGGAGAAAATTTTACTTTAGTTTGCTCATTTGGCAAAAGCACAGCCACAGCCATTCTTGGATGGCTCTTCTTGAGTATTATTGAAATCATTCATCCCACCTCTCAGGGATAATTATTCTGCAAATGAAACTTTGTTGTGATGGTGATTGTTGTTTTCTTACTTCAAGCTGGGTCAGCTCCAGGATCTTCTCCTCATTTTTCCCCATTATTGAAAGTAGCAGCCAAAGTCTTTTACTTGAATCTTATTTCATATTTTAAAATTGCAAGAAGTTTCAGATCTCACAGCAGAGGTAGATAACTTTGGGATGGTCAGGGATGCTATTGATCTGTGGAAAGGGCACAGGAGGCCACCCAAGGATGAAATAATTGAAATATATGTGGCCAAAATTGTTCAATTCATTTTGTGGTTGTTTGTTTAGTCATTTTTGAGTAGATGCAGGGGAATGATTGATGGTAATGAATTCTTCAGGAAGCAAATCACTTTCTCTTACCACCTTTAGATCTTGTCCTAAATTCCCTAAGGGGTTCGTCATTGACTTTGGAAGGCAAATAACTTTAATTTCTTCCACCTTACCTCCCAATTTGGGGGACATGAAAGGATCCTCCCTGAAGATTGCATTACTTTTGACAATTGGGCATTCCCTGGACAACAGTATTGTCACCAGCAAACCCTTTCAATCCAGAAGCACCCTTTGGTTAGCTTTGTAGATGTTTCTGACACAAAGACAGACAGACCTTCCAATTTAAAAAACAAACAAACTGTTAAGTTTGCATGAAGAGTCAGACGCGAGGAGTTCCAGCAAAGAAGTTTATTAGTGACTACAGCTCGAATGGACCCGTTCTGGCTTGGCTGCTTCTTATAGCCTGCAGCCGTAGCTGCCAGCCAAAGGGAGTGCAGGGTTTCTTCCCGCACTATTTAAACCAATACCATTTGACATTTTACAAGAACAGTTCAAATAAACCAATAACATTAAAACCTACATACATAACACAAACAAAAACAACCACCCACAGTCCTGTAGCTTAACTTTGGCTATTTTGCTGAATTTTAGTGGTCTGATTTTGGCTTGCTGGGAGAATGATTCAGAGTGGATGAAGCCCATGGCCCATAGCTATGCAAGCCTGATTTCAAAGTGGCATGTCATCTTGGCCTTCACATAGCACAGAATGAAATGTTTTGCTAGATATACCTTGGGTTATGGAGATAATCATGTTTTCATCACAATGTTTTTATGGGAATACAGTCTTTGCCAAGTAGGAGAAGAATTGACTTTATATGTGTTAACTGATTTTGTGAAAGTCACACAAGTTTTGAGCAAAAGTATTTATTACTAAATGAGTTAACCATTGTGCTCAGGAATGCTGGAGGCTGTAGTGTAACCTTTAAAAAGAAATAAATGAGAAAAATCACCCAGTCATCTCCACCGATACAGTAATAAGGATGCTTCCAAAACACTTGCTCCCATCTCTGTCAGACATATTTATAGCTATCCATCTCCATATATCTTGGAGTCAAGCATTCAACCAACTTAAGTATCCTATTATGCATTTTAAGTTCACATTTAAATCTGCCTTATATGAGCTAATAGTCTGTATACACCACCCTAAATATGACAACTTAGAAACATTAAATATTGATTGATTGATTAGCATCAGTCATGAAACATTCTGCCACAGACTGAGATGATGATGCATAGGACCGTTAAATGTAGCCTGTGATTTTAATTCCAGTTAAGTCCTAAAAGTGGTAAGATAATTCTATGGGCTTCTTTAGGATACTCAGATGTCTTACCAGGTTCATACCAGCAATGGAGGTTAAATGTGGGGTGTGATTTTATATCCCTTCAATTTCCACAGAAGAGGATGAAATGATTTTTTTAGCTCCACAGCTGGTATACCTGTTCATCTCCCTCCCACACTTATTTTTTTACAGCACAACTGATAATCCATCATACTATGGCCTGACCTTAAGCTGTGGAAGGGAAGGGAAGAGCATGAGGTAAACCCACAGAGACAAGGAGGAAACATTTAAGATCAAATTCCTCCCTACCACCAATATTTAGAAATTCCTCTCTGAATTCATATCCAATTTCCTATATAATGCCATTCCAGAGATCTCACCTTCCCAGAGAATATAGAATGCACCTTAATTTATTAGAGTGATGCACAGTATTATCAATTCTCTTTTTTATTCTGATTTAGTTTGAGATTGACTATTAACTCAGTCAAAATTCTACTGTTCTATAAAAATATTGTTTATTAAGTGTTTATCATCCCTTTCCTTTAAGGACTCAGGGTTCTCTTTTCCTGTATTTTTCCTTAATAAGAACACTGAGATTGAGGTTAAGTTGAAAGAATGACAGGGTCAAAGTGAATCAGAGAGTCTACATGCCTAGGTATATATTAGATCCTGGGTCTCCCCATGTCTAGTCCAATGCCTTAACTACTACACCAAAGAAATTAAAATTTACATGAATGGATAGATGGAAAAATAGGTAGCTATTTTTTGTGGTTGATTGAATATGAAATTTGTTTCCAGGTTAATGTAGAACAGAACAACACATACAGTATGTGTCTTCATCAATATAGTCATTTAGCTTTTTGAATGGGAATGAAACCATGTTATTCAATCCAAAATTGGACTTGAACTCTGAACTATTAAATTTGTTATATATACACTATAATATCTCTCTCTCTTTCTCCCCCTCTCTCTCTCCACAAACACACAGAGACAGGTATAAATATGTGTGTGTGTGTGTGTGTGTGAATGTGTGTGTGTGTGTGCACACACACACCTGTATACCAGCTACAGCTGTGTATATGAAAGAGTACAATATGGTTCAAACATTTTATCTTGAATAATATACTGTCAAGAAGAACAGGGGAATGAAATCTTCAACATAGATAACAAGAGCCTTTCGGTTCCAAATATCTACCTGATTTTGAGCATAGAAGGCAACCTGTAATATTTCAAGGGCAAAATAAGAAAAGGGGAGCTCTCTGTCCAGCAGGAGTGATCCATCACTTCCCTAGAGAAGAGCTACCTTTTAAGACAGGAAAGGCTAGATTGATTGCTGGTCTAAAAGTCTAGATTCATGTAGTATACAGCTGCTTCCATGAATAAGAGGAAGGAAGGAAGGAAGGAAGGAAGGAAGGAAGGAAGGAAGGAAGGAAGGAAGGAAGGAAGGAAGGAAGGAAGGATTTGGATTCTAATTACCAGAAAAGGGTAATTTTCTGGTAAAATGTACCATTGCCTCCCTTTTTAAAAGTTTGTGCTTATTTTAATTCAGATTAGGAAGCTTGTTTAAACAAAAACCTCTTTACTTCTTCAATTTTATCCGATCTCAGCAGTAGCTCATATTCTCTCTGATTGGCTCCAGGCCAAATCCTCACTGCCTGTTAAACATTTCACTTCAAGATATTTTGGGAGGGGGAAAAAATCCAGAATGAGATTCAGCACCCAATGAGTTATACCAAATTACAAAAATGGGAGGGAATTACGTATGTCAGAATGAACAAAAGAGGGCTAAACCAAAGCAAATTAAATTATATGAAATGAAACTAGATTTCTCCAAGGATGAATGTAAATGCTAATTTTTTAAAAAGCATATTAAAATATTCTTATAGAGATATATTTTAGTATTTGCAGTTCTGTATGGTAGCTCTTAATGCAAGCATGCCTTCCCTGGCTTAGGCTAAAAAGTCCACCTTGATAGGGGTGGCAAATATTTTGAACTAAGTTGCATGCAGAACTAGTTGTGGGGCAGAAGTTATGCAAACATACTTGTGTATATCATCTGCATTTTGGAGTCAAAAGCTTTGTCAGAGAGTATTTGACTTCTATTGCCATCCTTCTCCAATACAGGTAGTCCTTGACTTAAAACAGTTCATTTAGTGACTATTCAAAGTTACAACAACACTGAAAAAAAAATGACCTAAGACTGTTTTTCACCCGTACGAGACTGCTGCAGCATCCCCATTGTCATGTGATCAAAATTCAGATGCTTGGCCACTGACTCATATTTATGACCGTTGCGGTGTCCTGGAGTCTTGTGATTCCCTTCTGTGACCTTCTGTCAAGCAAAGTCAACGGGGAAGCCAGATTCACTTAACAAACTAACATTACAATTGCAGTGATTCTCTTAATAACTGTTGGCAAGAAAGGTAGTAAAATAGGAAAAAATTCACTTAACAAATGTTTCACTTAACAACAGAAACTTTGGGCTCTATTGTGGTTGTAAGTTGAGGATTACTTATAGTCCTTCCTATTTTTTCCCTCTCCTTGTGCTTGAATGTTTCTTTCCTATTGTAGCCTGGGCACAAAATCTTAGTGCCATTAAACCTACAGTTTCTCCTGGTTGCCCCAACCTCTCTCTACAACATTTAATGAAAAAAAAAATGTATAGGATTATAAAATCATCATTGTGTCTTTTGGAAGCCATGATCACAACATGCAATCGTGGGATTCAGCTGGTTCGCACTGGTTCAGGCAAACCAGTTGTTAAATTACCCCACACCCCGCTATCAAAATGGATCCTGGGCGCTGTGCTACAATAGAGAAATGGGCAACGGAGTGGCCGGCACAAGGGAAAGAGAAGCCCACTTTCCTTCTTTCTTCTCTATTCTCCTCCTCCTTCCCTCATGCCAGCCGCTCCACTGCCCATTTCTCCATTGCAGCACATTGCCCAGGATCCACTTTGATAGCGGTGGCGGTGGTGGTAATTTAACAACCAGTTCACTCAGGGTCAGGTTGGCCATTGTGAACTGATTGTTAATTTTTTAAATCCCACCATTGAACATGTATATCATTATATAAATGATATAAATTATGTGATTTGCACTAGTATGGTATGGCTTATTAATTTATTAGTCTTACAATTGTATCAATAAACTAAAAGAAAAGTAAAATATGTGGTCTAGGTCTGGAATAAATCTGATGGAAGAAAAACACAGTGATAAAATACAAAAATGGTAGCGCAAAGAGTCAGCAATCTGATAAATGTGTCACCTTGATAGGGAACCCCAATTTGTTCAATGTAATTGGAATCTTAGCTCAACAGCCTTAATTATAAACTTAACAGTTCTGCTTACAATATGTACATTATGACCCAGGGTAACTTGCATTAACCCTGTCATGATGCAAATAGAATATGGTGCATCTTTTATAATATTTGTTCTGCTTCTGGTATTATTCATCCCCTGCCTTATCCTGTGGATTCCCATGTGCGCATACTAACCCTCAACAAATGTTTGATCAACATGATTGTGCCTCCAGGTTGCTTCTAAACATATGCTATTTTTTATTTACAAGACCATCCTTTGGACAATTTTGGATGCTTCTGGTATATAGGTTTCCAAGAGAAAGGAAAGAAGAGTAATTGATTGCTACTTTATCCCATGTGACACCTCCCCACTCCCCTGGGTGGTACATGAGTCATTATTGAAGAAACATGTACTAAGTCTGAGCATGAGATTGGTAATGGGAACAAAGATGATCAGGGAACTAGAAAGTAAGTTCTACAAAGGGTGATTGAGAGAGCCTAAAAAAATATAAGAGCATCTTTAAAATATCTCGAAATACTCCCCAAGAAGGCTAAGCCTTGGTCAATGCAGAATATAGTGACAAAATGGTGATTTTAGGTTACAGATGATTGTTTGCTAATTTGAAATTTTTGCAAATGTATAGAATGGTAAGAGACCTTTCTTGACAGTAAAAGTAGTCTGAGAGTGGGACAAATTACCTAGTGAGGCATTGTGCTTCCCTTCATGACACATGTTCAATCAGAGGCCAGACAGCCAATTCTCTGGAGTGCTTTAATTTGGGTTCCTATACTGGGATGGATTTGATGATCAAGTGGCCACTTCCCACTCTTTCTTTTGATTCTGAGGCTGAATATCTGGCCATAATGAGAAATGTCCCAGTAAGGAAATGATAGATGTAGTATGCTGGGCCTCTATAAGGACGAAGCAAGTTCGAATGATTTCTCACCTATTAAATCCCCTGATTGGTATTCGGCCATTCTCTCTTTCTTTCCCATCAATATTCTGAGGAAAGGAGCATGGGTGTTGCCTCAAGGTCACTGGTAGAAAGAGAAGGTGGCCAATGAAATGCATAAGAGATGAGCTGATTCTAATTAAACTATCTCAGCTTCATGAACAAGTCCCACAGTAGGGAACTGCTTAAGCAGTAATATAAATCTCCTGTTGTATCAGAACTAAATATGTGAATGCCAAGACTTGGGAAATGTCTACCTCCATATTAAATATTATTTTCTAATGCTGCATTCCTAATTTAAACATGAAATATTAATTAAAAAAACAAAGTAAAATATAAGCAGCTGACAGGTATACATAAACTAAAAGGTGATTGCCAAAGCTGAGCAATTCAACAGACTTTGATTGCAGATTTTGTCAAATTTATATGACCATCCATCAAAAAAAACTGGCTCTGGGCACTTACAGTTAAATGAAAATTAGATAGATAGATAGATAAATAGATAGATAGATAGATAGATAGATAGATAGATAGATAGATAGATAGATAGATAGACAAGCTAAAACAATCATTACAAGATATAAAAACCAAAGGCATATGAGGATGCATAATAATTATAATGATGGAGACATGTTCTACTGGGACCCCCAAGCCTGATGACAAAAGGATGACAAAAAGAATGACAAAATAGTCAGATTGACAGCTACAAAAATGTAATTACAGTTTTTGCCCTTTTTATATAAGTTAAACACATCATGTATGTAAAAATGGGCAAGGCTTTGGTTGCATGCTTAAGGCCACCATCTCATTTTTGTTGACTCACACACAAACACACACACAAATGTCTCTGAGTAGGAAGTTCTCATTTGATCAGGATGTGATTATCCTGGGCAATGTGCTGCAATGGAGAAATGGGCAGTGGAGCGGCTGGCACGAGGGAAGGAGGAGGAGAATAGAGAAGAAAGAAGGAAAGTGGGCTTCTCTTTCCCTTGTGCCGGCCACTCCGTTGCCCATTTCTCTATTGTAGCACAGCACCCAGGATCCATTTTGATAGCGGGGTGTGGGGTAATTTAACAACTGGTTCACCTGAACCAGTGAGAACCAGCTGAATCCCACGATTGCATGTTGTGATCATGGCTTCCAAAAGACACAATGATGATTTTATAATCCTATACATTTTTTTTTCATTAAATGTTGTAGAGAGAGGTTGGGGCAACCAGGAGAAACTGTAGGTTTAATGGCAGTAAGATTTTGTGCCCAGGCTACAATAGGAAAGAAACATTCAAGCACAAGGAGAGGGAAAAAATAGGAAGGACTATAAGTAATCCTCAACTTACAACCACAATAGAGCCCAAAGTTTCTGTTGTTAAGTGAAACATTTGTTAAGTGAATTTTTTCCTATTTTACTACCTTTCTTGCCAACAGTTATTAAGAGAATCACTGCAGTTGTAATGTTAGTTTGTTAAGTATCATGACTTTTTCCCCTTCGCTAAACTGGGCACTGGCATGGCCAGCGCATGATGCATCAGGCCCACAGGCCGCAAGCTGACAGCCCTGTGTCAGAACAAGAAAAGCAAAATTAGTGTTTTAGTCTACTCTGACCATGGAATTTCACCAGGTGCAAATCACTCTTTTAGCCCAACCTAACTTGTAAGAGATTAGATGATTTAATGAGGTGGAAGTCTTGGTACCTGGCTTCCAGCTTTAAAACAATAATCATAGATAACTATACATTTCCTCTCCTTTAGAGATCAGCTCTGCCAGTGGTCATTCTGAAGATAATATCAAGCTTTAACCAAATCTTTAAAAAAAAAACACCCTTAAATTAATTCCTTCTTAATAATAAAATATAATGGATCACAGTTTAGCTTATATTAGATTGCTATGCTAATAACATAGTGTTAGTTCCTAGGTGCATAATAATCATTATTAAGCATGGGGTAAGTTAAAGGACTACTATACTATTTGTTTAAAATAAAAAGTTGTTAATTGAAAGAGTGTGGAATATACCTTATCATATATTCATTTCATGCAGAAAGTATTTCATAATACTGATGTGAAAGAAACACTCCTTGTTAGGTTCCCTTCAATCATTTGCCAGTGTTAATGCTTTACTAGTAGACTGAGTAGCTGTAGAATAGCTATGTAATAGATAACAATACTCATCTAATTAATTAATTGCGTATGTCTGCACCCAAAGTGGAATATATTAATGAGAGGGATAAATGAATCCTTGCACAATATTGTTAAGAATTTGTATGGATTTGATTTGTTCTGTCCTAAAGTGTAACTTAGTCTTCCCCATCCTAGAGATGTTAGGATATGTTGGAACAATCTCTCATCAGCTATAGACAGAAAGCAGGCCTGAGAAGATACCAATAGGAACATTGCCAACATGGTATGTTCAAGCCAGTTTACAATAATTAAATTGGTAAAAGGGACATTAGGCAATAAAGTTGTGCTTTGTATTTCAATAAACAATAATGTGGCTTATTATATTTCAATAATACAATTACAACATTTCAAAAAGAATGCAGTTGCACAGTGTTGCTTTTAAAGGCTTCAGGAAAAAGATTAATTTAAGAGATTGAAGCAGTAATATTAAGAATGTTGGCTGAAGATGGACAGCTAAAATATGGTATACCTTGCTGAAATAATTTATTAATAGTCCATGTAGAGGCAGTTATTTTTCTACCTACTATTTAATTGTTGTAGATTGCCATTTTTAAACATAAATGTTTGACTTTTTCCCATTCTATTATATGGAAAGATCAAAGCATGCTCAAGGGAGTCTATGACAATTCACCATGGCCAACTCGCCACAGCCAAGTTATCCAAGTTATCCCATTGCGAGTTGACCATAGCAAGATGTCCTGCAGCAAGTTGGCCATAGTGAATTGGCTGTAGTGAGTTGTTT
The DNA here is from genome assembly GCA_009733165.1 of Naja naja. Classification (NCBI taxonomy): domain Eukaryota; kingdom Metazoa; phylum Chordata; class Lepidosauria; order Squamata; family Elapidae; genus Naja; species Naja naja. The sequence goes on from CM019148.1 coordinate 242,448,438, forward strand.
CATTCTGTGCTCAGGCTACATCATGTGATGCTGCCATGACAACATGACTTTGACACCCCTGCTCTAACATCTTAAACAATAGAGCAAGCTATCCTACATCCCAAACTGTATTATCCTGTTCTTCTGCCTTCTTTGCAACTTAAAAAGAAGTTGTTTGTGGGGAGGAAAACTAACTGGATTTTTTTTTTAAAGGAAGTGAAACCTACATGAATTGTGTATTTTGACTATTTTAGTTGGGGCAGAGATTTGCAACATGTTGCCCTAGAGTGACATATAATACCAAATCCTTTGGGAGGGAGCATACAATGAAAATCAGAAACATTCTCTCCAGGAAGGAATATATATTCCATGGATGTTTCAATATAGTGAATTAAGTCTGTGCATTTTTTTAAACAAAGTCCTTGTTGTTTAATGATGTGCTCTCCAATCAACCAATGGCTTCTGTAACTACCATCAGTAATACTTACTGGATCATAAAATAATTTGTTTTAAATTTAATTAATTTGTTCAATTAATTAATTACATTTTAATTAATTTGTTTGAAATTGGTAGACCATCATGAATACCTGGCAAAAGAAAAGATAAAGGGAAGTTATTCAATTAGCCTTTAAGACTCAGCATGGATTACAAAAATAGAATTGGAAGGGGCCATTTAGAGTAATGAATCCTACCTCCCACTTAGAATAAGAATTCAAACTGAACCATTCCAGGGAGGAAAAAATCTAGCTTAGTGATGGCAAAACTTTAGGGGTTTTCAGAAAGTGCCTAACTACACTTCCCCCAAACGTAAGAGAAATTATTATCTATCTCCCCATCATCTAGGTCACCCTGAACACTGAGGCCAGCACTGAGCATCATTTCCAAGGATGGGCCTGAAGTTGAGGCCCAGATTTTGATTTCAGCCCTAACACTACCAGTAGCACCCAAAAACCTTGGGGTATGGCACAATTGCCCTCATGGCTCTGTGCTCCTCAGGATCTGCCAGACTTACTTCAGGCTGTGGTCTTTTTTTGTTGAGAGGCCCCTGTGGCAGAGGTGGTATTCAGCAGGTTCTGACCAGTTCTGGAGAATCGGTAGTGGAAATTTTGAGTAGTTCAGAGAACTGGCAAATACCACCTCTGAATGGCCCTGGCCCCATCTATTCTCTGCCTCCTGAGTCCCAGCTGGATCTTCTTTTGTTGTCCTGCACAGGAGAACAGAGCTGGAAAGCAGGTTAGTGGGGTGGTGTGGGAATTGCATTTTTGCAGTATCCTTCCCCTGGAGTGGGGTGGGAATGGAGATTTTACAGTATCCTTCCCTTGTCATGCCCGCCAAGCCAAGGCCTTCAGTCTTGAAGTAGCTTTGGAGAATGTTTTTCCACTGCCTCTGCATCCTCCAAAAACTGTTCAAAAGCATGCCCCATTCTCACATAACTTCTGAAGGGTCTGGAGGCCACACAAGAGCATACCCCATTCTCATATTGCCCCTCAAAATCATGCAAGAATGGGGCATGCTTTCAATAATAGCTGTTGGGGTGTTGATGAACTTCCATATTCCTTAACACAGCTATCTCTGTTAAAACTAAACAAATCCAGTTCTCAACACTCAAGTTTCCAGTCTGAATCATTTTGTTGCCCCTCTTCATGCACATTCTGGTTTCTCTTAATCTTCTTAAAAACTGGTGTGGAATCTGATCAGCATAAAGCAAAATGGAACTGTTAATTCCCAAGATTCAGAAATAATGTCGCTGTTGATGCAGCTAAAATTTGCTTTATTTGCACTGCTGAATCAAATTCAGTTTCTAATCACTGGAATGGTAGGAGTAGAAGCAGGGTAGATTGGATTCAGCCTGTGGAAGCAATGTAATGCAGCTGAAGTGGCTCCAAACCATCTAGACTTAATACTGCAGGGAACGGCTTCCTGAAGACTTCTCCAGCACTGACTCAGTGCTTCCAAGATAGTTTCTGGACTGTCTACACTAGGTGTGTCAAACTCACATCATCATAGCAGCATCACATGATGTATCGAGACTTTTTTCCCCTTTGCTAAACCAGGTGTGGGCATGCATCCGGCCAGCAGGCCAGGACAACCCTGGTCTACACTTCTGAAACAGACTAAAGCTGCCTAGTCTGGAAGCACTTTAGTAAGTATTACTTTGGATTCATAGTACTTACTATACAGTTCTGGAGATGCAAATAGAATGTTTTGTTTATCTCCAGTCAACTGTAGTTAGGATGAGACCTATGACAGTTCCTCTGTAACAATGACCTCCCCAAGACTGCTCACCAAGGAAGCCTAGGGGATTTCAAGTTGCTTGAAGCAGACCTTAGGTCTTTGTAGTTTGGATAATCTTCAATCCTCTCAGCCTGCTCCTGCAATGCTTAACAAAGAAGGTTAATCTCAGGTATTGTCATAGCACAAGCTCTTCAGGAAAAGAATGAAAGATGCTTTAAAGCAGTACAAGAGGAAGCAACATGATTACTTCCCTTAGTTCTTGGAAGAAAGAGGACAATGATACTTAGAAAGCAATTTTAAGGGATATGCTTTGTTCAAAAATTAGTTGAAGTGAACCCATTCTTCAAAGCTTCACATAAACTCTGCAATTAGTTATTATTTCAAGATCTATTTCTCAAGAACTGTCATTCAGCCAAGTATCCTCCACTTGATACCTTTGCTTATGATTTTTATATCCTAATGCAGAATTTCCCTACAGTCATTTCATTATGAAGCTAAGTGATCAGTACATGGGAGAGTGGAGTTTTCTGGCTGTTAATGAATAGTAGCTTGTCCTGCTAGTCTTGGTGGAGGTTTTTATTTCTTTCTGATCCTTCCATATTATTTCTTCCTTGATTATTTATCTGGTACATTTTCATGCTTATTTGGATATTAGCTAATGAAGGCAATGTGTTCAAGACCATTTTTATTATTTTCAACATCCTTTGCCAACTTCAGCAAAAGTCTTGGGTGGTGTTTTCCTTGTGCTTCCATTTATTTTAACAGAAATGCTCTTCGCTGCTGTCAAATTCATTTACTGGATTTCTGAACAGGTACAAATAGTTTTAACATACAGGGCAACTCCTTTCCCCTTTTATTTCTTCTATTCATTTTGAACAAATTGTAACCTTCTACTCTTGCTCTCCAATCATGAAAGTCATCCCACTACATTCCACTATGCCTATTAAGTCATGCATTTCTTCCAATATCAAGAGTTAAAGCCTATCCTGATTATTTTTCATTAAAAGGTAATGATTACCTCAAATTGAGTTGAACCTCCCTTTAGCCCTGGTAGTTTTTACAGGATTCATTAGCAATAGCAATAGTACTTAGACTTATATACCGCTTTATAGTGCCTTACAGCCCTCTCTAAGCAGTTTACAGAGTCAGCATATTGCCCCCAACAATTAGGGTCCTCATTTTACTGACTTCAGAAGGATGAAAGGCTGAGTCAACTTTGAGTCTGTCAGGATTGAACTCCTGGTAGTGGGCAGAATTAGCCTGCAATACTGCATTCAAACCACTGCGCCATCACGGCTCTCATTCCTAAGATTCAACCCTACTTAGGTTTCTTTACTTCATCCAAAGTTGGCTAGGTTCTATCACCTAGCTGGGCTTTAGTTCTCACAATCTCAGAGTTACTGAATAAACAAAAAAGGCCAATGTTTTTTCCTGCTTGTTTTATTGAGTAGTTTAATAGGGACCATTATAGCATACTGCTATATTCTTCTAAAGTGCACAAGTCTTTTTCTGGGAGTTCTAACTTCAAGGTTTTCATCTCCAGTTCCCACAGGATTTAGTTCAAAGTCCTTTTGATCAAACTCATCATAGATTGGCCAAACTCATTTTTACAAGCCTTTGTAAGATGCTTCCCATCTCATGAGCAGTCCTGTCCTTGTTATTTCTGTGGGTTAATCAGTGTATTTTTTGAAAATAATGCAGTCATTAAGGAAGCACAAGCTGTTTTCTTCAAGTAAAATATTCTATTAGTTGCACCATCATAGGTGAGATAACTCATACTTACACATCTAACCTTCTGCCTTGCTTGCTTAATTTGAATTGTCTGATCTATTACAGCAGCACCTTCCTGTGTTCTAAAAGGTACTGTAAAGACAAACCTGATTGTAAATACTTTTCCTATGATTTAATTCATTTACTGCATTAACCAATAGAATAGAATTTGCAAATTATATAGTACTATGCCCAGACCAAAATCAATTAGTCTTTAAGTTGTAAGGTAGGCTAGATGGTGTTCATTTTCTTTATCAATTAATTGACTGAGGGAAAATTGTATTTTCAAATGAATCCAGAATATGCCTTGCTACACAAATTTCTTTGCACTTCCAAACTTCTGGATATGATCCTAATTTAGATTTTGTCACAAAACCAATACCAATCTTTCAATAAAGATAAGGTTACAAATATGTATTAAACTACCATGGCTTCTTTGGTATCAAATTTCCTCCAGGCAATAGAAATATTAGACTTTCTAAAATATGGCCTTATACTAATTTCAAGAATTTAATACTCCATTGCTTAGAACCACCAAAAACAAATAATTGCAAAAATGTATGGGCTATTACTGCAATTACTAATAAGGGATCCACTATATGGATTAAAAGAAGCTTGAGATACTGATCTTGGTAATCCCATACAAGAAAAAAATCAGCAGCAGTTACGGAAACTAGATTCACTTCAGCTTCAATGCCAGAAATGCAGGGGAAGATTATACAAAACTGGTACTGATGGCCTGGTAGACACTGAGTTCCATTTTCTGGCATTTGTTACAAATCTGTGCTCTACATGATGCTTTCTAAATGTGTCATAAATGCAAAAGCAAAAGCAAAACTCAACCAAATCTTGCAAAAGCTCCCAACTCCTGTTTTTTTTGCACAGATTTATCTTACTGATATAATAGAAAAAGAGGGTTGTGTTTTTCTCCTTCAACAAGCAAGTCTCAAAACTAATCTCCCTTCAAGTAAAATTGAATTTAAATATAATCAAACTTGCATTGCTCTGGCACATTCATTTATCTTGTTTAAAACCTATATGCAGCTCTCACTGGGACTTTCTCAGAGGTTGTTTGCTTTTTTTCCCCTCCTCAAAATCTGCCATCCTCAGCATTGTTGGTACATGAATGAGATGATGGAACACCAAGTACTTCTGTTACACTATCTGCAGGAACAGAACTTACATGCATGGCCTCTTCTTATCCTCCCATTATACTTGGAGTGGAAGCCCAAGAGGAACCGACATTTTGAAAGATAAAGCAGCAATTCAGAACAGATCTAGGAGAAGGAAAATTACACATAGCATGATTGATGAATTGTCAGCTCTTGTGTAACAAATGCTCTTCTTCCAAACAGGTGAGATAACTCCATACACAGACCACAGTAAGAAGTCAGTATCTCCACTGCATTTTTGTCATATAATCTGACTCTGAAAGGAACATTAGGATTATGCCCTCCTTTTATTAGTAAACTAAGTGATATTATAAAACCCTCAGGAAAGAATAATGCAAGAAGAATGAGTTTGCTAAGAAAGAACCTGTGTTTTTTTTCTAGATAAAGTTGTTCCATTATTAGGATGAAAACCCTATAACATGTTACATTTTCATATCATCCTTTAAGTGAAAAGTTAAGATTTTGTTTGACAAAGTTTGTAATGGATACTACTGCTTTCATCTTCATGAGTTTTGCTTTACTTTCTATGCTGTTTCTGTCTCGTCTTGGGTAATAATTGAGTTGGTTCTAGTAATCTTACATCATATTATTGATGCTATGCCTCTTCTCTTATGGCTATCTTCAGAGCAAGGTACATATGCACTTTGGGTAATTTACAAGCACTCTTTACTCAAGTGCTTTGAAGCAAAGCCCTGATCAGAAACAAAAGATAGTAGATAGCCCTGGAAAAATAATAACTACTTCTGTACAGGTGGGAAGCCTTACTGGGTTAGCAAGTTCCTAACCTCACCTCTGTTTCTAGAACTACAGCGACTCCTAATGCTAACAAAAAGAATGGTCTTAAGACACTCAAGAAAATCAGTCACAAGTAAAAAAGATCTATGTGGGTACAAAATATACTTGAGGCTAAAAAAAGGAATAACTTTAAAAGGAAGAAAATCAAAAGATTGTAAGTCCCAATCTGAAGAGGACAAAAAAAAGGAGATGAATCAGACTGCAACATTCATCTGGGCTAGATTGTCTGTGTGTCCTCTTGTCCAAATAAGCAGATTTCAGTGTATGATAGTTCCAAATTTACCTAGATGGCTTGTTTCCTATAGCTGAGCAATCTGTTATGAAAGGGAAAGAACTCAAATGATTTTTAAATAGATTTATTTTTAAAAAAATGTTATGTAGTAGATGACAGTAAAACAACATAGGTGTTAATTAACTAAACTTTATATCCAATAACTTATTTTCATTCAGAACTTGCCACTAAAACTGTTATTTTTTTCTTGCAAAAATACAGTAGCCAATTGATTGAGTGTATGTTAATGATTGCTGAATGAGATGATGTTTATTGTGAGCCATTTCAGAACTATGTTTGTATGGGCATACTGCAGCATATTAGTTACCTGCACAGACCATCCTCCTGCACCCATCCTCCTTTTCTTTCAAAGTAGCGTTTTAAAGATCAAGAGTTCGCTTTGGCTCAGGCAACGTATACAGAGCATCTAGATTTTTCATTTAAAAATATAGTTGCCACATTCCTGTTTGTATAGATTTAACAACTCTCCAGAGAGGTGAAGTCTTTGCTTACAATGCAGATAAAATATTATGAAAAGCCACAGTACTGGCTTTCAAGTGAAAGACAGTAGAAATTAAACTTTATGGTAACCATGAGCTCTTCCTTCTCTTTGGTTTTTCTTCTGGGACTTTAAAGCAATCTGAAAAGCACTGGTCCGCACTTGGTTTCCAGTGAAAAAAGAAAAATGCTGTAGCACTTAATTGATGAACATCACATCAATTAAAAACCAGGATCCACAAACATTGGCTGACAGTCAATTGCTACAATCCAGTGGTGGGAATAATTTTTTTTTACTACCAGTTCTGTGAGCATGGCTTGGTGGGCATGGCTTGGTGGGCATGGCTTGGTGGGCATGGCAGGGGAAGGATACTGTGAAATCTCCATTCCTACCCCACTCCTGGGGGAAGGTTACTGCAAAATTCCATTCCCTCCCCACCCTACTACCTACTTCCAGCTTTGTTCTCCTGTGCAGGGCGACAAAAGAAGACCTAGACGATCAGCTGGGACTTGGGAGGCAGAGAATAGATGGGGGTGGGACCAGTCAGAGGTTCTCTGTACTACTCAAAATTTCCGCTACCGGTTCTACAGAACTGGTCAGAACCTGCTGAATGCCACCTCTGCTGTCAGCCCAAATCCTTGATCTGTTCCCACACTGACACCAATCAGCACCAGTCTGATTGGAGCACCACAAAAATCATCAGCCATGCTACCATCCACCACGGTAATGAGTTCATTGAATCCTGGCATTCCACAAGTAATTCTATCAATACATTAACTTACAACCAGCCTACGAACCCTTCAGAATCCAAATCAACTGCACAGCCAACCAGAGTCAGCACCAACCCTCAACCATCCCATGCAATCCCCTCACCAGCAGTTCACCTCCCAATGGCCCTGCCATGATGTAACCTTCTTATCACAAGACCCATCACATGACACATCTGACCCATCACAAGAACTTCACTTGACACACCCACATCTGGAGCCCTCATAAGCAGAAGAACACTGACACACCTTAAATTCTGCTAAAGATGTTACCTAGCCTGGTAGTGAAACATTCAGAGACCATCCCACAAGCCCTGAGAGTGAATTTTCACCCTCATCCTACACCTGAGCTACAGGTATTCACCACTATTGCAAATTTGATTGTGGGTGTGTGTTGGAGGAATATTTGTGACAGATGAGGAATTTGTAGCTGTCAGTATGGCAGGTAACTAATGATGAAAGTGGAGCAGCTTGAGATGAGCAAACCCAACCGCAGGCAAGATAAAAAAAGAAGGAGAGCCCAGTAGCTTCACTACCTCAGCAGAGATGGTGAGTGTCTCTATCCATCCAGCAGCTGATAAAGCACCTTCCTCCCTCCCTCCAAATACAGAGGCATGCAATGCCAATGCTTCAGCACCAGTTTGGAACAAAGCTGACAGCAAGAAGCCAACTACCATGAAGTTGCTAAATGGTGGCTTCATTATAACTCAGACAACAAAGGAGAACAAAATTGTCCATAAGGCTGTTTAGAGATTAGACCAACGTATGACATAGAGATAATAGATGTAAATGGAACCATCTTCATCATGTTACATCAACCTATCCTATTTGGTCAGGCAGGGAAGGTGTGTTGTGGACTGTATCAATCAAGGAATTCCAACTGACACTTTCAAGGATCCAGGAAGAGAGCCTTCTCTGCAGTTGCTCCTATTCTGTGAAACATTCTCCCCCAAAAGATGAAGTAGGTGCCCACTCTCCTGGCCTTCTGAAAAGGTGTAAAAACATGGCTCTGTCATCTTGTTTGGGGTGTGCAGATGAACAAGCACCTGTGAGGTTGATTAGAACTCTGAAACCTTCCCTCCATCTTTCAATTAATTTTTAGTATCCGTTGCCTCTTTTAATTTTCTATATTTTTATGATTTCAATGTTTTATTGTACATCACCCAGAATCCATCTGTGAGGGATATGGGCAGTTATTTAATATGATAAACATTAGTATAAATACAATACAATATAGATTTGATGATAAATGTTAGGATAGAGGATGAGAATTAAGTAATCTGTTGAACCTTTTTAAAAAATGTCCCTGGAAAATGTCCCTGGAAGATCACAGTTTCTTTGTTGGTAACTGGTACCATTTCCAAGAAAAATCATCTGACAATGATATAGGACATGGGTGACAAATTTGCTGTGTCACATTGAAATCATGTGAAGTTTTGTGATGTTTTTCCCCTTTGCAGGGCTTGGGTAGGCATGGCCTGCACGTGGCATCTGCCTGCGGGCTGCCAGTTTGATGCCCCAGTATAGGAAAAGGAAGGTTTTACAAGAAGGGGAAAATTTGCTTTAGTTTTTGGCAGGGAGCAAACACCATATCTTCATATAGCAATAGCAACAGCACTTAGACTTATATACTGCCTCACAGTGCTTTAAGTGAGTTTACAGAGTTAGCATATTGCCCCCAACAATCGAGGCCCTTGTTTTACTGATCTTGGAAGGATGGAAGGATGAGCCAGCCTTGAGCCAGAGAGAATCAAACTGCCGAACTGCAGGCAGCTGGCAGTCAACAAAAGTAGCCTGGTGCAGCACTGCATTCTAACTGTTGCACTACCATATGCTCAAAAGTTAAATATAGTTGCACACACAGTGTATGAACATCATGTCTGTTACTTTCAAGCTTCAAATCTGTTTGACAGATGAAGAGAGAAGTATCAAAGCATAGCTGCATTAAGAAAAAAGTGATATTGAAGTGCTTCCTAGTGTGTTTTAGGTAATGTGATGATGAAGTGATTAGTTCTTTTTACTAGGAACAGTCCTAGCAACGGAATATACTTTAGAGTAGAAAAACCACATTGTATCTATGCTCCTTAAGAGCTTCAGATTCATCTTCAGAAAATCTGAGGATATCTCCAACTCACTGCAGGAAATAATATGCCAAAACTAATTTCTTCCCATCTGGCCAGAAAAACTCAACTCTGACAGACCACAAGCCTCCTTGAATTCATTTCCCCTGGTGTTGACACGGGACATCTCAGTGACATTAGGATTATGTTTTGTACCTGGGAGACAATTTGAGATGCATGATGGATTGGTCTCTATACTAAACTTATTACATGATGGCTTTGCCAGTAGAAAAGAAAAAGGCATCTGATAATCTATTCTACCCCATGTGCGCCCTCAAATATGTTCTGGGGCTAAATGGAGGGATAGATGAGCAGCACAGGGGGGAATGCCAAGATGGAGAAATCTCATTGTGTGTAATTGGATATTTACTTTCATGACATTGACTGCAGTCCCATTAGCATATATTTTCTCCTGAACATATGGTCTGACAGTTTGCACCTTTTTTATTGAGTAATAATGCCTAATACGTACATTTGCATGTCCTGGAAATTATTGGGCATAAGCCAAGCAAACACTCTGTGGAGATCCATACCTGCCTTGAGGTTGCATTTGGCTGTCATTTTCACTCAATTTAAGGGAATGCTTTTATTTAGCCCTCACTCTGCTCAGTCCTAACACACAACAGGCTGCTGCAATCTGCTTCAGAAAGCAGGATGAAGGCAAGAAACTGCTGCCTACCTGTGAAGTGTGGGCCTGAATGGGGGAAGCAGCTTATTCTACGGCCATACTATCCTGAACGCAGCTGATCCCGTCTGATCTGATCTCGGGTTGGTATCACTCTTCAAGGTCCCACTTGTGTTCCATTCTGTTAAACTGGGAGTTCAAGAGCCTGCAGTCTGATTCTGCCCTTGTCACCATGACAAATAGCCAGGAAATTATGCTCTTTATGCCATTGATGGGGAGATTCATTTCACTGCATCCTTATCACATTCATTTTCCTGCTGATTCAGTTCCAAAACATTACTTTATAAGCTGATCATTAAGCCATTTGTCTCTTGTGGATGTTTGCAAGTGTGAAAAGGGGAAAGGAAGAGGGGAAAATATGACAACAGAGCATCATTATATATGGTAGTTTCTGAATGCTTGTCAAAGACTTGCAGACAGACATTTCCACCCTGGCTGAGTGTCACACTATCAGCCATGGCAATATCTCCGCAGGAACAAAGGACAAGGAGTGAGACAAAATAGGGGGCTGTTTAAGCCTCAGATGCCAAGAGGACCAAAGAAGATAATTCCAGGTTGGAAATGATGGGAAGTCACATCCCGGATGCCTTGTCCATTAAGACTCTTTTCAATGGCTAAGGGAGATGATAAGGAAATTGTTATGTATGCAGGTTTGAATGTCATTGGTTTAGTTTGAACTGTTCTTGTAAAATGTCAAATATGATTGGTTTAAAAAGTGCATGAAAATCCTGCACTCTGATTGGCTGGCAACTGCGGCTGCTGGCTATAAGTAGCAGCCGCAGCCCAGCCAAATCAGGTCTGTTATGAGCTGTAGTCACTAATAAACTCTTCACTGAAGCACTCCGTGTCTGACTCTTCATGCAAACTTAACACTGGCGATGAAGGTGGGATCCTTCCTGAAGAGAAGACGATGCGGAAAACAAGCTGAGAGAGATGGCTGCGCTGAACACCCCCCCAGCCCCATTCGATCCGATGGCAGAAGACTGGGACTCGTATGCAGATCGCTTCCAAATGTATTTGGAGGGAAACGATCTCGCTGACATTTCCGAGAAGCAGAAGAGGGCGGTCTTTCTCACGCACTGCGGTCTGGCAGTTTTCAAGATGGCGAAGGCATTGGTGGGAGCTGCAGACGTGAAGGTAATGGAATGGCCTGATTTAGAAAAGCTTTTAAGAGCCCATTACGCCCCACAAGTATCGTGCCTCATTAAGACACACGAGTTTTACCATCGGGATCAAGGGGAAAGCGAAAACGTTAACGACTTTGTGGCAAGTTTAAGAGACATTGGGGGTGCATGCAAGTTTAACAACTTGGAAGAGGCCATGCGCGATCGATTTGTTCTAGGCCTCAAAGACAAGGTGCTTCAGAGCAAATTATTATTAAAACCTAAGATCACGTTGAAGGAAGCCATAGAAGAGGCCTCCTCAGCAGAAGCCACCAAGTCCTCAGCAGCAGCCATGAAGAAAATTAACAAGGCCTCAAGCCATCCTGATGTGGAAAAGTCCACAACAACTCATTGCGAGCAAATAGATTCTGAGTCAGACTGTAGTGAGGTGGAGGAAGGAATTTATAGACTCAGAATGGAGAGGAAAAAGAAAGACCTGGGAAGAAACAGGCAAGATTTTTACTGCAGAGGTTGTGGGGAAGCCACCCTGCACTGAATGCAAGCTTCTTGATACCATCTGCCTCCGTTGTGAAAAAAGAGGTCACCTAACAAGAGTCTGCAAATCATCCAGAACTCCACCCACAGAAGAAAGTTTCCTGACAAAGAATTCAAGCCTAACAACTTCAGTGAGAAAATGGGGCACAACACAGAAGCAAATGGGAAGAATGAAACTCATCAAACAGTCACCATTGGTCATTCTTCACCCTTAAGAAGCAGAAAAGTACATGTGAAGATACTAATTGAAGGAAGGCCTTGCCAAATGGAAGTGGACTCAGGCTCCTATTTATTTATGGTGTCATGGGACACTATTCACAAACTACTCCCAAACATTCAGAAGAAGCATTTCAAGAAGCAAGCACTGACTCTTAAAGACTACCAAGGGAACAAGATTCCAGTAGTTGGAACAAGAGAATTCAACGTGAAGTTCAAAGGCCACACCAAACGTTTGCCCCTGACCATCATGGACAAGGATCGCCCAAGCTTGCTGGGACTTGAGTGGTTCAATCCACTAGGCATCGAGGTGACTGGCATCAATCATGTGAGCAACACTGAATGGGAGGAGGCCTTGAAGTCTGAGTTTCCAGAGGTCTTCAGCGACGGATTGGGCTAGTATATGGGGACCCCTATCACTTTCAACCTAGATCCCAAGGTGCCCCAATTCGTTTAAAACCCAGAAGGGTCCCATTTGCCTTAAAGGAAAAAATTGATGCACAATTAGATAAACTAATAGCTCAAGGAGTTTTAGAGCCCACTGACCACTCCAGATGGGAGACACCCATAGTCACACCAGTCAAGACTGATGGGTCAGTAAGAATCTGTGGAGACTATAAGGGGACATTGAACCATGCGCTTCAACAGAGTGCATATCCAGTTCCAGTGGTGCATCATTTATTACATTCACTTGGCAGGAGTACAGTCTTTGCCAAATTGGATCTGGCCCAGGCATATCAACAACTAACAGTTGATGATGCCACTGCAGAGGCCCAAACCATTGTGACTCATAGAGGTGCCTTCAAATGTAAAAGGTTACAGTTTGGAGTAAGCGTGGCACCAGGCATTTTCCAAAGCCTTATGGAAAGGATGCTCCAAGGACTGCCAGGGGTAGTGCCTTACTTTGATGATGTGTTAATCTCTGCTGAAAATGACACTCAATTACAAGAGAGACTCAGAGAAGTCCTTACCAGATTCAAGAAAGCGGGGTTAAAAGTCAAGGAAGAAAAATGCACTCTTAGAACTGACAAGGTTGAGTTCTTGGGCTATATGATTGACAAGCATGGCATCCACCCTACAGATGCCAAGGTTCAAGCAATCAAAGAAGCCCCTAGACCAAAATGAAAAACAGATTTGCAAGCCTTCCTTGGACTTATTAACTTTTATCACATGTTCCTACCTCAGAAGGCAACCATTGCAGAACCATTACACAGATTATTGGACAAAAAAACTGCTTGGGTCTGAGGCAGAAAGGAACAATCAGCATTCAACAATATTAAAAGACTAATCACGTCTGATGCTGTACTGATACAGTTCTACAGTTCCCAGTGGGAGGGAAGCCCCTGTTGCATTTTACTCTCGCACTTTGACCAAAGCAGAGAGGAATTACAGCCAATTGGACAAGGAGGCATTGGCAATTGTTGCAGCTGTCAAGAAATTCCATGAGTATCTATATGGGAGAACATTTACCATTGTCACAGATCACAAAACTTTGTTAGGCATTGTGGCAGGAGACAAACCTACACCCACTATCCTGTCCCCAAGAATGCTTAGGTGGACTGAATTTCTTGCTGCTTATTCATACAAGCTCATCCACAAGCCTGGCAAAGACATTGGCCATGCTGATGCTTTGAGTCACTGCCCACTTCCGTTTCACACTGAGGACTGTGAACCTGAGGCGCACACCTTTTTCCTAGAAACTGTTGCCAAGCTTCCAGTACACGCTGCTGAAATTACCAGAGAGACTGCCAAAGACACTTTATTGGCTCCTGTTATAGGCTGGATTAAGAAAGGTTGGCCTTTTCAAGATCTACCTCACTTTGCCCAACCTTTTAAATCCAGGCAAACTGAATTATCTGTATTAAGAGAATGTATTTTGTGGGGTAACAGGGTGGTTATTCCTGAAAAACTGCAAAAAGAGGTTTTGGAAATGTTACATGAGGGTCATCCAAGTATTGTAAGGACGAAGGGATTGGCCAGGAGTTATGTATGGTGGCCAGGTATTGACAAAATGGTTGAAAATTGGGTTGCATCTTGTCCCAACTGTCAGGTAGTCAGGCCTGCCCCACCTCTCACCCCTACACAGGAATGGGAATGTCCTAGGGGCCCATGGTCTAGGATTCACATTGATTTCGCTGGCCCTACCAGAGGGCACACCTTCCTTATTATAGTAGATGCATATTCCAAATGGCTAGAGGTCATCCCTATGGCATCCACCACAACTGATGCTGTCATCAAGCAGCTTAAAAGCTTTTGTAACCCACGGGTTACCTGATGTTCTTTTCTCTGACAATGGCCCTCAATTTACATCCAACCTTTTTGAATCCTATCTAGCCCAACAGGGTATCAGACATGCCCTGACTGCCCCTGGGCACCCTTCAGCTAACGGCCGGGCTGAACGCATGGTACGTTTTACCAAGGAAAAGCTTCAGCAATTGGGTCCTGGGGAAATCACTGAGAAAGTTGAAAAACTTCTTAGTGTTCAGCACATCACTCCTAACCCATCAACTAACTTATCCCCAGCAGAGTTGTTGATGGGTAGGAAACTTAGGTCTCCCCTTGACCGCCTTCATCCCATTTACGCACCCAACGCACCACTTGATTCCACTAGCAAAGTTTGCACATTCAGTGTGGGTGATTCTGTTTATGCTAAGAACCTTATGGGTGAACCTTCATGGATTCCTGCTGAAATAACTCAAATCACAGGCCCTCGTTCTTACAGGGTACAAACAGAGGATGGTGTCCTCTGGAGCAGGCACATTGATCAGCTTAGATCCAGATTACCTCAGGAACATCTCAATTGTTCCTCTCTAGTTCCCATACCTAATGCCTTTACTAGGGGGGAAGGGGAGGAGCATGAGGATAATCAGCAAGCAAGAATCAACCCCATGTGTAACAAGCCATTACGACAGGAACCATCCCAAAACCTGTCACAATGCCAAAAACCATCCTGACAAGTGGAAGATTGCACATCACTACCTGACTTGGGTGCTGACATCGGGTTGGAGATAGGTTGGGAGGAGAGACCAGATTGTAACAATCGAACAGGGTCTTCTTTCACTGGAAGCCTGAGTAGGGAAATGTCAACAGACACATTTCCTCTCTCACTGGGTGAGAACATTAAAACTTCTGAACCACGAAGGTCTCAACGTACACGTAAGAACCCCACCTATTTAAAAGAATACATTAGATAGGTTGGGGTTTGGTATGGACTGAACCTAGTGGGGAGGGGTGTTATGTATGCAGGTTTGAATGTCATTGGTTTAGTTTGAACTGTTCTTGTAAAATGTCAAATATGATTGGTTTAAAAAGTGCGGGAAAATCCTGCACTCTGATTGGCTGGCAACTGTGGCTGCTGGCTATAAGTAGCAGCCGCAGCCCAGCCAAATCGGGTCTGTTATGAGCTGTAGTCACTAATAAACTCTTCACTGAAGCACTCCGCATCTGACTCTTCATGCAAACTTAACAGGAATAAAGAGACCATCACCTATTTGTTTCCTAAAAAAGTAAAGAAAAATGTAATTACATCTTACAAGAGTGGTATAATAGTGGCTGTATCTCAGTTCTTAGTATTTTGAGGGGACCGCATGGTAAGGAGAGGCAGGACACAGCAGGACACAGCTTTTAAAGGCTTCAGCCACTGACAGGACTTCTATTTTCCTGCCAGTGGCTGAACCAATGAGTGGAGTCTGCTATCAGACCATATAAGGATATACAGAACACCCCTCCCCTCTTGGTGCATGCTGACCAATCCGGTCTCACCTACAGTACGTAAAGATGTAAGTAGGTGGGGCTTTTATGGGTGCACCCAGACCTGCGCACCTCACTTGTTCCTGGGGCAGCGGCCCGAATGGGTCTGCTGCTGCTCTGGTCCCTGTCCACGGAATACTCTGGAACTCCACTTGTGGTGCAGCCGGGACCATCGAGCCAGAGACCTCAGGCACACACCACGGGAC
Source organism: Naja naja (assembly GCA_009733165.1). Taxonomy (NCBI): domain Eukaryota; kingdom Metazoa; phylum Chordata; class Lepidosauria; order Squamata; family Elapidae; genus Naja; species Naja naja. Next base: position 242,464,561 of record CM019148.1, read on the forward strand.
TTCTCCTTCACTTGGTAGGAACCAATGGTTTATTCGTATGGGGTTTGGTGTTTGTTCCACTGCTCGCTCTGTCGTGGGTGTTGCATGTCAGGTGTTAGGCCGGTTGTCTAGATTCGGGATCCAGCCCCGTAGTTGGTCTATGTGGCATTCCCAGATTCTTCCTTCTGCCGTCTCCACTCAGTAGGACTTGGGTCCCGTAATTGCAGTCACTTTAGCCAGGACCCAAGTAGGCCCACTAGTGTAGTTATGGGCGTAGACCGGGTCCTCTGCCACGAACTGTCTGCATCTTCCCATTGAATCTGGGGCTGTAGTTCGGATGGACTCGGTCGAGCATAGTCCTCAGTCTGTGGCCCATCAGCAGCTCTGCTGGGCTGCGGTGTGTTGTGTGTGGTGTTGTGTGTTGGGCCAGTAGCATGCGGTCCACCTTTTCCTGCCAGTCCCCGCAGTCCATCCTCCTTAGTGGATCGGACTATGATCTGCTCCTGCCCATTCGTGGCCAGGTGCGCAGGGGCTGACAATGCATGATGGATTCCCAACCCGGCCAGTAACCCCTCAAATTGTTGGGATGTGAACTGAGGTCCGTTGTCCGAGACCAAGATGTCTGGCAGGCCATGGGTCGAGAAGATCCTTCGAAGCGTCCTTATAATCGCCTCCGTAGTGGTTGACTTCATTATGGCTACTTCCAACCACTTGGAGTATGCGTCCATGACTATAAGGATCATTTGTGCATGGAAAGATCCCACAAAGTCAATGTGCACCCTGGCCCAGGGTGCTGTCGCTGTTTCCCATTTCCTGGGGGTGGCTGCCGGTGGCGCCAGTCTGGTTTCCTGGCAGGGTGTGCAGGTGGCAGCCCAGGTTTCTATGTCCTTGTCAAGGCCTGGCCACCAGACATAGCTTCTCGCTAGGGCCTTCATCTTAACTATCCCGGGGTGGCCCTCGTGTAGCAGTTCTAATATTTTATTCCTTAGTGGGGGGATTACTACCCAGTCTCCCCACAGTAAACAGCCTTTTTGCATTGACACTTCTGCCTATCTATTCTTGTAAGGCTGGTATTCCTCACCTGCTGTTGTCCCTGGCCATCCCCTCCATACCCAGTTCGAAATCCGCACCATGACTCTGTCTCGGCTCATCAGTCTTGCGATTTCAGATGATGTCATCAGTCCGGGCATTATGCTTTCCACGAGCAGTACTGACATGGATGGTGCTGGGTCTTTGGCTGGGTCTGGCAGGGGGCAGTGGCTAAGTCCATTGGCGTGTGTGATTTTTTTCCCCGGCTTGTGGATCAGGCAGTAGCAGTACGCAGCCAGGAAAACTGTCCATCTTCGCATCCTTGGCAACAGTATATTTGGTGTGGGTTTGTCACCTGTGAGGATGCCAAGTAGAGGTTTATGGTCCATGATCAAATCGAAACACCTTCTATATAGGTATTCGTGGAAGTGCTTGAACCCTGCGACTGCTGCCAGTGCCTCCTTATCTATTTGACTATAGTTCTGCTGTGTCTTGGAGAGGGTCTTGGAGAAATATGCAATTGGGGCTTCTGTTCCATTGGGTAGCCTGTGGCTGAGGACTGCACTGATGCTGTAGGGTGATGCGTTGCATGTCAGTGTCAGAGGCAGCGTCTCACTATATTGGATGAGCATGCTACTTGAAGTCAGGATATTTTTGATCTTTTGAAATGCATCGACCTCGCATTTCCCCCAATTCCAAAGGGCCATCTTATCCAGCAGCCTGTGGAGTGGTTCCACAATGGTCTCCTTCTGCGGTAGGAAAGCATTGTAAAAATTAAACAGGCCTAGGAATGCTTGTAGCTCTGCCTTATTTTGTAGGGTGGGGGCTTCCCGGATGGCCTTTAATTTTCCAGTCATGGTCGGATGCCCACAGCATCTATGAGGAATCCAAAAAGATTCCACTTGCGGCACTGCTATGTGGCACTTGCTTCTTTTTAGCTTAAGCCCCGCTTCCTGGAACCGGGCCAGTAATGTTCTTAACCACTCCATTAGTTGGCCTCTATTGTCTGCCGAGATGATGACATCGTCAAATTATGGCACAACCCCCAGTATGTTGTGTAATAGCCATTCCATGATGCTTTGGAATAGGCCGGGTGCTATGCTGACTCCGAACTGGAGCCTCTTACATTTGAACGCCCCCCCTGTGCATGACTATGGTCTGCGCCTCTGCGATTTCCTCATCGACAGGTAGTTGCTGGTAGGCCTGGGCCAGGTCTAATTTGGCGAAAATAGTCCCCCAGCCTAGGGAGTGTAATAGGTGCTGTACCACGGGCACTGGGTAGGCGCTTTGCTGTAATGCCCAGTTCAATGTGGTCTTGTAATGGAGCACAGATGCGAACTGACCCATCTGGCTTTATAGAGGTGATGATTGGGGTCTCCCATTTTGCGTGGTCTACCAGTTCTAGGACCCCTTGGCTTATTAGTTTATCCAGTTGCTCTTCCACCTTTGGACAGAGAGCAAACGGAACGCGACGGGGTTTTAGGCAGATTGGCGTGATGTTTGGGTCTAAACTGAAGGGGATGGGGGTCCCCTTATACTTGCCCAATGAGTTGTCAAACTTGTCGCTGAATTCCTTTTCCAGGTCTACGATGTCTGCAGCTGGCCTGGGTGGGTTGGTCTCCGTTGCATGGACCCCGGTGACTCCTATTTGCAACGGCTGGAACCATTCTCTTCCAAGCAGGCTGGGAAGGTTCCAGTCAACTATTGTGAGTGGCAAGGTTCTGGAGAATGTGCTGTATTCTACGCGTGCAATCTTTTTTTCCAGGACGGGAATTCGAGAGCCCTGGTAGTCCCTCAGTGTGCTGATTTGTGGCTGCAGCTGGTCACGCTGTTGCTTGGGCTGGAGCTGCTTTAGGGTGTCCCACAAGATCACTGAAAAGTAGGACCCCGAGTCCACTTCCATGCGGCATGGTCTGCCTTCTATGTTCACAGTGGCCATGATCTTATTGGCCTCGAAAGCATCCGTGTGGCCCACTCGGGCTTGTGCATAGTCCACATGGGTGAAGTGAGATTCTTCCTCTCTGGCACCATCTCGTCTTTTGAATTTCATGCCTCCCAGAGTTTTCCGCTCTCTGATCTGGTGGCCATATTGCCTGGCAGGTGATGTCGCTCACCTGCCCTGCTTACTTGTGGGTTGCGATGCATGGAAAACCTCTGTGATGTGGCTCCAGCATTCACATCTGCAGCATACGGTGTCCCGAAAATGGCAGGCAGAACAGTGATGGTGCCCGCTGCAGCCGCTGCACTCCTGGCTCCTGGTCTTCCCGCCAGGCTTGCTGGACCTCAGTTTATGGACCTCCCCATCATCATTGTCGCTGCCTTCAGATGTGGATGCATGAGGCAACAGGTGGCGATCCGTGGTGGCTGCATGGATCTATCCCATTCCTCAGATCCACGCCGCCGAATTGTACAATGATTCAGCAGCCCTTGCCTTGCTGACGACTTCTTTAAAGGAGATGTCCTCTCGAGCCAGGAGCTTCTTTTGGAGCACAGGGTCTCTCATCCCAAGGATGATTCAGTCTCGGATCATCCCCTTGGTGTCCGGGAACTTGCAGTTCTTCGCGAGCCTCCTCACTTCGGCCACAAACGCATTGATCGTTTCCCCTTCCTCTGGCTCCGCATGTAGAAGTCATAGCAGCTGGCCAGGTAGGAAGGAGAGGGGCCATAGTGTCCCTTGAGGGTGCATTGCAGCTCGTCCCAGGACACAGTCTGTAGGTCATTGACGACCAAAGCATCCGCCATCTCATAAATCTCAATATCACAGTACATTAACAACAACGCCTTCTTCTGTGAATCGGGGGCGGATTGCAGTACATTTACCTCCAGGTGCAAGTTGAAGCGGCCCATGTAAGATGACCACTTCTCCTTAGTGGGGTCGAACGGGATGGCCATGGGTCAGCGGGCCATGCTGGTTACATGTTGGGTCATTCTGCTCAGCTGATGTGTTTCCTCTGGCTGCTCCTAATGGCATTGGCTTGCCACGAGGTGTCCTTTGATCTCTCCGCAGTTCAGCATCCCACCTTTGTCACCAGTATTTTGAGGGGGACCACGTGGTAAGGAGAGGCAGGACACAGCAATTCAAGCAAACTCTTTTATTCAGCTCTATAGCAAAAAAGCCGCTCAATCGCAGCAAAAACCGGCTTTTAAAGCCGGCACTGTCCAAGGCTTCAGCCACTGATGGGACTTCTATTTTCCTGCTGGTGGCTGAACCAATGAGTGGAGTCTGCTATCAGACTCCACTCATTGACCATATAAGGACATACAGAACACTCAGTTTATCTGTGCAGTTGGTTTTCCAAGGTCCTGCAAAAATGTGATAACTTCTTCCCAAGTCTAGCGAGAAAATCTATGAAGGATTTTTACTCATAACTAAGCCTGACTCTGTATCATCAGAAACTCTGACATAACAATACGTCAGCTAAAAAGAGGTTGGATTTTTGCCCCAATTTTCTTCCAGAAAATCAAACTCTGTCCTTGAATGTTTTCTCATAAATACCCTGGGGCTGTAATCACTGGCTTAAAACCACCCAGTGATTTTTCTGGACTGACAGTGGACTTGAATTTTAAATCTAACCTTAAACCTCAGCTCAGCATTATAATAACTACTCCATATGTTCAATATATGGTCTTTTTATAAACTGCAAGCTTGGGTGATGCTGATGGAAGAACTTACCTTTGTATTTTAGCCCATCCCATTTTAACTTCATTGCTTTAAACTTCAAATGTGCAGGAAGACTTGAGCCAAAGGCTCTATTAAAGGAAGATCATACACCTCACACACTTAACCATAGTGTAAGTTTGACAGTGGAATCAGTTTCCTAGAGAAAACAATTGAATGGTTCCAAACAGAGACTGAATAGCCACCAGTTAGGGATGCTTTATTTTGGGTCCTATACTGGACAAGAATGTGAATTCAGTGGATTAAATATCACATTCAGTTTACGACTCTCTGATCACATGGATCTATGATGGTAGATGTATAACATACATCTGGCCCGACAGCTTCGTGACAGCTTTTGTCATTCAAATCAGTCACAGTTCAAACAAGAAAACAAGACTAGGCTCAGGAATCAGGTCCTTGATAGCTGTTATTTGGAAACAAACATTCAGCTCCATAAATAAATCTTGCAGCCAAAGAGGCATTCACCTCAATCTAGACCTGGAGTAACAATTTTGAGTACACTATTTTTCCACCATGGTTTTTGAGTAAGTCATAATGGCTACATTCACAGATATCACTGATCTGCAATGATGAATTTAATTGGTCAAAGCCAAAAGCAAAGAAGTCTGTACATATTTTAGACTGATGTTTAAATCCATCCTCATTCTGACTAGAGTGTCCTCCCAGTAGATCCACCCACTTGCATTCTTAATCAGTTTCACCATTTTTTAAAAGAGTGGGGGGAGGCTGAGTGAGAATTCTTACCATGTGTCTGTGAAAGGAAGAAAAATAAATTTGTGGTGTCTTCTCAGTCTCTGCATAAAACTCAAATCCCATTGTACCTACTATAGAAGACTGGATATTAAAAGTATGGAATTTAGCAGAAATGGCAAAGATATCAGCTTACTTGAAAGAACATTCACAAGAAAGATACATTCGGGACTGGAGAAAATGGATCGATTATATCCAAAATAGATATGGGACTAAAAAGTTTTAAATAGCCTATGAATGAAGATCAGAAGTTAAGAAGATATGTCAAGAGATATGTTATTATTATTATTTTAGTCTGTATTAAGGCAGTTAAAGTGCTGAAGGGGGTATAAGTGTTTATAGTTTGTTAGTATATGTTTGAATAAGATTGCCAGATATAACACCCTGTATTTTACTCTGGGAAGTCCCGGGGGGGGGAGGGCGAGGGAGGGATGGGGGGGGGGGCCTATTGTTTAAAAAAATGTCTTTTTTGTAAAACTTTTCAATAAAGAAAAAACTCAAATCCCATTCTTGGAGTCAAAGAGCAACAGCACTTCCCTCAGTCTTATAAGGAATTCAGAACTGCTGATCCTAGTTGTACTAATTTTGAGTTCTGCAATCAGACGAACAGGGATTAACACCAAGATTAATACTAGACCAAACATCAAGGACTAAACAATACCCCAAACAAGGAATTACCAATGCAGAAAAACAAGCTAGCAGTAAACAACAGCCTAATTAAGGAACCATCAAGACTGCTCCTACCAACATTGACAGGGAAAGCCACTAGTATATAAAAATGAGAGCAACCCCCTCCGTTCTAGCACTGATTATGTTACTTATTTTGGTAATGAAATGTCTACAAGAAAATAATGAAACTCAGAGAGCACCAAGGACCCCACTATTTCAAGTTGTATCCACTATGAATACAGGCACAAGAAGTCAGGAATCAGGATAGAGTTCAAAAGCGCTACATATTCATTTCATGCTATCTATACACAAGAATCTGAATTACTAATGGTCAAGGCAAATTGGCAGCAGAAAAGAGTCAACAGACTTCAAGGGGGAGGCTCAACATGGGCCTCTTATAGGGGCCCAGAGACTCCAAACTGATGATGCATTTGATACCTCCCTTGGGCTCAGCCTGGTTGTCTCCTACAACTGGTATCCTAACTAAGTGAACAACATATGCACATACTCTTTGAAGAAACTGGGAAAAGTCTCAAAAGAAATGCTGACATCTGTGATATTTAATCTGCAACAACTCATTCAAACATGGAATATAACTTTTAACACATTTGATCACTGCAGGCATCAGTATGAACTCATATTTAAGTTCATTCATTCAGGGTTTTTCTTCTTATCCATAAGACTGGGATTTGTTGCCCCCATCTTCAAAAGAGAATGAAAAGATGTATATACATAATTCATGGTGAGCTTAGTTATTGAAGCTTGCAACTATCAACCATGACATATTGACATCTACAGCTTCTCAGATGTTCTTTTTTTCCCTATAATTTTTATCAAGAATTTAAAAAGGGAGATTAAAAACTAACAAGAACTAATATAAGGTCAAGAAAAGAAAGAGAAAAGGGAAATCAAAAAGTTAATAGTATAAAAAGAAAGAATGAACAGATCTAAAAGAGCTTACTTTATAGCAATTACAAGTACAAATACAAAATTACCTCTTGCTCTATGGTTACATTAAATAAAATCTCTCTTTATCTATTATCTAGTTTTTCTAATCATCAAAATCATAAATTGTGGACTCATTTATTTGTGTTTCACGCAAAATGTCTATAAGGGGTTTCCAGTCAGCAATAAATGTAGATATTTTCTCTAATCAAGAAAGTCAGATTAGTCACCTCTGCAAGTTCCATCATCTCCACCAACCATTGCTCCATTATGAGTAACACTTTCTACTTTGGAGTATATAATCACCTCTCTTCTCGTATATAAAAATAAAATTCCATGTTGTTTTTTCCAGCTGTTTATCCACCAACACCAGAAGAAAAGCCTCTGGTTTCAATTGTGTCTTTAAGATCCCCTGACTTCATTTCTGTATTTATATCCAAAACTTTCTAGCTTTTTTACACATCCACCAAACATGATAAAATGTCCCTTCATGTTATTCACAATCCCAAAATAAAAACTACCTTTATACATTCTAGACAATTTCTCTGGTAACATGTACCAGCTTCTCAGTTGTTCAATGCAATGAATGACATATTTACTTATCAGTATATAAACAAAATCAAATCAATTGTTTAGCTGAGCCTATAAAGTAGACCTACAGTTGATCAAAGCAAACAAAAACAACTAAAAAATCTCCACTACAGAAAAATGTCCCTAAAGAGAGGCTCCATCTGCTTCAGAGACACTCTAGTGAGGTTCGTGATTCTGTAATATAATGCAAGGGCCAATTTAACATTGGATCTTGGATTAGGCAAGAGGTTATGCAATTATTTTATTCAACAGTTCTCTGCCTCTGGATTCTTGAACCATCTAATGCTAGAGAGGAAGGGGAGAGAGAGAGATCCTTATTTTTTATGGAATACTAAGAAAAGCTCTCTCAGGTCCTTCCTATATTTTTACATTTATTTCTTTGTCTATTGTGACCATATTATACAAATATGTATAGCTTTGTCATAGCTTATTGAGGTGGTATTCTGTAATTTTTACCTTTATTTTCAGATATATGTATTTAGCAGAGGTAGCGATGCAGCTTATGTATCTCATCACAGCCATGTCCTCATCCTTTGTCTCCACTTGACATCTCCACCCACTCACATCCACATATATTAAAACATTGGGCTATAAATACATCATTCTATCTGATCTCTTTGGATTGCAGAGACCTGGAAACTAATTCTAACTTTACCCAGTCCTATATCACATTTTAAAGAAAACCAACCTGAAAAGACAAAATATAAAGAACTTTATTAGGTTTTGAATAGACCTGTTAAATCAGTTGAACTGTAGACATAATAAATTAAATATCCTAATTTCTTGGGTCTACTATAATCACAATTAGGTCTTGCTTCAAGCTAAAATTAGTTCTGAATTATTAACAATATTATTCAAAATACAAAATAATAGGAATGAAGATAAATGGGTTAAAAAAAAGTTGCTTGAATATTGTACGTTCAAACATTATGGCAATGCACAAAGCCAACCATGGGAACATCATTAGTCATGGTTTCATTGAAATTAATGTTATATAAGTGTTCTTATTTTCCACTACTCCCACTGAATTCAGTCTTCAACATTTGATGGATTGGTTGATCCATAATCAAAGTATATGGTATAGAACTACCATGTTTTAAAATTGCTAAGAGAGGATTACAGAGAAAAGCAATAAATTTGGGAGCCCATTCTATCTGAAACCTGTATTATCTTTCATTTTAAATATGTATTATAATATTTTTCAAGAAAATTCTTATGGATGTATTGCAAGAAAGGAAGGAGGAAAAGATGAAACAGTACAAGGGAAAACTCCTTATCTAGATAAGGGACTTGTTTCCTTTGTATGGCAAAAATCAGCCAGAAATATGTAATGTTTAGAAAGGAGCATAACTTTTAAAATCTGTATATTAGTGACCAACACTGTTTTTTTTTAATTGCCAGTTTAATGACTTTATGTCCTTCTGTGTACCTGTTTTATTCTACTTAAACCATTATAGAAACAAAAATCCAATTCTAGTCACTTTTGGACTAAATAGACTGTAGATTTTTAAGTAGCATTGTGCATATACACATATATTGCCTAGTGTATTAAATAACTTGCAGCTTTGTTAATGCTTTCCCCACCTCTAACCTGAGAAGTTATGAGCACATACACCTGAGATTTTTAGTGTCTCATAAGCAGAAAAATGGGTACTTATTACATGTGTTTTAGAATTATAGGTGTGAATTGAATTCTATCAAGCCTTCCTTCCTTTGTAAATTAGTGTGGGTACAAGCTATAATATTTTAAAAGCATGAGATATAGCCTGATAACATCTAACACAAAAATGTGAGCTTTTTATGCATTGATTAAAGGTTAACAAATGTGTTGTGATATATATTTTATGTTATATATGGCTCAGAGAGTCCTATGCAAATGTTAAGCAGGTAGGGTCATCACATTCAGCAGAGCTGGCTTGTTACCATTTAAGGTAAATGAAGTAATGTACCTTACCATCTATATACTGCCACCATCCCATTAAAACTAGATTTCTGCACTAAAGACAGTCCAGAATTTGTCTTTCTTGTCTTGTCATTTTATTCACCTCATCACATTTATTCTTCTCATCATATTTATGTGAGAACTTTCATCACATTCATGTGACAAAGTTTACTCACCTTGTTACATTCATAAAGTCTTCTTATGAATTATAGCCTTGCATCCTTCTGAGGTCGGTAAAATGAGGGCCCAGATTGTTGGGGGCAATATGCTGACTCTGTAAACCACTTAGAGGGGGCTGTAAAGCACTGGCAAGCAGTATATAAGTCTAAATGCTATTAGACATGCTTAAGATTATCAACAGGAATTAGAAGTTGAAAGGTACTAAAGAGAAACACCTTGCATTTTTAATTGGTAATGACTTAATTTTAATTTTGTTCTTAACTGTTTTAACTCTGCTCTTATTTATACTTTTATATTACTTTTAATCTTTTTATTGTAAACTGCCCAGAATCACTTAGTGAGATACAACAGCACTTAGATTTATATACTTGTGCTTTACAGCCCTCTCTTAGCAGTTTACCGAGTCAGCATATTGCTCCCAATAATTTGGGTCCTCATTTTACCAACCTCGGATGGATGGAAGGCTGAGTCAATCTTGATCTGGTCAAGATCAAACTCCTGGCACTGGGCAGAATTAGCCAGCAATACTGCACTCTAACTACTGCACCACCACGGCTCATGATAGTGGTGTAGAAATGTGATAAATAAGTAGATAAATAAAACATATGCAGGAAATATAGAAATATATTACCATTCCCAAAAATGTTCCGAATAGCAAAACTTGTTCACATTAGTGAACTGATGATGTCATGAACTTAAACAAAAGGAAGCCATGTTTCCTGATCAAGACCAAGCTTCAGAAGCTGAACTTCAGGATGAATTGAAGCTTACCTGTTTCATTCTTCAAACCTATCTTTGTATTCAAGATCCATCACTTCTAATCAGTGACACTGAAGTCATTGAAGGACAAACCAGTTCACTCCTGGTTAGCTGAAATGTTGCTCTACCATTTTTTTAAAAAAAATATGATCATTAATATGATCATTTAAATACATTATAATAATACATTGCCCATTTATAACCATCTGATTTAGAAAGGGAACAAGCTGTCTTTAAGCATTAATCAAAAATGGTTATTAAATAGAGCAAGGACAGATGTTCCAGCCCAGCATTTTTATTCTCAACCTTCTCATTGTGTTCCAGAATATCTGGAAGAAACTGTAGCCACCTCCAGTTTAGTGTAAATTATTGCATTTCAAGTATCGAGTTTCAGATCATACATATCTTCCCCACCAATTCTATAAGAATCGGGAAAGAGAAGGTATGGTCATACTGCACACTTCAATCTCTGTTTCTTACATAGGTTTTTGAATACTAAACAGTGCTAGTGCCATTTTAGGAATATCAATCATGTAAATATTTTAATCGTAAAATATCTTTTAGGGATAATTGGACAGGAACTCACCATCTTTCTGCATTTCCAGATCAATAGAATACAGAATTAGACAGCTGTTCAAAATTTAATAAATATGAATTATTTTGATTTGTGAAGATCTCAGAAGTTCCTAGATGGTACTAATGTCTTTAACCCTCTGATGTGAAGGTCTGGATTGCTTAGAATTTGATAGATAAAAAAAATGTCAACCTTATACCTGAAAAGGCTCCTCTACCCTTAAAACACTTTCAAATGTGCACCGATTTTTAATAAGGGTTGCAGATTGCCCCGACATTTCTTTCTTGGGTTTATTTTGATAACCTGCAAATAACATCACATGTGTGTGTTTGGAAACAGAATGTGCATTCAATGATAGCAAACCTTATTTCAGTGCAAATAAATGCATCTGCATTAAGTCTTTGATGCTTTTCTCACTCCAGCTCATGAGCATCCAAAATCTTCTGTGTTATCATTAAGCAGATGCAAGAAACTTCATGCAAACCGAACGGGAGCAAATGAAGCATGGAAAAAAGTATAATGCTGTTTTGCTTCACTGATAACAAGTTTAAACAAAACCCCACCTGAAAAGAAAACATGATTAAGTGGAAAGTTATAGAAAGGATTGCAAGATGTGCTAATGAGCTTTGTTTGCTTGCTTTTTTTTTTAAAGGTTGGAAGCTTTGGAGTTTTAGCTAGACAGCCAGATCACATAATAGCTTGCAGCAAATGGTTTTAGATAGAGAGGATGGCACAAGAAAATCAATTTTAAAAACTTAAGAAAATATGGTCTAAAACATGATGGAGCTCCTAACATAGTAAGACTTTTCATGAATGATCTAGCTGAAAAAATACATGGTAGAATATTTAATGTTGGAAAAGGTAGGGAGATTCACCTTATGAGGAACACACAAAAAAACCCATTTGTACATGTGATAATTGCCAGGCATCTGCAGTGATTTACCTTCAGTAACTGTGTTTGACTTTCCAGGGGCATATCTGAGGTTTTAAATGACACTTCCTTCTTAGATTCTAACATAATCTCATGTATTCTAGTGTTCACCCTATGGCCTACCAATCGTGACCTTTTGTTTTGTTTTGTTTTGCATCTTCTGCATTTCAAATCATGTGGTTTACAGGTGATCCATGGTACTATCTGACAACATGACATTTGGGAGTCTCAGAGAGGTTGAAATGAAATTGCAGTTGCGTCAGTGGTGGGATTCAATTTTTTTTACTACCGGTTCTGTGGGCGTGGCTTCGTGGGTATGGCAGGGGAAGGATATTGTAAAATCTCCAGTCAGAGGTGGTATTTGCGGGTTCTCTGAACTACTCAAAATTTCCGCTACCGGTTCTCCAGAACTGGTCAGAACCTGCTGAATACCATCTCTGAGTTGCATCAATTCACTGACATAGGAAGATTTACATTGATCTAAATGTCAGGATTTTTAGAATTGTTATGATGATTAAGGGACCAATTTGCCTACGTTTGCCGTTGAAAGAATCCTTTATTTAAAGGGATATCCAGTTTATCTGACTTAAAGAAGAAAAATCTTGAAGTTGCCCAAGTTCCTTCCATGACAGAATGAGCAAATCACTTGTCATCTGGCCTGACTTTTCTTACATAGTTAATTGTATTATATTCTACCCAAACTGTAGAACTGATTTCCAAGGGTGGATCTATACAAAGAGTTCCATGTATAACCATTATGCAGATTTGTGTCCTCTTTTGCTATACATCTACAATACTCTTCCTTAAAAATGCCTATTTCTAAAGTCTATTGTCTTACAATCACTTAAATGAACTTTCTTTATTTTTTTACTGTTGAGAAAAAAATATATGATCTTACTTCCTTTCTTGCAGAAAACAACATATTTTTCATTGTTATTGTTGCAATGGCAAGAAACCCATTTCCAAAAGCAAAATAGCTTTCAGAGGCCCACACAATAGGGATGTATAAATGAATCCATCTCTGGTCCGGCCAATATCCAAGTTAGTTTTGCTCTATGCTACTAAACTACAACAGAGAAAAATAGTTCTCAGACTCCTGGAAATTCTTTTTCATGTCGTTTGAATGAAAAGATAAACACACCCATGCCTCCCAATGGCAATGCATACTTGTCTCTCTCACCAAAGGAACTTTCCTTTTCCTCCTCCTATTTCTCATGGCAATCAACATGACAGGACAAAAACAGTAGGTTAAAATGTTTTCTATGTCTAAAGATCATTGGTTTCTCTATTCTAGCTATTGGTTCTTTCCCATTAGTAGTCTTTCTTACCTTTATTCAAAATACCTAGAGAATGCTTATATTATGTGGCTCATTTTCCTGACCATGCTTACCATGTGTTTGTGCCATTTTCCATAGCATAATAAATTTCTCTTTCAACTTTTGCAATAAAAAATAAAATTGTAAGATAGACCCATCCCTAAAGCTCATTAACATGTATGGTGTTCCTTAATAATGGCTGCTCTTGAGGAAGTGGACAGATTCCTTGCAGCTGTTAGTGAAAATTCCTAGGTGTTAGATGTCTTCTGGTTTGCTAGGCCTCCTGTGAAGTGATGTGTGGGTTCCTGTGAAGTGATTTGTGGGTTCAAATGATGATTAATTCATTCTTGGGGGAGGATGAATTACTTTAAAAAAGTAGACTATCTCTTCCTTGAGAATTGGACCCCATGATGTTGCACAAGTTCCATCATGCCTCCAATTTCCTTTTGGGAGGAAGATTGTTGAGAACATGGTTCATTTGCAGCATTAGAGAGCTTTGGAGGAAGGGAAATATCAGGGCACAGGCCCAAATGACATTGATTTCATGTTGATGACCTCTGGTGGTAATGCAATGTGGGAAGAAAGAAGTGATGTATCTATTCTGGCCTTCTTGATATCTCAGAAGATCAACATTGTTGATCTTGATATTGTGGGATTGACATAAGAAACACTGATTTATAGTAGCTCTCCTTCATTTGGGTCAATTTTGGTTTTGATAAGGGGGGGAGGTCCAGCTCTCAGTCCCTGCTTTGATACCCACAGGGTTCCATTCTATCTCCACTCCTGTGTAACATCTCTGCAAAGATGCTGGGTGAGGCATTCATTGATACAGTATTCATCAGAATGCCACAGATACTCAGTTATAAATATCAGTGGCTATTCAAACTACGCAGATGAAGCTTTGTCTCATTGTTTGGAAGATGTGAAGGTCTGGATGGGGCAAACAGACTCTAGGATTGACTGGCTGTGGATTTTTGGACCATTTGGGTACAAGGAATGTCCTTCTTTATTCTGGATGGAGCTGTGCTTTCATGGACAAACCTGCTGCACAATTTGAGGTCCTCTCCTTGAAAATCAGAGAACAGACATGGGTTGGAGAGCATTTGTTCAGATTTAGCCAATTGCTTTTATTCCTACATGGGGTGGGGTACTCACAATTAATCATATCCCTTGTTTATATTATTGCTGTAGAAGAAATTGCCACTGAAGACCACACAGAAGCATCAATTGGTCCAGAAAGTACCACATGAGTTGAGGGAATTACCAACTGTCCATGTAACACCATTACTCTGTGAACAACACTGAATAACTAAATAGAATCAGAAAAAAATAAGGTGAAAAAAAAGGTTTTTGGAGCCTTATATTTACATACTGGTTTTCAATTAAAAAGAATCAAATAACAAACCCCCCAAAAGATCATGAAGAGTAGCTTCACACACAATCTACTCTCCCATAGAATGGTTGGTTTGGTTTTGGCTTAACTTATTGTTAATCGGGAGGCAGAGAATAGATGGGGGCAGGGCCAGTCAGAGGTGGTATTCTAAACTACTCAAAATTTCCCCTACCAGTTCTCCGAACTACTCAAAATTTCCACTACCAGTTCTCCAGAACTGGTCAGAACCTGCTGAATACCACCTCTGATGCAGCATCAACACAGGTTATATCAAGGGAAACCACATTCTTGTTCTTGTAGCGCTTGTTGCATTGACAAGTATTCACACCACTCTAAAAGTAGTTTACAGTAACCACTGTGGATAATAAGGATTGAGCATATAAAACAGAGTTTTGGGGTTAAAGCTAGATGTGGAGAAAACAATATTCTCTTTTCTCATTTATGTATATTAGACAAATGGCTAATGGCCAAACCCCAAATGAATTGTTGAAGCATTCCATTTTTCCTGAGTTTAATCTTACATAAATTAAACTTCTCACAAATGACTATGCAGGATAGAGTTTTCAACCATATTGAATTTGATTGGTATCCTGTGCTTTGCTAGCACCACTGACAACTATCTCCTCACTGGTCTGACTGTCATTCATTCTGAAAAACAGTATATTACAACCAGGAAAGAGTGGATTTACTGGCTATAATTGCTATTTTGTAAGTCTCTTTTGAAATAAAACATGGTATTTTCCCTAAACACCTGAAAATCTCCCCTTTCTAGCCTCTCAGTCTTCTTTTTCAGATAATCTATCTTTCTTTCACTCTCCAGCTTTAAGTTATCAATCATTTATTGCTTGACAGAAATCATTTCCTCAGATGGGCTGAAGTCTTCTGTTGTCCACTAACAGCTAAGCTCTTCCTAGTTTTCCTTGACCATTTTCCACTCAAATGTACTCACAAAGTATGGACCTAGACACTTACTGAGCCTGAGGCTGTTTCCTGTTTTATTGGTTTATCAAGTGAATTTTCAGACTATCTTTTAGAATAAATTCTCTTCACAAACAGATTTAGAGTAAGCAGTAGAGCTGCTTGCAATAAAACAAGATTGTACTGTAACAAAAACAAAAACAAAACTATTGAAAATTAAAGCTCAAAAACTTAAATCAATGCCTTCTTATACACTATTAATCAAACTAATAAAATTCTATTTCTTTTATTTTTAAAGAAAATTATAAAAAAGAATAGCAGCATATCACTAAATAAGATTAAATCTCACCACTGCATAAAACTGCACTGAAACAATGACAGAAATTAAAACAGTTACTGCATCATAAATTATCTAAAAGTTAAATAGAGTAAGAAAATATTTAGGAATTTATTAAAAGATTATAAGGCAGCATATTCTACATACGTATATTTCAAAGAAAATTTGGTAAAAAGAAAAAAACAGAATACTAACTTCCTTCTAAAAGTGATGAATAATGATGGCAATTTATAATACTGGACCATGAGCACCAATTAATAGACAGTTGCCCACAAAATCATAAGGAGAAAGGACAGTCTTTAAAATGAAAATAATTTCTTCAAAAGAGATGACTGCATCTACAATTTCTATATCATTCTGAGTGATCATCATCATTCCTTCAAATTGCTAAAATGTACAAACTTTTATTGAAATTTGAAATAGAAGAAGAGCAAGTGAAAATGTATGATAAAATGAGCTCCACATTTTGGTTATAATGTACAGATGGAACAATGTGTGGCTGAAAGGATTCCATGTTCATCATTTGTACACAATTCTATTTCAAATGCAGCCTTACAGTGTTCAAAAGCATAAATACTTTTATCTACTTTAAATCTTTCTAATATTAGATAGATAAAAGAACCATTGACAATTATTTCCCTCTGCCACTTGTTCTTCACTTGATTTTATTTTACATTCCCCTTGAGAAAATTCTAGTATCTCACAATAAGTTAGTCATTTATATTTGTCTATTATTTCTCATCTATAGATGAGAGCCACAGAGGTACTTTCAGGCAAAACCTGAGTTTGCATCTATTCCGTATTCTCCCTATGGCATGTCTAATATAATGATTTTTAAAATCCATTAACCTTGATTTTATCATCCCACAGATACTCATGCTATCCAATTCTCAAGTCATACACTTCTAACTCCAAAAGCCTTCTACTTCTCAGCAGCACTCACTCTTCCATCCAAACGAAACAATAAGCTGAAAAATACCACCGTTGTCATTGAAGCAAATGGGGATAACAACTGAGGTCTTAGAAAGCTAGGCAAAGAGCCACTTTAATTTCAAGGTGATGTTCAATATTAATTCAAGTCTCTGAGGTAAGAAATCTGCCAGCCAATGTTATTTATGTTTTTATTTTGCACAGTCTATTCTTAATATGTAAGTTTTCCAAATGGATTAGAAATAGACTTTGCTAGAAATTCACCCATAATGTAAAAGTTCTTATTCCTGTCATGAAAATTGATCACTCTTCAAACATTTTATCACAAAACTTAGAAACCTTAGCATTACCTGAATAAAAAAATTAGAACAAATATTTCCATTTTTTTAAAGCACAGAAAAGCAACCTTCTGTTTTGGACTGTCATTTTTCCATTAGCGACTTAGGGTGCCTTCCAGAGTCACCCAACCATCACTGTCCTTAAAAAAAAAAACAGTAATGAGGACAGATTTTATATCATTTCAGTGACAGCTGAGCAAATACTATGAAAAAGCTATAAGTCACCAGTGGAGAAATGACCTACAACTGCCACAATCAAGTCTCATCACCTGGCTGGGACTGATGAGAGCTGATGTTCAAAATATCTGGCATCTGTGGTAAAGGGGATTTAATCAACAAGAATTATCAATATAACATGCTTTGAAACTTGCTTTCCCCAATGGTACATTAGACTCATTCCATCCTTGTATTTTGCAAGGTGGTGAACATAGCACTTTTCCATGCCTTTGGCTCAAATTGATTGTGGACATTCATTTTGGGTGTGCGTGGATGTTCTTAATTTTGATATTTTTTCTCATGCTTAATAATTATTATTCTTGCTTTGTTATTTACTGCCCAGAGTCTGCACTGGCAGTTTATGAACAAACTTGTAAATAAGTAAATAGCATTATTTATGAAGCCACTATTATCACTGATAATAATTTACTTTTAAATCTCTTAATTGGACAAGGCAGCTATTGCAAAATAATTGTGTTTTAAAAGAAGCTGATTATTGCGGTTTAAAAAGGCAGAAACTTTCCACTTCGATTGCATTGGGTGTACATGTAGATAGGTACACTGTCGGTTTTATTCATTTAATAAAGGATGATACTCCAATTAGTCTTCTGGTGTCACTTTCCATCAAAATTTAGATATTGCTTTTCCTGATCGATTTGTATGAACATGGTTTGGATGTATTACTTTTACAACCTGTTTCAGGCATTTATTGTAAGTTTTATTTCTGGGAATTGTTTTAAAGTCCAGTTGTGTGGAGAAGAAAAGGGGCAGATCCTGCTTGCCTATCCAACAGGGCAACGATAGTAAAATAACACACACACACACACACACACACAGGAGGGAGAGAGGGAGGGAGAGATCATAATGAAAATCCTGCTCTTACACACTTGAATACTGAAGTTTGATACAAGGGGGTAAGTTTAATTCAGATCATTCAATTTACAGTAAATGGCATCTGATTCCAGATGACTCTGGGCAACGCTAATGAAAAATATGAGGTATCAAAAACAAAATAAATGTAGAACAATTTTAAAAAAGGAGGAGGAGGCCAACAACAGTACCACAGTTGTGATATTTTCATCATGATGCAAGTTTTCTCACCACCGAAACTCCCTTGCATTATGGGCCTAAATGAAGGTAGAGCTACACTTCATTTATCTGCCATAGAGGAGCTGAAGGAATTGAGAATCAAGGTGAAGGAATTGAGAATCAGGCTGAAGGAATTGAGAATCAAGCCACATAATCCTTCACTCAAAGGTCCTGAGGCCAAGAAAAGTTACTTTGGGGAAGAAAAGTCACTGAGGAATCATGGCCTTTCTCAGGATTATTTGCAGAGAGAGAAAAAAAGTGATTTTTCTTTTTGCAGAACCATGGGAAGACAACTGGAAAAACTTTGGCCAATGAATTTAGAAAAGGGATCTGGAAAAGTTCCACACCAAAGGCCATTTTATGTGTGACACCTGGAATATATCCCATGCATGTCCTAAATGTGCTTTTTCAAGAGGCAGCTGGATTTTCTGGTTTTTCTTTGAAGACATTTCGCTGTCATCTAAGAAGAAGCTGAAGAATCTTCTTAGATGACAAGTGAAACATCTTCAAAGAAAAACCAGAAAGTCCAGTTGCCTCTTGAAAAAGCACCTTTGGCACATCCATAATCTGGATGACTGAGAATCTCCATAGACATCCCATGCATGACCTTCTAAGCCAAGGGGATATTTTAAAAGCCTGATGGATTTTACAATCTCAGCTTTATGTGCTACAGCAAGTGAAAGCATCTTGCTGACTTTAGCTGAACTTTACCTTGTTAGTAGTAGGACTAGAGATCACCAGGAATTCCTAGGAGTAGAAGTGAGACCAGGTAATTGAAAAATAATCCTGGAAATAAAGACAGTAGCCAACCACTTCTATATTATTCCCAAATCAAATCTTTATTATGGTCAAAGACCAGCATTAGGCAGGATAGGAACTGTCAATTAAAAAGCACAGGAAAAACATCAAAGTTAAAAACTGGGAGATATGAAACAGAATTTTATATTTTAAAAAAACAAGTCTAAAAAGAATCTAAAAGGAAAGGTGGAAACATTAGATGCATTTACAGGAGCATAAAGGTTAGTATATGGCAGAAGAAATATATCACAGTACAGAGCACTCTAGAATTGCAAACTACATATTATGGCACAGGTCATCATCTAACAAATTTTAAGTAGAACCTGGCAACCCTGTATGTCGTAGCAGGGCTATAACTGAAAGCAGAAGAGAGGCATAGAATTGTCCTATGTACCTAGGATATTAATGCAATAATGATGAGGTAAGACTAGTATGATTGTCTCAGGAATTCAGGCACTGGAGAAGTACAGGCTCTGTTGTTTTTGTGTGTCCAGAGTTATAGGTGCACTGTGTCTTTGGGCACAAGAAATTTCCTGTAAGTTCCCTTCCTTCCAGAAAATTCAAGGACAGCTGAGACATTTTGTAAAGGGCCTTTGGTGGACAGGCAGTTTGAGATTAGCTAAGTATGCTGTAGGGGAAGCAGGCTACCTGTTGGTTTCATTGATAATAAAGGTTGGAGAACTGGCAAGATCCAATTGTTACTCTGTGTCTATTATATGCTGTTTGGTGAGTGCTTTAGTCTGATCATACCCCATGCTGAGTAGATGACCCAGACAGAAGCCAATGGATGAGATTTTAGTTGCAACTTTCCCCCCATATAGATTGAAAGTCACCCCTCATAGCTAATAGGTCAGGGGTTTAGTCATCGATAATCTAACTGCAGTTTTCATGAGGCCTGCCTCCACTCTCATGGTGGCATTCTGGGACTTGAAAAGACTTGATCTTAGAAATTTGGATTGTTCTAAAGGTGCAAAACTGTAGAACATATTCTAATGGTGCAAAATTGTAGAAGGCCCAGCTGAGAACCATAAAGAAATTATGCTATTGACTTGGTTTTCAATAGTGCTGCAGGAATACAATGGCACCGTCCTGTCTTGAGGAATTTCAGATTGGCAGGTTAGATTTCTGTGAATTTTCAGCAAAGTAGTTCACTACTCTCAGGTATTTGAAACAAGAGACATCCTCAATGTTGTGGCCATGCTTCAAAAGTGGCTCTTGGGCTGTTGCTAAATTCCATTGCTTGGGTTTTCTGGTAGTTGAACACTAGCTCATCTTCCTTCCCATACTGTGTTAGTGTTCTCAGGGCTCTTTGAAGGCCAATGGATATTCTTGAAACACCTGTTGTTTCTGCATTATCTGCAAAAAGTTGAATGATTTGGTGCAATTGTTAGTGCTGGCCAATTGTTAGTGCTGGCCTAGAAATGGGGGGGGGCTCTAAGTTCTAGTCCTACCTTAGGCATAAAAGTTGGATGGATGACTTTGGGCCAGATACCCTCTCCCAGCCCAACTCATCTGAGGGTTGTTATTGTGTGGAAAATAGAAGAAAGAAAGAGTATTAGATATATTTACCACCTCAAGTTATTTACAAAAATAATAAAGGCCAGATGAAATTAATATTAATATTACAAAAAAAATTCCATCTGTGAAGGTACTTTTTAAATTTGTGCATCATCAAATTAACTTAGTGAAATAATTTCTTAGTGAAAGAAAAGAATTAATCTTTTGTTCCTTCAGATGTGTGCTATGTTATTGCTCTGCAGGAGAGGGAGAGAGGGAAGGGAGGGAGGGATATATATATCCCACCCTAACTTTTTTGCCACTGGAACTTTACTTCTTGATCTGGGCTCTGAGACTTTTTTAAAAAAAACTTCTACCACTTAAAAGCATTTGAAAAACTCTGCCATAGACAACTAAAAAAAATAAAAGATCTATTGTGGCATCTAGTTTCTATGGATAAGTAATTTTCATAGAGCTAGGTGAGGTTTATTGTCATCTAAATAAATACTGAATTGCAAGTTTAGCTTTCTTGGTGCTGTAAAACAAATACAAATATACAATTGTTTAGCTTTTTTCAAGAGATGCCTGTCTTCCTCTGGATTGTCTTTCCATTTGTTCTTTCAGGCTTTCTCGGTCCTTTTAACGTAACATCATTCAGAATGAGTCTATCAATCTTTCATCTCTGTCTTTTTAATTAAAGAAAATGCCAATTGCACTCCAGCTAGGTCAGGGGAGAAATTACACAAGTAAAACAGGAAACAAGTAAGATTACGTATTCTTCCATTTTTCTGGATAAAAATAGCACATTTTTAACACATTTGAAGTCCATAATAATGCAATAACCTTTGGTAGGCCAACAAAAAATTAATAAAAGTGCCTGTACAAGTTTCCCAAATCTGTTCTTCAAGCTTAATGATTAAAAAGCTGAAAGAAAAATTTGAGAAGTGGTGGAAAATAGTATTGGTGATGCTGAAGCCAGGTCTACACCCTAGTTGTTTGCAGCCCTATTTCAGATCCTGTAAAACCTGTAAACTCATATAGGCATGCTTTAAAGCAGTGGTGTCAAACTCAAGGCCCATGGGCTGGCCCAAGGGGTGCTTAGATATGGCCCACACTAACCCTGGAAACAGCAAAGGACCAGCCCATGGTGTCTCTGTCAGCAAAAATGAAGCTCAGGAGAGGGTTGCAGGAGGACATTGCAACCAAAAACAGAGATCAGGGGCCTGTTTTCGCTGGCAGGCCACCACAGGCACCCCTGACATGAGTGACATCAAGCTGGCCACACCCACCCCAGCCACCCGAAGTCAAACACAACTCTGATGCATCCCTCAATGAGATCAAGTTTGACTCCCCTGCTTTAAAGAGATGAAACAGTGTGTT
The DNA here is from genome assembly GCA_009733165.1 of Naja naja. Lineage (NCBI taxonomy): Eukaryota > Metazoa > Chordata > Lepidosauria > Squamata > Elapidae > Naja > Naja naja. Next base: position 242,486,804 of record CM019148.1, read on the forward strand.
ATACTTCTTTCCTGCAATTCCTTCCTTTTTTCTTCTTCTTCCTCTGTTCCTCCCTCCCTCCCTTCTTTCTTTCTTTTTGCCAGATCCCCAAACTTCTTTCCCAAAGTGGCCAGTGGACAACTAGATTTTCAAGCCTCCACATTTTCCTAATCAAAACTCATCTCTAAGTTTGTTACTATGAGAGAGCAATATGCAATCTTCTGATGAATTATCGGCATGTAGATAAATTAAGTTTGATTGAAAAATACTAACTCACCAAATTGACTGCAATTTGCTGCGCATAATATGTATGAGATAGTGGTGTAGGTTGGCTGTTTTAGAAAAAAAATAAATCTAACTCCACTCCCTTGGGCTCACAGAATTAATCTTTGTAAAGTAGTTCATTTACCTGAATATAAAGCATCTAATTAGATATAGCTCTATTTTGGCCCTGCCAAGGACATCTAGGGTGGAATATCAAAGTCAAAAAAGTCACAGTGGTAACTGCCATTGTGCAATCAAAGCCCCAGCCATTTTTTTACATGGAAAAATGGGCAGGTTTTCAAATGAATGATGACACTGCCAACCTTTTCTTGATATCCCCATCCCCATCCCTCTCAGTTAAAGAGAAACATTTATTCAACAACAATCATTGAATTTGTCTTACAAAGGTAGGTAACCAGTTACATGAATTATAAACATACAAAAGTACACATCTCTTACAAGAACAATACAGCTTCTTTGGAGAATTATTTCATATTAAAGAGATGCATAGTGTCTCATGGGTTTTGTTTGTCCTCAATGTTTAAATATAGCAGTGGTCAGAGACATTGTTTGTTGTGAAGTGCTACTGATGATATTATCTACTTGGAAATAACACATCTGCAGACCAACAACCAAGCTCAGAGAGCACCAAAGACTCCACAGTTCAACATAAGCTAAAGATTTTCTCTTCTATCGGTACATTGTTTCTTCTTCAGACAATCTTCCCACTATCAAAAGAGCTGATGGGTCTTATGAATGAAACCTTGTAAAAAAAACATAATTCCCCATTAATTTGAAACTTAAGGTTTGTTTCAGACCTTGATGAATAAATTCAACATGGAGAATGAAAAGAAAACAAGCACAATCTCAAGCTATATGTTGATAATGTTTGTTGATGTAGCATCTGACAGAGTCTTAGCATTTAGGTTACTCATACTCATGGTTTCAGAGGGGGAATAAATTCAATTGAAAATATAGGAAATTTTGCTCCTATTACGTTTATTAAATTGACATATATACTGATACCAATGTTTGCAGGAGATTTGAATTTAGATTCTTCTGGGGAATCAACAAAGCAACACCTTTATGGTACTAGAAGTAGTAATAAAAATTACAGGTCAATAATATGCAAAAACTCCAAGGCTCCTAAACTGAGATTCGACTGAAAATGAATGTGCCAAAGATGTTCAAAACCGAGCAAGAGTCTTACCACAAAAGATCATTCCTGCGTAACAATATAGTGCTAATAGATATACTGTATAAGTTTATTTTATAAGCTTATTTCATATTTTTCATCCAACTCCTTAAAATGCTCTGGGTAGCTTTGTGTGCTCATAGGAACAATGAGAGTTCCATTACAGCTAACAACTAGGGCACAGTTACTTTAATCTGAACTAATTTGCACTTCTGAAACTAATATGTGGACTATAAGGCAATTATCCCTCAGTTTTGATACCTTTAAATCCAAACCAAATTAAAAACTGAGTATGTTTGGGGAAACTGTATACCAAAAGACATATAAATAGGAAAATCACTTGCAAGTATTTTAAATTGGGGATATTTTCCTCTTTTGAAAGGAAAGGAAAGTCAAAAACCCAGCATTTCCCAAAGTAAACACCATGCCTTCCATATCCAAACAGAGCAATTGGTTTTTTGGTTTTGGTTTTTGTTTTTTTGCTATAGGTGCTTTATCATCATCTGAGCAGATGTACCTGCTCTGGGAAATTCACAGTAGATCCAATCAGATTTATATAGATCAAGGCACGATTTAAGCATGCTGACAGGGAAATATAATTTAGCAAGTAGCCCTTATGTGGTACAACAGCAATAGTAGCTTCTATGATGATGAAGCTGTAAGCAGTACTAAAAATACAAGAAGGGGGTCTTGTCAAATTGTCATCTGAGAAGCTCTTGGCATCGCTGGGTTCCTGGAAGGCTTCAGAGTGGCAACAGAGACCAACTCAAACTTCCAGGAGCTTCTGTGAGCTACCAATGGTGCTGATGCCTTGGCATATTAATTTGGAGCAATTACGGAATGCAGAGCTGTGAACAGCTTATGGGCTTGGAGGGGATTCATTCACCCCACAGCAGACATTGCTAATGGGCATTGGCAGCTGCCCAGATCTGTCTTAAATCACAAAAGAGCTTCTGGCCTGTGCCCATACTTCTGGCCTATTCATACTTCTGTTTTGTTTTTGTTTTTAATTTGGGGGGGTTGCCTATTTCTGCAACCAAGGAGCTTCTCTGATCACTCGCCTCAACTTGTTTTTAGTCCCCCAGGAATCATTTAGGCAGGGACAGATTTCAACAGGATGATTGTTAGACAGTTTGGTATTTAAGAGTCCAGAACTGTTGTTTGATGTCTGTGCTTCAATGATGGACACCTGAAACCAGGAGGCTGGCCTTGGACATTCCGAAACAAATAGGAGCTTGTGTGGAAGAGCAGTTCATAAGATATAACATTGTTTAAAAGTAAACAAAATGATAGTCATTTTAATCCTGCCCCCATTCACTCGCTCATTTATTTAGACTTTTCCGCTGTTGTCATGCATATCATGAGATGCCATTCAAAGGCCAAGTGTGGTTTTCATCCCAGAAAAAGTTGCTTCTGAATTAGAGACCACTATATCTATAGGAATCTAATGTTTATAAATGAGTTCTGCAAATATCATCTGCAGTTTCTTTCCTGGCTTTTATCTGCTGAACAAGGATGTTTATAAATAATGTACATATGCTGTTTATGGTCTACTTATATATATGCAAATGTTATAAAAATACCATAAGTCTCGAACGCTTCCTTATTTCATGGTGATGACACCTAGCATAATGTTGTCCCAGGAGCATCACATAACAGTATTAAAAAATCATTCAATGAAGTAACTTTTCTTAATTAGTCGGGGGGGGAATAGTTTGGTTTATACTTTAACATCAACATTTCTAATTCTGCATATTTGAATGAGTACTTGAGTTGTCTTTGAATGTATGATTTTCCTATTTAAAAAAATAGAAATGTGCTCATTACTAGAAAATTGCATAGAGACATCTAAATATTGTTAATAATAAAGTGTAACAATGTATTAAGAAGAAGCATGTGTGTGTGCATGTGTGTGTGTCCAGAGACAGAAATACAAAAAATGTGTCTAAATTTAATGACAATTTTTAAAAATAAGTATTTTAAAATTTCTAACTGAGATATAAAAATAGAAACACGGAAAAATCTCAGTGAGATTGGCTTTCCTTAAAATCACCTATTTCCTCTTCTTCCAAGGTTGGAAATTGTTGGCTCTCTCATTTAAAATACATTTTGAAGTGAAGAAAGGAATTTCCTCTAAGTATCTGAATCTTGGTCCACTGTCTTCCCATCTTCTTGGTTCAAGTGAACTAAACGGTTTATAAGCCCAGTTTTAATGCAGACTCTTTTCCAGAGTCCTCTCCCCAGCTGGTGTTATTAGTACTAAAGAGATTGAGTGAAAATTGGTTGAAGAAACATTAGCTTTTAAAATGTAAATCCTTCATCTCTGTCCAGATGGCAGCTTGGTAACTGGAGCTTATCAGAACTTCTTCGGAGGATATGATTCCAGCTCAACTTGATACAACATCCATATTAATATAGTAAACACAAAATAGCTGAAAACAAAATGCATCAGCAACCTTCCCTTCCTCTGTCTGGGGCTGATATGATTCATTTATTCCTCACTCTGGCCACTACAATCACTTTTCCGCTGTCAGCGTTACAAAAATAAATTTTATTACCGAATTTAATGTGGAAAGCAATCAGTCCCAAGATACTTTAGCTAATTCTTAACCAACTTTGATATAGACTATCTCTGCTGGTTACATGTTTATTTATTTGTTTGTTTGTTTGTTTGTTTGTTTGGATTTGTATGCTGCCCTATCTCCCAAAGGACTCAGGGTGGCTCACCACAATAAAAAAACAGAATACAAAATTTAAAATTATTAAAAGATATTAAATAAGAACCCAAACAAATATCTAAAACCCCAACACAATTACAGATAAAACCCCCATAAAAACCCACCCCTCAATCCAGGCCGGCCTGTTGGAACAACCACGTCTTCAGGTCGCAGAGGAAGTAACGAAGGTCAGGGGCCAACCGAAGCTCCAGAGGCTCACAGTGTGGGCCTCCCACAGAGAAGGCCCTACCCCTGGGGGTCGCCAGCCAACACTGACTCGCCAACGGCACCCCAAGGAGGCCCTGTCTGTGGGAGCGCTCAGGGCGATGGGCAGATGTTGCTGGCAGGAGATGTTCACGCAAATACCCCAGCCCCAAGCCATGTAGGGCTTTATAGGTAAGTACCAGCACCTTGAATCTCACCCAGAGGGCAACCAGCAACCAATGCACCTCACGCAGGAGGGGTGTAACATGGGAGTATTGGGATACTCCCATCACAACCTGCGCGGCCGCATTCTGCACCAGTTGAAGCCTCTGAGTGGTCCACAAGGGCAGCCCCATGTAGAGAGCATTGCAGTAGTCAACACGGGAGGTAACAAGTGCATGAGTGACCGTACGTAAGGCATCTCGGTCCAGAAAGGGGTGCAGCTGGCATACCATGCGAACCTGGGCAAATGCCCCCCTGGTCACGGCATATATTCATGTTGAATATATTTTTTTAGTGTATGGCATATCATACACCGACTAGCAATATATATTAAAATTTCATGTAGATCAATAAAGCACAATAAAATATAAATGTTAAAAAGATCTAGGTTCAAATATTAAGGTCTAGGCCAGGTAACCATTGAAGTGCAGCATTGTTTATATTTTAAAAAATTAGATACTGGACTAGTATACATGTTGAAATGATCATATCTTACATTCTAATGGGGTCTATGAATAAGATTTTTTAGAATTTACTTATCCATGGCTGGTTAAATAGAGCATAATTGGCTGGGTTTGCACCATAAACCATAACCTAAACAACTATATTATGACAGAGTTCAAAAATCATTCTAAAACATTGCTGGTTTAATTAATGGTTTTATGGTACAATCTGTACAACACATTAAAACAATTCATATCCTGGCTTAATATGAAGTTTACTGCATGAAATATATTGTGTAGTGGTTTAAAATGATGTTGTGTGAACTCCATGAATGGCTGTCCCTTCAAGGCCTAAATAGGTTCCCCCATAAATACTTAGCATCCATTTAGGTCATCACGTCCAACCCCTGCTCTGTACAGCAATCCAAATTCTTTATTGTTCTCCTGTTTTTAAACTGAAAGCCACAAAGAGTCATTCTGGAACTGGGCAGTCTCTGAACATAATAAATAAATTTGAAGCATTTCAGAGAGATGAAGTATAAATGTTTCTTTCCCTGAACTGTTTTCATTGTTAAGGAAGAGTTCTCCATCCTTGCACAAAGTTTAATTGGAAACTGCCTTCCTGTAATCTAAATCCATTGCCCCATGTCTTGAAAGATATGGAATGAAAGAGAATAGATCCTTCCCATTTTCTATGTGGTATTCTTTCAGGTATTTTAAGTGAGCTATTATAACCTTTTCAACTGCATTTTCTCCAGGCTAAACATAAATATCTCTGTTGATGCAGCCTAAAACTTCATTTGCCTTCTTTGCCCCTGCATCATATTGTTGGCTCATATTCAGTTTGCAGGCCATTTACTATTGCAAGATCTTTTTCTAAAGTATGATTACCAAACTATAGCTGTGTCTTTGATCTGTTTTTTCTAAGTCAACAACTTAGCATTTATCTCTATTATATTTGATTCTGTTACTTTGAGCTCATTTCTTCAACCTGTCAAGATCATTTTGAACTGTATGTCTGTTTTCTAGGATATTATCTATGTCACCTAGTTTTGTAAGTTTTCCACCTTGCCACCCATATTGCTAATGTGAAATAAATAACTAAATAAATTGAAGAGTAGAAGGATCCGGGGCTGATCCTTGTGGAACCCATCTGGGTTCAATTTGATGAGGATACACTGAAGACTGTTCTCTGAGTGAATAGTCTAACTTTCTCAAGGTCAGGAATTCACACCCTCAGCCCACTGAGAAAATAATCTGCCCTGTTTTTCCTTGCTCCATATCAAAGGGAGTTTTTTCTAATTTCCATGGGCATAAGATGTGCCATGTAGTCCAATGTTTATCATGGTGGGAAATGCCCCTTTCCTATGATCTTTCCTTAAACAAGAAGAGCAGAGGTGGTATTCAGCAGGTTCTGACCAGTTCTGGAGAAATGGTAGCAGAAATTTTGAGTAGTTCAGAGAACCGCCAAATACCACCTCTGACTGGCCCCTCCCCATCTATTCTCTGCCTCCCGAGTCCCAGCTGATTGGCTGGGTCTTCTTTTGTTTCCCTGCACAGGAGAACGGAGCTGGTTAGTGGGGTGGGGAGGGAATGGAAATTTTGCAGTATCCTTCCCCTGCCACACCCACCAAGCCAAGCCCACAGAACTGGTAGTAAAAAAATTTGAATCCCACCACTGAAGAAGAGACATTTCCTGCCCATGTTTCTTGCATGAATATCTTTTTCTTTTGTTTTGCCCTTTAACAATGTGCAACTATAATAAACCAGTCATCTATTTATTCTTGCTGCAACAATTATCTCAAATCTACTATAGTTACACATGCTATATATGTCCTTTCTATGGCTGAGAGTGAGTGACTGGCCCAAAATCATCGGACTACCTAAAATCATCCAGCTGGCATTGCCCTTAAGGGACTAGAATGAGGGCCTCTTGATTTCTAACTTGGTACCTTAACCACAATACCAACCTGACTTTCTCAAGATGTGCTTATAGAACCTTATTCCTAAAGAATTGGTGGGCTGTTTTTTGTTTGGTTAATTCTGGTAACTTATTTGTTTGTTTTTTTGCTTTTTAAAATTTATTCACCTCCCATCTTACCACAGAGTAATTCCTAGTGGCTTACAGTTACATCTAAGTTAAAACATAAAAAGTTAAAAACAAATATTAAAAGCAAAGATACATGGGGAGGTCATGGGTGGAATGGGGAGGAGATCAGGGGTGGGATTCTACTGGTTCTATCCACTTCTGTAGAACCGGTTGCTCTGAAAAGCAGCAAACAGAGAGCATACATAGAACCGGTTCTATGTCTGCTGCTGTTTTGGCCCACACACCCACCCGGGCTCTTACCTGACCTTTATTTCCTATGTTTTCAACTGCAGCTGCTTTGCGCGACACAGCTGCGGTTGAAAAATCAGGAAAAAGGGCTTTTTCAATCGCTGCGCACTTGCACGCAGCAGTGCTGAGCTGTCCAGGCAGCTCAGCAGGTTGTAAATTGCACTTGCGCGACTCTCACACTCACACATGTGCACAATGCAGAACAACAGAACCGGTAGTTATACCGGTTGGATCCCATCCCTGGAGGAGATGGTATCTGTTATTATTCAATCTGTTATGTATGCAGGTTTAAAGTCATTGGTTTAGTTTGAACTGTTCTTGTAAAATGTAAGAAATGATTGGTTTAAAAAGTGCAGGAAAAACCTGCACTCTGATTGGCTGGCAACTGTGGCTGCTGGCTATAAGTAGCAGCCACAGCCCAGCCAAAGTGGGTTTGTTCTGAGCTGTAGTCACTAATAAACTCTTCACTGAAGCACTCCGTGTCTGACTCTTTATGCAAACTTAACACTGGCGACAAGGTGGGATCTTCCTGAAGAGAAGATGATGCGGAAAACAAGCTGAGAGAGATGGCTGCGCTGAACACCCCCCCAGCCCCGTTCGATCCGATGGCAGAAGACTGGGAGACGTATGCAGATCGTTTCCAAATATATCTGGAAGGAAACGATCTTGCCGACATTTCTGAGAAGCGGAAGAGGGCGGTCTTTCTCACGCACTGCGTCCGCAGTTTTCAAGATGGCGAAGGCATTGGTGGGAGCTGCAGATGTGAAGGTAATGGAATGGCCTGACTTAGAAAAGTTGTTAAGAGCCCATTACGCGCCACAAGTATCATGCCTCATTAAGAGACACGAGTTTTACCATCGGTATCAAGGGGAAAGCGAAAACGTAAACGACTTCATGGCAAGTTTAAGAGACATTGGGGGTGCATGCGAATTTAACAATTTAGAAGAGGCCATGCGCGATCGATTTGTTCTGGGCCTTAAAGACAAGGTGCTTCAGAGCAAGTTATTACTAAAACCTAAGATCACGCTGAAGGAAGCAATAGAAGAGGCCTCTTCAGCAGAAGCTACCAAGTCCTCAGCAGTGGCCATGAAGAAAATCAACAAGGCCACAAGCCATTCTGATGTGGAAAAGTCCACAACAACTCATTGTGAGCAAATAGATTCTGAGTCAGACTGTAGTGAGGTGGAGGAAGGAATTTATAGACTCAGAATGGAGCGGAAAAAGAAAGACCTGGGAAGAAAGAGGCAAGATTTCTACTGCAGAGGTTGTGGGGAAGCCACCCCGCACTGAATGCAAGTTCCTAGATACCATCTGCCTCCGTTGTGAAAAAAGAGGACACCTAGCAAGAGTCTGCAACTCATCCAGAACTCCACCCAACAGAAGGAAGTTTCCTGACAAAGAATTCAAGCCCAACAACCTCAGTGAGAAAATGGGGCACAGCACAGAAGCAAAGGGGAAGAATGAAACTCATCAGACAGTAACTATTGGTCATTCTTCTTCTATCAATAACAGAAAAGTGCATGTCAAGGTACTAATTGAAGGAAGGCCTTGCCAAATGGAAGTGGACTCAGGCTCATATTTATCTATGGTGTCATGGGACACTATTCACAGACTACTCCCAAACATTCAGAAGAAGCATTTCAAGAAGCAAGCACTGACTCTTAAAGACTACCAAGGGAACAAGATTCCAGTAGTTGGAACAAGAGAATTCAACGTGAAGTTCAAACGCTTGCCCCTGACCATCGTGGACAAGGATCGCCCAAGCTTGCTGGGACTTGAGTGGTTCAATCCACTAGGCATCGAGGTGACTGGCATCAATCACGTGAGCAACACTGAATGGGAGGAGGCCTTGAAGTCTGAGTTTCCAGAGGTCTTCAGCACGGATTGGGCAAGTATATGGGGACCCCTATCACTTTCAATCTAGATCCCAAGGTGCCACCAATTACTTAAAGCCCAGAAGGGTCCCATTTGCCTGAAACGAAAAAATTGATGCACAATTAGATAAACTAATAGCTCAAGGAGTTTTAGAGCCCACTGACCACTCCAGGTGGGAGACACCCATAGTCACACCTGTCAAGACTGATGGGTCAGTGAAAATCTGTGGAGACTATAAGGGGACATTGAACCATGCTTCAACAGAGCGCATATCCAGTTCCAGTGGTGCATCATTTACTACATTCACTTGGCAGGGTACAGTCTTTGCCAAATTGGATCTGGCCCAGGCATATCAACAACTAATAGTTGATGATGCCACTGCAGAGGCCCAAACCATTGTGACTCATAGAGGTGCTTTCAAATGTAAAAGGTTACAGTTTGGAGTAAGCGTGGTACCAGGCATCTTCCAAAGCCTTATGGAAAGGATGCTCCAAGGGCTGCCAGGGTAGTACCTTACTTTGATGATGTGTTAATCTCTGCTGAAAATGACACTCAGTTACAAGAGAGACTCAGAGAAGTCCTTACCAGATTCAAAAAAGCGGGGTTAAAAGTCAAGGAAGAAAATGCACTCTTAGAACTGACAAGGTTGCGTTCTTGGGCTAAATGATTGACAAGCATGGTATCCACCCCACAGATACCAAGGTTCAGGCAATCAAAGAAGCCCCTAGACCAAAATGTAAAACAGATTTGCAAGCCTTCCTTGGACTCATTAACTTTTATCACATGTTCCTACCTCAGAAGGCAACCATTGCAGAACCACTGCACAGATTATTAGACAAAAAGTCTGCATGGGTCTGGGGCAGAAAAGAACAATCTGCATTTAACAATATTAAAAGACTAATCACGTCTGATGCTGTACTGATACAGTTCTCTGAGAATTTGCCTGTTGTACTGACTTGTGATGCATCCCCTTTTGGAGTGGGGGGAGGTTTGAGCCACAGGCTTCCCAGCGGGAGAGAAGCTCCTATTGCATTTTACTCTCGCACCTTGACCAAAGCAGAGTGGAACTACAGCCAACTGGACAAGGAAGCCTTGGCAATTGTTGCAGCTGTCAAGAAATTCCATGAGTATTTATATGGGAGAACATTTACCATTGTCACAGATCACAAACCTCTGTTAGGCATTGTGACAGGAGACAAACCTACGCCCACTATCCTGTCACCAAGAATGCTGAGGTGGACTGAGTTTCTTGCTGCTTATTCATACAAACTCATCCACAGGCCTGGCAAAGACATTGGGCATGCAGATGCTTTGAGTCGCTGCCCACTTCCTTCTCACACTGAGGACTTTGCTCCTGAGACTTACACCTTTTTCCTAGAAACTGTTGCCAAGCTTCCAGTACACGCTGCTGAAATTGCCAGAGAGACTGCCAAAGACACTGTATTGGCTCCTGTTATAGGCTGGATTAAGAAAGGCTGGCCTCTTCAAGATCTACCTCACCTGGCTCAACCTTTTAAGTCCAGGCAAACTGAATTATCTGTATTAAGAGGATGTATTTTGTGGGGTAACAGGGTGGTTATTCCTGCAAAACTGCAAAGAGGTTTTGGAAATGTTACATGAGGGTCATCCAGGTATTGTCAGAATGAAGGGATTGGCCAGGAGTTATGTATGGTGGCCAGGTATTGACAAAATGGTTGAAAACTGGGTTGTATCTTGTCCCAGCTGTCAGGTAGTCAGGCCTGCCCCACCTCTCGCCCCACACAGGAATGGGAATGTCCTAGGGGCCCATGGTCCAGGATTCACATTGATTTTGCTGGCCTTACCAGAGGGCACACTTTCTTTATTATAGTTGATGCATATTCCAAATGGCTAGAGGTTATCCCTATGGCATCCACCACAACTGAAGCTGTCATCAAACAGCTTAAAAAGCTTTTTGTAACTCACGGGTTACCTGATGTGCTTGTTTCTGACAATGGCCCTCAATTTACATCCAACCTTTTTGAATCCTATCTAGCACAACAGGGTATCAGACATGCCCTGACAGCCCCTGGGCATCCTTTGGCTAACAGCCGGGCCGAATGTATGGTACGATTTACCAAGGAAAAACTTCAGCAATTGGGTCCAGGGGATATCACTGAGAGAGTTGAAAAACTTCTCAGTGTTCAGCATATCACTCCCAACCCCTCAACTAATTTGTCCCCAGCTGAATTGTTGATGGGTAGGAAACTCAGGTCTCCCTTGATTGCCTTCATCCCACTTACGCACCCAACGCACCACTAGATTCCACTAGCAAAATTGCACATTCAGTGTGGGTGATTCTGTTTATGCTAAGAACCTTATGGGTGAACCATTATGGATTCCTGCTGAGATAACCCAAATCACAGGCCCCAGGTCTTACAGGGTACAAACGGAGGATGGTGTCCTCTGGAGCAGGCACATTGATCAGCTAAGATCCAGATTGCCTCAGGAGCATCGCTTTTGCCCTCTCTGGTTCCCATACCTACTGCCTCTTCTAGGGGAAGGGAGGATCAAGAGTGTAATGAACAAGCGAGAATCAACCCCATGTGTAACGAGCTAACACGACAGGAACCATCCCAAAACCTTTAACAATACCAACAACCATTTTCACAAATGGAAGATTGCACATCATTACCTGATTTAGGTGCTGACATTGGGTTGGAGATGGATTGGGAAGAGAGACCAGGTTGTAGTAACCAAACAGGTTCTACCATTACTACAAGTCCAAGTAAGGAAATGTCAGCAGACACATTTCCTCCCTCACAAGGTGAGAACCTTAAAACATCTGAACCACGTAGGTCTCAACGTACACATAGGAGCCCCACCTATTTAAAAGAATACATTAGATAGGCTGGGGTTTGAGTATGGACTGAACCTAGTGGGGAGGGGTGTTATGTATGCAGGTTTAAAGTCATTGGTTTAGTTTGAACTGTTCTTGTAAAATGTAAGAAATGATTGGTTTAAAAAGTGCGGGAAAACCCTGCACTCTGATTGGCTGGCAACTGCGGCTGCTGGCTATAAGTAGCAGCCGCAGCCCAGCCAAAGTGGGTTCGTTCTGAGCTGTAGTCACTAATAAACATAGAGCTTGAAGCACTCCGCGTCTGTCTCTTCATGCAAACTTAACACAATCAGCCATCGCCATTGTGCTGTTCCCATACTGGGGCCCCATGCCGACTGGCAAAGCCACATTTTTGGGCCCTTACTTATTATTATTTTTATTATTACCTTTATTGTCAGAGTACAACATGTTTACAGTGAGATTGGCTGAGCCTTCCTTCATGCACCCCTCCCCCAACACAACTCACAGTGAGGACAGAAGTCCCTAACCCAGTCCCAATCTTATTACATTATGTGACCTTGTTGAACAATGCTCCAACCCTGTAAGTCTATCATATTAGATAGGAGAGTTGGGGCCAACCTCACTTCAGGAAGCAAGATGTTCCAGAGGGAAAAAAACAACAGCAGAGAAGGCCCTCCTCCTGGACCCTGCCAGCCGGAATAATCGAGCTGACAGGATCCGCAGCATGTCTCCTCTGCTGGCACAAGTGGTACAGGCCAATCCCAGTGGGGTGAGATGGTCCCTCAAGTAATCTGGTTTTAAATTGAAAACTAAATTTATTTTTGAATTTTTTTTCCAAAGTTCTATTTTTCCCTAACATAAATTTTAAAATGTCAGATATCAGGCCAACTCCCATCTACCTACTGAAACAAAGATATATAAAATGATACAACACAGCGAAAGGGAAAGTTGCTACCAAACCATGAGTAATATTGATTAGATCCACTGCATAATTTAGACCCTTCTGGTTCCCACCCTCCTATGATCTGCCAATGAGAGATAAAATACAAACGGAACTCTGAATTAATAGTTTTAATATCATAAATAAGGATGAACCCAGTTTCATCTTCAAAGGAAATTGTTCCATCAAAAAAGAGCAGGCAAGAATGATAACCTTCTAAAGGAATGCACCCCTGCTGGATCACCCTAAATCCATTTAAGGCTAAGATGGCAAATACTGTATATGTTAACATAAATAGGTGAAGCTGTAGAGAAGTTTGGAGCAACAATGCAAAGCTAAAGAAAGCAACTATGAATGAAGAGTGACAAATATTTAGAAACCTATATAGATTCCACAAAGTTTATTATATTTAATCATTGGTTTCTTATACTTTCAGATTGTCAAAGAAGAAAAGTTCTCAGGTTGAATTCCTCAGGGTTGAAAGATAAAAATTTACCACAGAAACAGTACACAATAAAAGCTCTTGAATACCATAAACAGGAAAGGTAAATATTTAAAAAACTATTCTAGGACTCCCAAGCTGAGGCCTCATCCAGCTTTAGAAAAATGCTCCTTTCTATCAGTAATTAACTTTTGTAGGCTGATTTTCAAGGCTGTCTTAGCTTTTCACTCATGTGCAGCCAAATACAGATGCACAAATCTATCTATGTAAATAGCATAAATTGCAAAATGTTTCCTTAGCTAGAATGTTTAATTTAGTTAATCAAGCATATTTGATTTTATTAGATTTTGGATTTAAAAATTAGATCAAAATTCTAAACTAAATACTCACAGATCTCATAATATTGAAGAGACTTAAGGATATGTTTGAATTAGATCAAAATCCTAAAGTAAATACTCTCAAATCTCATAATATTGAAGAGACTTAAGGATATGTTTAAATTTCTTCCACTAAAATCAAACTTCAAAATGCTCTGTTATGGATCTCTCCTCCAGCCCCCCCCCCCCACCCCCTGCCATCCTCCTTTTTTTTTTAGGAACAATTTTTTTAACAATATCTGCAGTTAGAAAATAGTAAAATTATAAGTCTGGACAGGTAAAGACCCTTTGAGACATCAGCTAAATTAAACCAGAAAGTCTCAAAGTCTTTTCACTAGGATCTGTTTTGCCTAATATAAAACCACAATTTTAAACCATAGCAGAAGTAGCAGCATCAAGGTTGTACGGTAATAGCTTTATTGGTATAATATAAGCCACCTAGAATCCATAGAGTAAGTGCAATATGCATGTATGTAATAAATACATGAATATTTAATTCATGTATTTAATTCATGTATTTATTACATACATGACTATATAATTTCTGGATAAGAAGAAACCAAGACTCCTTCCAGATTTAGGATTCTATGTATTTAGATTCCACTTTTTATGTATATATTGTAAGATGTGGCCCTGTCTTATGTCCCAAACTGAAGCTGCACTTCCATTTGAAATACTGCATTGAAGCAGCTGCAAAGAGGTTTCCATCTGAAGAGAGTCATTGGTTGATTCAGCCTTCCATCCTTCCGAGGTTGGTAAAATGAGAACCCAGATTGTTGGGGGAAATATGCTGACTCTAAACCACTTAGAGAGGGATGTAAAGTTCTGTGAAGTGGTATATAAGTCTAAGTGCTATTGCTATTAACTAGACTGACAGTGCAACTAATCCATTAATATGTGGAATGGGGGCAAGGGGAAAAAAAGAAAGCATCTATAGATAGATCTAAGTTAACAACTACAGTACAATTGGAAATGGCAACTCCATGCGCTAAATCATGCAATCTTTAAAACAACATGTGACCATGCCTGAGTTACAAGATTAGTTCCTGTGCAGTTGTTAAGTCAGTCACCTGTGGTTATTAAGTGCAATACCACATGACTACAAGTTGTATGTTCCTGCCAGCTTCTTGTCAGAAGCTGGTTGTGAAGCTCACAAATGGTAATCACATGATGGTAGGACACTGTGACCATCATAAATGTATACCAATTACCAAGCACCTGAATTGTGATAACATGACTGCAGGCGTGCTGTAGTTGTTAGTTTGACTAAATAAGGGGGTCATTAGCTACAATATATGTCATGGAGACTTCCACATCCTGCTTCTCTGCGAAGACACAGAAATGCCCAGATCTAGTTCTGCTCCAACATGTGGCAGATTCTATACCAAGATAATTAACTAAAAATATTAATTTGCTCTATTTGTCATTGGCTTCTTTAGTGTCATTTCAATTATTCACTTGCAATTATGTGCAAGCTTTTTTTAAATAAAAGAAATCCCAGACAATATAAAAACCCATCACAAAAACCCCAAAGGACAGCTGAACCCCTTCGTCCTATCTTTCAGTTAAAACACTGAGCTTTTAAATCTCAGCCTACAGATGGAATATTTTATTGGACAGGAGAAATATCTATATATCAGGGAATTCCTATGCATTGTATTTTGTTTTTCAGAGCAATTTCATAGCAAATTTCATAGCAAACACCCAGGAACTTTGTTATCATTTAAAACAAAATATTCAAAAGACATATTTAATTATTAACTTCGTGAGACGAACAAATCATGAAAAAACAAAAACAGAAAACCACTTCAATGTTCATCCTAATGGTACATGGGTGTCATCCTCCCACGCTGAAAATGTTATGTTTTAATCAAGGCACCCTATGGACATGATCCAACTTCACTGTCAGAAACCATCTTACATAATGTATGACACAATCAAAGCAACATAAAAGAAGCCTCAGCTTTTAAACATATTTTAAAAATAACCTTGAGGTTTCAATGAAAGTTACAATGAAAGGAATCTATCTCTATTGTCTATCAGAGACAATTGTTTTGTGGGTTTCTTTTCTTTTTCTTTCCATTTCTCATGGAGGTTTCCAAAGAAGTCCTTTGGAGAAAAAAAAACTATTGTCCAATGTTCATACTACCTAAACTGCTAACCTCCAAACTAAAGTTAGACATTCAAACTAGGATAATAACTATTTTCATTCACAAATGCCTGAGTAGATACCAAGGGACTCTTTGTGAAATTTGACTTCTTGTCGGGTGGGATTCAAATTTCTGAACAACCGGTTCTGTGGGCGTGGCCTAATTTGTGGGTGTGGCTTGGTGGCCATGTGACTGGCTGGGCATGGCTAGGTGGCCATGTGACTGGGGTGGGCATGGCTAGGTGGCCATGTGACTGGGGTGGGCATGGCTAGGTGGCCATGTGACTGGGGTGGGCATGGCTAGGTGGCCATGTGACTGGCAAACCAAATATAAGTGGTCCTCGCTTAATGGCCAGTTGTTTAGCAAGTGTTCTAATTTACAACTGACCTCCCCAGAGCTACTTGACCTGTTTTTGGAGTTTTGACAGCTATGCACACTCTCTCTTTCTCTCTCTGTTATGACCAGTTACAACATCCCACACAGTCATGTGACTGAGGTTTTCTATGTTTTTTGCCAGTTTCCCACAATTCCTTCTGATTTCCAGTTAAAAATGCCCATTGGGGAAAAGGGACTTGTTTAATAACCAGTGTTTGCTTAATGACCACAATGTTCATTTAATGACCATCGTGTTTGCCTAACCTTAAACACTCAGAGAGCCATTTTTTTATTTTCTTTTAAACAGATCTTTCTCTCTCTCTGTATGTGTCTCTTTCTTTCTCTCCCTCTCATCTTTCTCTCTCATCTCTTTTTCTTTCTCCCTCTCTTTCTCAACTCTCTCATTTTTCTCTCTCTCTCATCACTCTCTATTTCTTTCTCTCTTTCTCATCTCTATTTTTCTCATCTCTTTCTCTCTCCCATCTCTCCCTCTCTCTGTCCCGGAGGGGGGGAAGGGACATCTGAACTGGTGCTGGGTAGTGGGAATCTGATGAGCCAGTACTGAGGACCAGATGGCTGGCAGGGAGGTGGGACAATCCCGCAGTCTCCCCAAAAATAACGCTTCTGGTGAGGAGGAAGAAAAGCACATTGGGAGGAGACTTGGGGGATAACAAGGGGTGGTGAGCACTTCACGGCTCCTGAGGGGGTTGAGCCTCCCTGCTCCCAACGTCTTCACATGAGGGCATCGCTAGCAGCTGCTTCCTGCTTCTCTGCAGCAGCACTAACAGCATTCAACCTGGCTGCTTCCCTCCTCCTTTCAGCCCCATACATACAGAGCCAACACTCACACATCTCACAGTGCTGGAGGGACTCGTCTAGGCACCATTTCCTTGCAGAAGATCCTCCTGGTGCCGTGTGTGCATGCTCTACTGGAGAAGAAGGGGTGAATTACCAAACTTTTCTTCCTCCCTTCTCTTTGGAGAGAAGCTGCTCAGAAGGCAGCTCCTGTCACCTGGCTGTCCGTTTATGGTACCCACTCACCACCACCACCGTGTCAAAGTACCTCAAAGGTACAGGCTGTGGCAGCTGCCTTCATGCTGGGAGGGAGGAGGAAAAGTTCAGCAACTCTTCTCCTCAGGCATACACACACACACACAGAGAGAGAGAGAGCACACAGCTTGTACTGCAGTTGTTTTATAGGAGTCTTGTTAACTGTTGAAAGAAATAATTCTGCTTTACAGGACACCACCTGTTATGCACAAAACAAGATTTAGATGAGCTTGCACATTCCAGGTCTCATTATCCAGAAATCTGCTCTGAAGATTACAAAGGCACACAAGCTTTCCCACTCAATGTGAGTACCTCCTAATATCACTTCTTGGAAGAGATCATTAAAACTTTCAAGTCCAACTCCCTACTCAATACTGGCATCCAAATTAAAGCAACCCAGTCAGATATCTATCTATCTGTATTCTGTTTGAACACACTCAGTAAATCTGCCCTAACAGAGCTACTTTATCTGTCTTTAGCATTTTGTTCCTGAATATCCTCATCCCATCAAGAGAATGGATAATATGATAAAGTACTAATAGAAGAAGCAGCCATATTTAGTGCATACTGGCATGTAATCCATCAAAAGCTGTTATCTTGATAGTGCAGTGGTTAGAAAGCAGTATTGCAAGCTGATTCTGTCCACTGCCAGGTGTTCAGTCCTGACCAGCTCAAGGTTGACTCAGTCAATCCTTCTGAGGTCAGTAAAATGAGGACCCAGATTGTTGGGTGAAATATGCTGACATTGGAAACCGGTTAGAGAGTATTGTGAAGTATTATGAAGCAGTATATAAGTCTAAGTGCTATTGCTATCCCATTCCCTGGAACTCTTATTTTGCTACCAAAAGGAGCTTTATAAGGTAGGGTTGTTTTTTGTGTCCCATTTATAGGATACACTCCTTTTGTGTGGCAGGAACTAATAGAGGAAAAGTTGAAGTTTCACACAGATGGCTAAGAATGTAACTCTCACAGAGAAGCTAAGAGACTATAGGGAGACACAAGAACTGATTCATTGTCAGTTTTATAGGATTCCACGATGAACCCAGATTGATAAGGTGCTGGATTGGATAAATCACAATGTAAATAAAAGGACTATTTTTCATGGGTTATATTTACAATGGCGGTAGCACGCTATATTTTCCAGGGAAATATATGTTCTTGTCAGAAAACTTCAGGAGAAGTAAATGAGTTTGCATCACATGAGTAGGCTTAAATGCCAGACTGAAATTTAGTAAACGACTTTGTACTGTCTCTTTTTCTTCATTAAAAGAAGAACGTTTGTCTCTGTCCTTTGACACAGTTAATAAAATCTCTGGGTCCTGTTCTTTGGACTCCTCAAACCATGCCTTGATTTAAAAATAAATAAAAAAAATCTAGTACCTCTGAAGAGAATGATCCACACAGAAGAGGAGATGATGCTCTGCACGATCTATAACCAATACATTAGAATCAGGGGCAGGAACAAGGTTAGGGTTACATTGCTGCAATCTGTAATAAGTACTGCCTTACTTTGAGGTCTTCACTTCACTGAAAAGACTCAAGCATGAACTTTGTTGATATACCCATTTACTTCTTATTTCCATCCAAGAAATAAGAATACTGTCTTAATTTAAGCTATAATTTGAATGTAATTTATTTTCCTTCTCCAAAATGTGATGCCTCTTCTCATTTGTTGAATCACTTCTAGATTATATATCTATGTCTATATTTACTTCTATATTATATAGCTCTCACACACACATCGATAGAGGATGTGAAAGTTTGTGCACTATCATTAATTTAATTAATAGAGTAAAAAGCTTGTTTTGATCACTTTATCTCTCTCATATTTTTCTATTAAATGTTGTAATATTTAAAATCATATTTATCATTCAACAGAAAGCTATATTAACCTTTCTTAAAAAAGAAAATGAGCCAAAACAGAATTAAAAAAAACATTTAATGTTACATGAATATAAGAAATCACTCACCTACACTTCATTAGTCCTCCTTTCAAGAATTAATAACCAACAGTTTTAAAATGTATGTCTTTATGCCATGTTGCAATTAATGACTGATGCTACTTACCAAACTAAATCCCTTTTCTACATATAAATCTGAGCCACATTAAAAGATTGTATTAGAATTCAGATAGGGCAGAAAATTTTGACCACATCTATGGTCAAATTCCTTTGGCAAAAGCTGTCTGAAATGATATAGGGTTTCCTGCTTGAACAATGGGTTGGACTAGAAGACCTCCAAGGTCCCTTCCAACTTCTGACAAAGCCTGCATTTTAAAAATATCATTACCATTTACTTTGAAGAGAAAGAAATCGCGTTGCCACTCCAACCTCTTTAAAAAAATTCCCATAAGAATATCCAGCTTACCTTTGGAGGGACCAAAAATATGTATTTAAGTACTGCAG
Organism: Naja naja; assembly: GCA_009733165.1. Lineage (NCBI taxonomy): Eukaryota > Metazoa > Chordata > Lepidosauria > Squamata > Elapidae > Naja > Naja naja. The sequence goes on from CM019148.1 coordinate 242,506,598, forward strand.
GAAGGCATTGTTCAAGATTTACAATTAGTTGGAATTTAGGGAAATGACGGGATTTTTTTTCATCTTTTTGTCTACTTCAAAAATCAGAAGTTGTTCTGTTATTCTTATTGACTCAGCCTTCCATCCTCTCGGGGTAGGTAAATTGAGGACCCAAGATTGTTGGGGGCAATTAGCTGACCTTGTAAAAATGCCGCTTAGTAATAAGCAGGCATATACAATGGAATGAAGGCTATTGTTGAGCACACTGGGTTGTATCCCAAAAATTGTAAGCCGCCCTGAGTCTTCAGAGAAGGGCGGCATATAAATGTAATTAAAAAACAACTGATCTGCTGGAATATCCAAAGCTAAAAGGAGAGGGAGACTTCACTTGCAGATTCTCCTTATTCTTTTAGGCCCTGCATTTCTAGAAAACGTTTCAGTTAGATCAAAAACCTCTAGAACCAGAGGAAAGGTAGAATAGAGTCTGCAGGCAGAATATGGAATGGAAGTCAAATGTTCATCACGCTACTGCATCCTGACAAATTCTCATCTGCATGTAAAAAGAAACAAGCTTGTTGTTATGTATGTAGGTTTGAATGTCATTGGTTTAGTTTGAATTGTTCTTGTAAAATGTCAAATAGGATTGGTTTAAAAAGTGTGGGAAAACCCTGCATTCTGATTGGCTGGCAACTACGGCTGCTGGCTATAAGTAGCAGCCGTAGCCCAGCCAAGTTGGGTCCATTCGAGCTGTAGTCACTAATAAACTCTTCACTGAAGTTCTTCGCATCTGACGCTTCTTGCAAACTTAACACTGGCGACAAGGATGGGATTCCCCTGAAGGGAAAAACGACACGGAAGACAAGCAGAAGAGTGAGATGGCTGCGCTGAACACTCCCCCAGCCTCGTTCGATCCGGTGTCAGAAGACTGGGAATCGTATGCGGATCGCTTCCAAATGTATTTGGAAGGACACGACCTCGCCGACATCTCTGAGAAGCAAAAGAGGGCGATCTTTCTTACGCACTGCGGTCCGGCAGTCTTCAAGATGGCGAAGGCATTGGCGGGAGCTGCAGACATGAAGGTAATGGAATGGCCTGATTTAGAAAAGCTTTTAAGAGCCCATTACGCCCCACAAGTATTGTGCCTCATTAAGAGACACGAGTTTTACCGTCAGGATCAAGGGGAAAGAGAAAACGTTAACGACTTCAAGGCAAGCTTAAGAGACATTGGTGATGCATGCGAGTTTAACAGCTTGGAGGAGGCCATGCGCGATCTGTTTGTTCTAGGCCTCAAAGACAAGGTGCTTCAGAGCAAATTATTATTAAAAGACTAATCACGTCTGATGCTGTACTGATAAAGTTCTCTGAGAATTTACCTGTTGTACTGACTTGTGATGCATCCCCTTTTGGAGTGGGGGGGGTTTGAGCCACAGGCTTCCCAGCGGGAGGGAAGCCCCTATTGCATTTTACTCTCGCACTTTGACCAAAGCAGAGAGGAATTACAGCCAATTGGACAAGGAAGCATTGGCAATTGTTGCAGCTGTTAAGAAAGTTCATGAATATCTGTATGGGAGAACATTTACCATTGTTACAGATCACAAACCTTTGTTAGGCATTGTGGCAGGAGACACACCTACACCTACTATCCTGTCACCAAGAATGCTGAGGTGGACTGAATTTCTTGCTGCTTATTCATACAAACTTATCCACAAGCCTGGCAAGGACATTGGACATGTTGATGCACTGAGTCGTTGCCCACTTCCTTGCCACAAGGAGGACTTTGAACCTGAAACACACACCTTTTTCCTAGAAACTGTTGCCAAGCTTCCAGTGCATGCTGCTGAAATTGCCAGAGAGACTGCCAAAGACACTTTATTGGCTCCTGTTATAGGCTGGATTAAGAAAGGTTGGCCTCTTCAAGATCTCCCTCACCTGGCTCAACCTTTTAAGTCCAGGCAAACTGAATTATCTGTATTAAGAGGATGTATTTTGTGGGGTAACAGGGTGGTTATTCCTGCAAAACTGCAAAGAGAGGTTTTGGAAATGTTACATGAGGGTCATCCTGGTATTGTAAGGATGGAGTTATGTATGGTGGCCAGGTATTGACAAAATGGTTGAAAACTGGGTTGCATCTTGTCCCAGCTGTCAGGTAGTCAGGCCTGCCCCTCCTCTCGCCCCAACACAGGAATGGGAATGTCCTAGGGGCCCATGGTCCAGGATCCACATTGATTTTGCAGGTCCTACCAGAGGGCACACCTTTCTTATTATAGTAGATGTATATTCCAAATGGCTAGAGGTAATCCCCATGGCATCCACCACAACAGATGCTGTCATCAAGCAGCTCAAAAAACTTTTTGTAACCCATGGGTTACCTGATGTTCTTGTCTCTGACAATGGCCCTCAATTTACATCCAACCTTTTTGAATCCTATTTAGCACAACAGGGTTTCAGACATTCCCTTACTGCCCCTGGGCACCCTTTGGCTAATGGCCGGGCTTAATGCACGGTACGTTTTACCAAGGAGAAGCTTCAGCAACTGGGTCCTTGGGACATCACTGAGAAAGTTGAAAAACTTCTTAGTGTTCAGCACATCACTCCTAACCCATCTAATAACTTATCCCCAGCAGAGTTGTTGATGGGTAGGAAACTTAGGCCTTCCCTTGACCACCTTCATCCCACTTACGCACCCAACGCACCACTAGATTCCACTTCCAAAGTTCACACATTCAGGGTGGGTGATTCTGTTTATGCTAAGAACCTTATGGGTGAACCTTTGTGGATTCCTGCTGAGATAACTCAAATCACAGGCCCTCATTCTTACAGGGTGCAAACAGAGAATGGACTCCTCTGGAGCAGGCACATTGATCAACTTAGATCCAGGTTCTCTCAGGAACATCGCACTTGTTCCTCTCTAGTTCCCTCATCTGATGTCCATTCTAGGGGGGAAGGGGAGGAACAGGAGGAAAATCAGCAAGCAAGAATCCACCCCATGTGTAATGAGCCATTATGACAGGAATCATCCCAAAACCTGTCACAATGCCAAATTCCATCCTTAGAAGTGGAAGATTGCACATCACTACCTGACTTGGGTGCTGACATTGGACTGGAGATGGGTTGGGAGGAGAGACCAGATTCTAACAATCAAACAGGGTCTTCTTTCACAGGAAGTCCCAGTGGGGAAATGTCAGCAGACACATTTCCTCTCACTGGGTGAGAATGTTAAAACTTCTAAACCACGAAGGTCTCAACGCATAAGAGCCCCACCTATTTAAAAGAATACATTAGATAGGTTGGGGTTTGGTATGGACTGAACCTAGTGGGGAGGGGTGTTATGTATGTAGGTTTGAATGTCATTGGTTTAGTTTGAATTGTTCTTGTAAAATGTCAAATAGGATTGGTTTAAAAAGTGCGGGAAAACCCTGCACTCTGATTGGCTGGCAACTACGGCTGCTGACTATAAGTAGCAGCCGTAGCCCAGCCAAGTTGGGTCCATTCGAGCTGTAGTCACTAATAAACTCTTCACTGAAGCTCTTCGCCTGACTCTTCATGCAAACTTAACACTTGTGATGCTTTTAAAAAGATAATTTAACTAACCACTTAACTATTTTTAATATATACAATTTGGCTGATGCTATATGGGTATTGGTTTAAAATTTGTATCTATAATTTGTAAGATTGGAGGAGAAATTATTTATGTGGGTAAGAAGCATAGAATCATGCCAATGTCAAGGAATAAATCCAACAGTATAACTTTGGCATAAAGGCTTTGCAGTATTACTTTAGTAGGAAGCTGCTGTATCTCTCCCTCCCATTCCTGCTCATTATCAGCAGATAATAGGTTTTGTGCAGTATTGGAACAATAAACATCAGCAATTAGTACAAATGCAAGTCAGCAGCCAAACAATAAAATACACACTGATCTTTTTAGAGATAGTAGAATTTCAACAGCCCCTTTTATGTATTGTTTTACTTTAACCTTTCTCGGGTTTCCATCTCCCACTTCCTCAACATACAAAGGATGTAACATACAGCATATTACACAATTTCTTTATTTATCCTAAAACATGTCTCTTTTTTCTAGCAATCACAGGTGACTCAAACACACATAGGATATTGAGATCTAAAATCCTTTATGGCCATCATTTGAGGGGGGGATTGATAAGCAAACACTGAAAAAAATTAAATGGTAAGCAAAGCATTTGGAGACAAAAGATAAGAAGAAAGATAGTTAAATCAGGTTTGCATGAATACCATTCATTATATTCTCCTTATCATTCCATTCTTGATAATCATCTTTGCTTCCACTGTGTCCATACATCAATTCATACATTGCCTTTTGTTCTTTTCACTTCTTTCTTTTTGAGAATCTCTTCAGTTTCAGCCAAATAAGATTCTCCATCTTTCCATTCCTCTCGATACGCCCACTCTTCCTTTTTATATTTGTGTTTCAATTTGATTCTCATTCTTTCTTTCTGATCAAATGATAGCAATGTGGTTTGCATTTTTTTCTCTTTCTTCTTTTATGGCATCAAAAAACCCTTTTCATCTTTCCAGTTGGTGTATCTTTATTCACATTTCTGAAATCTTGTAGCATAATTATTTTTACTCTGATCTAACCCTTATCATCTTCCTTCCTTATACCAACATTCCATTTGTTCCATTGCAAAATTAATCCGTCTTCTAATAGTTTTTTGTACAGGATTCATACTTTCTCTTTCTGCAATCACTTCATTTTCACTTCTTTCCTTTTCTTCCATGATCATTTTTTCCAAAGATCCCCTTTTGACAGTACCAAAAAAAAATGTCCCAAAGGTACTTTCAAAAAGGCAAATGAACATGACTTGTAAAGCCAAAACTGCTATGTATATGTAAATAACGTAGTTGGGTTGACAATATATAAACTACAAACATATATGTTTGTAGTTTTAAGGAAAAATACTGTAATGTATTATGCTGTGTTCTGGTTGGTTGATTGTGCTGCAAGTTGCCATAAGAGGGAGCTATAGATCATGGTTTAATTATCTTTCTCACTGATGATCTCTCTTGATACTGATACTGACTGACTACGGACCGATACTGACTAACCCTGTTTACTTTGATATTCTGTTGATATCAAAGGTTATCTGTTGTATTATGATTTGATATTTGTCTGCTGTAAAAGACGTGAAACCAGTAAGAAGACTTTATAACTGGATATTTCTGGACTGTTAAAAATGTGTATGACGTGGTCTGTTTATTGGACTGTGCTATTTCTTCAAGTAAACATTAATACAACTTGATTTAACTCTGTGTGGCTGTATATTTATTCATAACTGTTCTCATAAATGTTTCCATGTGCATATCCTTGTTATACAAGAGTTACTCTGCACATATCCTAACAAAATCAATGTGGACAGCAGCAATAAAAGGCAACTTAAGACAACCAGGAAATGTCTGCCATAACACCAATAGCTGCAGGAAAGTCCCCAGCCAAACAAACCAAAATGGATTTTAAAAAGGGTCAAATGAGACTGGACCTAATACCTATGAGAGCCAGAGCCACAGCCAGAGTTAGAAAGTGTCACACTGGTGGTGGCATCAAAAAAACATAAACAGCATTTCTAATTTTGCAATGCTCACAGCATGGATCATCAGTCCAAATAATCAGGGTAGCCTAGGGAGAGGTAGTTGGTGGGATGTAAAATTGGTCTAATGGTGAGTTAAGGCAGAACTGAATTTGGCATAGACTGTAGACTACAAAGTAGGAATAGTAGAGAAAATAGAAAGTAAAGTAAATAGAAAGTAAAGAATAAAAATCAAATAGTTAGGATTTAGGAAGCTATCAGAAAAATAGCAAATAGAAGTTAGAGTAGAGATGAATAAAGAATGTAGCTTAGAAAAAATATAGTCTGTAGAAATAGTAGACAAAGGATAGAGACACTAATTATAAATTAGAAAACAAATAGGTGGTCTTTCTTTGCAAAGAAAAAGCATTTTTTTAAAATAAAATACTTTCCAGTCAGAATTGATGTGTGCACAATCTGCTTGAGATCCATACCAACCCTGAAACCTAGGTAATGACACCCATTCATACTTTATGGCATACATTGTAGCTCTTTGATTCAAAATTAAACTGATACCTTTACTTCCCTGCATGTGTTTATCATTGGGAGATGTGGCCACAAATCTTTTCTGGCAGAGCAGCCTACAGCTGCCATCTCTTCTCATCATCCTTGCCAGCATTTGAAATCTCAGCAGAGTAGAACAGCTGCACTGGCTTATGGGCAAATCTAATTTTGGAAATGCATATACACGCTCATGTCCGCTCATCAGCCCCTCCTTCTTTCACCCTTTGGTGAAATGTTCACATTTTACTACCGTACTTTAAAGACAGAAGCTGTGTTTCCTTTTCTTCCCCCTAATTTTCTTTCCCTCCCTTTAATTTGGGGAGAGATGGGGAGATGGCTCGGATGGTGGTTGCTATTTGCTGGAAAATTGATCTAAAATGCCTGGATTGGGACATTAATTTATTGTTTTACTCAGAGTTTTGTATGGCATCTAAAGATTTCACTTGTAAACTGTCCACCATATTTTAACTTGGGAAGGCTATATAAGCTAAAATAAATAAAATACTTAGAATGAAGCTGTGCCTCTGCCCTCCCTTCTAGACAAAGTCTGGCAAATGTAGGACATTTCCTTATATCTGAGCATAGTGTTTCTTCCATCAGCACACACAGCACATCAGTATAACAATTTGGATAAATCCTTAGTAGGATATAAAAAGAATAATCCAGTTTACCAGGCTTGGTTGTGTTTCTGACACATATAACATTTCCTACTAATTGTAAATGGTGATCAGGGGACTGGAGGCTAAAACATATCAAGAATGGTTGCTGGAATTGGGTATGTCTAGTTTAGTGAAAAGAAGCACTAGCAGTGTTCCAATATCTCAGGGGTTGCCACAAAGAGGGACTCAAGCCAGTGGTTAGATTCAGCCAGTTTGCACCAGTTCAGGTGAACTGGTTGCAAAATTACTTGTCACTACATTTTTTATGACTTGTCTGCTGGTCGTCCAGGCTAGGCTAAGATTTGCAGGCAATTACCAGAGCCTGCTAGAACATTTGTTATCTCGTCTCCATAGCAACAAGATAAGACTGTCCTGTGATTTCTGATTTACTGCACATGCTTCAAAAGTTTTTTCTTCACTTCCTGTTACTTCCTGTAACTACTTTTTTAATATATGCCTTTGTGTGTGCTAGTGACAGTAATGTAGTCAGTTAGGTTTGTTATTTTTGTAAATAAAAAGATGTTTCTTAGATAATTTCCGGGTTTTATTTAAGCAAAGTTGACAGCAAAAGAAAGGCACAGTCCATCATCTCTAATTAGCAGGGATGCTGTTTTTACTCCCTGACATCACTGCCCCCTTCCCCCACTATCAAAGTGGATCCTGAGTGCTGCGCTGTGCTGCAATGAAGAAATGGACAACGGAGTGGTGGTTGCAAGGGAAGAAGGCCGCTTTCACTCTTCTCCCTGCTCCTCCTCCTTAACTCATGCTGGTTGCTCCATTTCCTGTTTCTCCATTTTGCACAGTGCCCAGGATACACTTTGATAGCAGGGGGGGGTAATTTAACAACCGGTTCACCCATGGTCAGGTTGGCCATTGCAGGAGGCTTATCCCGCATGTGCGGCAGAGCTGGAGAATGGGGATGGGCCACGCCTCCCTCAACAGCCAACCTGACCCTGGGTGAACCAGTTGTTAAATTATTTGAATCCCACCACTGAATCAAGCTATTCTCCAAAGCACTTGAGGGCAGGAAAAGAAGCAAAGGGTGGAAACTAATCAAGGAGAGAAGCAACCTAGAACTAAGGAGAAATTTCCTGACAGTTAAAACAATTAATCAGTGGAACAACTTGCCACCAGAAATTGTGAATGCTCCAACACTGGAAGTTTTTAAGAAGACATTGGATAACCATTTGTCTGAAATGGTATGGGGTTTCCTGCTTAAGCAGGGGGCTGGACTAGAAGACCTCCAAGGTCCCTTCCAACTCTGTTATTCTATTCTAAATACAATATGAGCCAATGTGGTCCAGGAATATCAAAAGTTCAATTTTATACCAATCATGTTCACACTATTCTGCACAGGTTAGGCTTTCCAATCTACAGGCTACCTTTCACACTTGGTTTTCTGCCTGGGCATGAGGTCTGGAAGTGTGATCAAGCCCATCTCTTGACTTCATTGATGGTTATTTTGTGATGCTCATTTGCTATGTGTTTTGATTTTTGCCTGCTTTATTTTAAGCTGCCCAAAGACATTTTATATGAAATGGGTGGTTATAAAAATCAAATAAATACAGGTGATCCTCATATAAAATTTCCCTTATTTAATGACCGTGTGATGACCCGGAGTGTATCAGAAATATAACAAAAACCAAAATGTAAATAAAGGTCCTTTAATGCCTTCAACTTGGCTTCACTGTTTAATTGTTCACAGTTGAAGATTAAATTATTTTCAAAATAACATTCCAAACAAAAGAAACACAGTTCAAATTCAAAGAGCAGATAATGAAGCAAAAACCAAAAACAAACCGCACTGAATAAAGTTCCACGACAGACCACGATAAATAATTACCAACAGACCAGGATAAATAATTACCAGGAAGATAACCAGGTACAGTCCGTTGGAAGAATGCCAACCAAGAAAACCTTCTCTAGGAATAAAACACTAATTTGTCTCCAGCATTTGTTAGCACGCAGGTCCAGACTCTTATGCAGATCTCACACCTGCAACCCATGAAGAGGATCATGGCCCTCTCCTCCTGAGTAGACCACTCCCTGTTGGCTGTTCCTCCTCTCCCTCAGAGTCAGTCTCCACCAGGGGCATGACAGACCGTTTGCATTTATGAGAGTGATCAGAAAGTAACTTTGCAATTAATCCTCACATTTATGACATTTACATACTAATTATGCTTCATTATTTTCCAGTTTGTTCCCTGGAATGATAAATCTTCTTATGTACTGTGTGTTTTGATAACTGCAAATTCTTAGGTCAAATATTAATAGAGTTAAATACAATCCAGAGAGTTTCTTAATAATATATTCCTTAAGTATATGCCTTTGCTGTCTCCTCAGTTACTAATAAATTACAATTATGTGGATTCTATTGAATAAAGACAACCAAATCTTCTCTGTGAAATAATAAGTCAGTGTTAGAGGAATCCCAGAGTCACTAACCCAGGGGGCTGATCTGGATCAATTATTGATTTTGGATAATCCATGATAGAAGAAGAGGTCTCAAAGTACCTTCAAAGCATTTGAATTTCGCATCCATCTTTTTTTTCCCTCCTCACAGGCCTACCTAGAGAAAAACTGCAATATTTTTGTTAAGTTTGCATAGAGAGGCAGGACGCGGAGTGCTACAGCTCAAAGTTTATTGTGACTTCAGCTCAGAATGGACCCAACTGGCTCAGCCGTGGCAGCTATTTATAGCCGGCTGCCAGCCAATCAGAGTGCAGGGTTTTCCCGCACTTTTACAACCAATGAATTCAAACACTTTACAACACAACCAGACATTTTAAACTCTGCATACATAACACCCTTCCCCACTAGGTTTGGTCCATATTCAAACCCCATCTATCTAATATACTCTTGTAAATAGGTGGGGCTCTTACGGTACTTGAGACTCTGTGGTTCAGGTGTTTTGGGAATCTCACTTTGTGAGGAAGGAAATGTATCTACCAACATTCCCTTATCAGGACTTTTTGTACTAGTAGAACCTGTTTGGTTACTACAACCTGGTCTCTCCTCCCAATCCATCTCCAACCCAATGTCACCCCCTAAATCTGGTAGTGAATTGCAATCCTCCATTTGTAAATTTGGATATTGGCACCCTGACAGGTTTTGGGATGGTTCCTGTCGAGTTAGCTCATTACACATGGGGTTGATTCTTACTTGCTGATTGCCTTCATTATCTCCCCCTAGAAGAGGCTGAGGGCCTGGACTCCAGAGAGGAGCAAGGGCGATGCTCCAAGGGTAGTCTGGACCGTAACTGGTCTATGTGCCTACTCCACAAGATACCATCCTCAGTTTGAACCCTGTAAAACCTGGGGCCTGTAACCTAGGTTATCTCAGCAGGAATCCATAATAGTTCACCCACAAGGTTTTTAGCATAGACAGAATCCCCCACAGTGAATGTGCAAGTTTTGCTGGTGGAATCTACTGGAGCATTGGGTGAGTAAGTGGGGTGAAGGCGGTCCAGGGTAGACCTGAGTTTTCTACCCATCAAAAGCTCAGCTGAGGTTAAGTTAGTGGATGGACTAGGAGTGATGTGTTGAATACTGAGTAGTTTTTCAACTTTCTCAGTGATGTCCCCTGGGCCCAATTGTTGGAGTTTCTCTTTAGTAAATCGCATGCGCTCAGCCCGCCGTTAGTCAAGGATGCCCAGGGGCAGTAAGGGCATGTCTGATACCCTGCTGTGCTAAATATGATTCAAAAAGGTTAGCAGTAAATTGAGGACCATTGTTAGAAACAATCACATCAGGTAACCCATGAGTTATAAAAAGTTTCTTAAGCTGTTTGATAACAGCATCTGCTGTGGTGGAACCCACCATCTGGAATATGCATCAACTAGAATAAGGAAAGTGTGCCCTCTGGTAGGGCCAGCAAAATCAATGTGAATCCTGGACCATGGACCCCTAGGACATTCCCATTCTTGTTTGGGGGTGAGGAGTGGAGCAGGCCTTACTTGCTGACAGTTTGGGACAAGATGCAACCCAGTATTCAACCATTTTGTCTATACCCGGCCACCACACATAACTCCTGGCCAATCCCTTCATTCTGACAATACCCGGATGACCCTCATGTAACATTTCCAAAACCTCTTTCTGCAATTTTGCAGGAGTAACCACCCTGTTACCCCACAAAATACATCCCCTTAAGACAGATAATTCAGTTTGTCTGGATTTAAAAGGTTGGGAAACTTGAGGTAGATCATGTAGTGGCCAACCCTTTTTAATCCAGCCTACAATAGGAGCCAATAAAGTGTCTTTGGCAGTTTCTCTAGCAATTTCAGCAGCATGAACTGGAAGTTTGGCAACAGCTTCTAGAAAGAAGGTATAAGTTTCAGGAGCAGGGTCCTCAGTGTGCCAAGGAAGTGGGCAGCGATTCAAAGCATCAGCGTGCCCAATGTCTTTTCCTGGTCTGTGGATGAGTTTGTATGAATAAGCAGCAAGAAATTCAGTCCATCTCAGCATTCTTGGTGACAGGATGGTGGGCGTTGGTCTGTCCCCTGCCACAATGCCTAAAAAAGGTTTGTGATCTGTAAAAATGGTGAACCTTCTCCCATAGACGTACTCATGGAACTTCTTGACTGCTGCCACGATAGCCAACGCTTCCTTGTCCAGTTGACTGTAGTTTCTCTCTGCTTTGGTCAAAGTGCGAGAGTAAAATGCAATAGGGGCTTCCCTTCCATTAAGAAGCATGTGGCTCAACACCCCCCCACACTCCAAAGGGGGATGCATCACAAGTCAATACTACAGGTAAATTCTCAGAAAACTGTATCAGGACACAAACAGAAGTGATTTGTCTCTTAATGTTGTTAAATGCAGCTTCTTCTTTTGTGCCCCAGACCCATGCAGATTTTTTATCCAGTAATCTATGTAAGGTTCTGCAGTGGTTGCTTTCTGAGGTAGAAACATATGATAGAAATTAATAAGTCTCAGGAATGCTTGCAAGTCAGTTTTGCATCTAGGCCTGGAGGCTTCTTTGATTGCCTGAACTTTGGCTTTTGTGGGGTGGATGCCATGTTTATCAATCATATAACCCAAGAATTCTACTTTGTCAGTTCTTAGTGTGCATTTCTCTTTTTTGACCTTTAAGCCCGCTTTTTTGAACCTGGTTAGAACTTCTCTGAGTTTCTCGTGTAACTGAGTGTCATTTTCAGCAGAGATTAAAATGTCATCAAAATAAGGCACCACTCCTGGTAACCCTTGTAGCATCCTTTCCATGAGGCTTTGGAAAATGCCTGGTGCCACACTTACTCCAAATTGTAACCTCTTGCATTTGAATGCACCCCGATGGGTTACAATGGATTGCGCTTCTACAGTTAGATCATCTACTGTTAACTGCTGGTATGCTTGGGCCAGGTCCAGCTTGGCGAAGACTCTGCCCCCGCCAAGAGAGTGTAATAAGTGATGAACCACTGGAACTGGATATGCGCTCTGTTGTAGCGCATGGTTCAATGTCCCCTTGTAATCCCCACAGATTCTCACTGAGCCATCCACCTTGACCGGTGTGACTATGGGTGTCTCCCACCTGGAGTGGTCTGTGGGCTCTAATACCCCTTGGGCTATCAGTTTATCTAATTGTTCATCAATTTTTTCCTTCAATGCAAAGGGTAAGTTTGCATGAAGAGTCAGACGTGAAAGTGAAGAGTTTATTTAGTGACTACAGCTCGAATGGACCCAACTTGGCTGGGCTATGGCTGCTACTTATAGCAAGCAGCCATAGTTGCCAGCCAATCAGAGTGCAGGGTTTTCCCACACCTTTTAAACCAATCATATTTGACATTTTACAAGAACAATTCAAACTAAACTAATAACATTCAAACTTACATACATAACACCCCTCCCCACTAGGTTCAGTCCATACCAAACCCCAACCTATATAATGTATTCTTTTAAATAGGTGGGGCTCTTACATGTACGTTGAGACCTCTATGGTTCAGAAGTTTTAACATTCTCACCCAGTGAGAGAGGAAATGTGTCTGCTGACATTTCCCCACTGGGACTTCCTGTGAAAGAAGACCCTGTTTGATTGTTAGAATCTGGTCTCTCCTCCCAACCCATCTCCAGTCCAATGTCAGCACCCAAGTCAGGTAGTGATGTGCAATCTTCCACTTCTAAGGATGGAATTTGGCATTGTGACAGGTTTTGGGATGATTCCTGTCATAATGGCTCATTACACATGGGGTGGATTCTTGCTTGCTGATTTTCCTCCTGTTCCTCCCCTTCCCCCCTAGAATGGACATCAGATGAGGGAACTAGAGAGGAACAAGTGCGATGTTCCTGAGAGAACCTGGATCTAAGTTGATCAATGTGCCTGCTCCAGAGGAGTCCATTCTCTGTTTGCACCCTGTAAGAATGAGGGCCTGTGATTTGAGTTATCTCAGCAGGAATCCACAAAGGTTCACCCATAAGGTTCTTAGCATAAACAGAATCACCCACACTGAATGTGTGAACTTTGGAAGTGGAATCTAGTGGTGCGTTGGGTGCGTAAGTGGGATGAAGGTGGTCAAGGGAAGGCCTAAGTTTCCTACCCATCAACAACTCTGCTGGGGATAAGTTATTAGATGGGTTAGGAGTGATGTGCTGAACACTAAGAAGTTTTTCAACTTTCTCAGTGATGTCCCCAGGACCCAGTTGCTGAAGCTTCTCCTTGGTAAAACGTACCATGCGTTCAACCCGGCCGTTAGCTGAAGGGTGCCCAGGGGCAGTCAGGGCATGTCTGATACCCTGTTGGGCTAGAAAGGATTCAAAAAGGTTGGATGTAAATTGAGGGCCATTGTCAGAGACAAGAACATCAGGTAACCCGTGGGTTACAAAAGTTTTTGAGCTGCTTGATGACAGCATCAGTTGTGGTGGATGCCATAGGAATTACCTCTAGCCATTTGGAATATGCATCTACTATGATAAGAAAGGTGTGCCCTCTGGTAGGGCCTGCAAAAATCAATGTGAATCCTAGACCATGGGCCCCTAGGACATTCCCATTCCTGTGTGGGGGCGAGAGGTGGGGCAGGCCTGACTACCTGACAGTTGGGACAAGATGCAACCCAGTTTTCAACCATTTTGTCAATACCTGGCCACCATACATAACTCCTGGCCAAACCTTTCATCCTTACAATACCTGGATGACCCTCGTGTAACATTTCCAAAACTTCTTTTTGCAGTTTTGCAGGAATAACCACCCTGTTACCCCACAAAATACATCCTCTTAATACAGATAATTCAGTTTGCCTGGACTTAAAAGGTTGAGCCAGGTGAGGGAGATCTTGAAGAGGCCAACCTTTCTTAATCCAGCCTATAACAGGAGCCAATAAAGTGTCTTTGGCAGTCTCTCTGGCAATTTCAACAGCATGCACTGGAAGCTTGGCAGCAGTTTCTAGGAAAAAGGTGTGTGTTTCAGGTTCAAAGTCCTCCTTGTGGCAAGGAAGTGGGCAACGACTCAGTGCATCAACATGTCCAATGTCCTTGCCAGGCTTGTGGATAAGTTTGTATGAATAAGCAGCAAGAAATTCAGTCTACCTCAGCATTCTTGGTGACAGGATAGTGGGTGTAGGTTTGTCTTCTGCCACAATGCCTAACAAAGGTTTGTGATCTGTAACAATGGTAAATGTTCTCCCATACAGATATTCATGAACTTTCTTAACAGCTGCAACAATTGCCAATGCTTCCTTGTCCAATTGGCTGTAATTCCTCTCTGCTTTGGTCAAAGTCGAGAGTAAAATGCAATAGGGCTTCCCTCCGCTGGGAAGCCTGTGGCTCAAACCCCACTCCAAAGGGGATGCATCACAAGTCAGTACAACAGGTAAATTCTCAGAGAACTGTATCAGTACAGCATCAGGCGTGATTAGTCTTTTAATAATAATTTGCTCTGAAGCACCTTGTCTTTGAGGCCTAGAACAAACAGATCACGCATAAGGCCTCCTCCAAGCTGTTAAACTTCATGCCCCAATGTCTCTTAAGCTTGCCCGAAGTCGTTTACATTTTCTTTCCCTTGATGCCGACGGTAAAACTTCGTGTCTCTTAATGAGGCACGATACTTGTCGGGCTCTTAAAAGCTTTTCTAAATCAGGCCATTCCATTACCTTCACGTCTGCAGCTCCTGCTAATGCCTTCACCATCTTGAAGACTGCCGGACTGCAGTGCGTAAGAACGACCGCCCTCTTCCGCTTCTCGGAGATGTCGGCGAGGTCGTTTCCTTCAAATACATTTGGAAGCGATCCTCGATTCCCAGTCTTCTGCCGCCGGCTTGAACGGTGCTGGGGGGGTGTTCAGCGCAGCCATCTCGCTCTTCTGCTTCTTCAGGGGAATCCCATCCTCGTCGCCAGTGTTAAGTTTGCATGAAGAGTCTTCAGTGAAGAGTTTATTTAGTGACTACAGCTTGAATGGACCCAACTTGGCTGGGCTACGGCTGCTACTTATAGCCAGCAGCTGTAGTTGCCAGCCAATCAGAGTGCAGGGTTTTCCCGCACTTTTTAAACCAATCATATTTGACATTTTACAAGAACAATTCAAACTAAACCAATAACATTCAAACCTACATACATAACAGTACCCTTCTGGGTTTTAAGCGGATTGGTTGTACCTTGGGATCTAGGGCAAAAGTGATAGGGGTCCCCAAGTACTTGCCTAATCCGTCGCTGAAGACCTCTGGAAACTCAGACTTCAAAGACTCTTCCCACTCAGTGTTGCTCATGTGATTGATGCCAGTCACTTCGATGCCCAGCGGGTTGAACCATTCCAGTCCCAGCAAACTTGGGTGATCTTTATCCACGATGGTCAGGGGTAGGCGTTTGATGTGACCTTTGAACTTCACATTGAATTCTCTTGTTCCAACTACTGGAATCTTGTTCCCTTGGTAGTCTTTAAGAGTTAATGCCTGCTTCTTGAAGTGAGTCTTCTGAATGTCTGGTATCAGTCTTGGATAGTGTCCCATGATACCATGGATAAATATGAACCTGAGTCCACTTCCATTTGGCAAGGCCTTCCTTCAATGAATACCTTGACATGCACTTTCCTGTTATTTAAGGGGGATGAATGACCAATAGTTACTGTTTGATTAGTTTCATTCCTTCCATTTGCTTCTGTGTTGTGCCCCATTTTCTCACTGATGTTGTTTGGCTTGACTTCTCTGTCTTTGTTGTTTGCAGCAAACTTCCTTCTGTTTGGGGGAGTTCTGGATGATTTGCAGTCTTTTGCAATGTGCCCTCTTTTTTAGCGGAGCAAATGGTGTCCAGGAACTTGCATTCAGTGTGGGGTGGTTCCCTCCACAACCTATGCAGTGGAAATCACGCCCCTTCCTTCTCAGGTCGTTTCATTTCCGCTCCATTCTGAGGCTATTAATTCCTTCTTCTTCTTTTTTATTTTTTATTTTATTTTTGATTACATTTATACTGAGGAGCTCGGGAGATGAAAGCGTCGTCGTGGGGTTTAGAGAGGCAGGTGGAGGTCTACCGTTCTCAATCGATGGTGCCCAGCTAAGAGCCTATATTAGGACTTACCTGGTAGCTATGGGAGGCGAGAAGATCTTATCTCTCCACTCTCATAGCGTCCGCAATAACGCCCAGCTGCCCTGTTTGGGTTACCGTTCCCTCCTTAGTTTAGAGGAGGGCGGACCATGCGAGGCAGGGCTGAGGAGTTTGGTCAATATCTGACGGATAAGATCGCTCGCGTTGGGGGTTGTCCTCTAATTTGCAGTGGTGGAGGAACGAGTTGTGGGTAGTCTGGCCACCGTTATCTGGGATGAGTTTGATCTTGTCTCCGAGGATGAAGTGGACAGGATTATCGGCGACTGAGTTCCACCACATGTTTGTTGGACCCGTGTCCCTCCTGGCTGACTTATGCTGCCAGGAGGCCACCTGCGGCTGGCTCGGGCAGTTGTCAGCGCTTCATTGAGGGCGGTGTCTTTCCCTCTGCCTTGAAGGAGGCGGTGGTGAGACCCCTCCTGAAGAAGCCTGCCTTGGACCTGACCGTGTTAGACAACTTCGTCCGTCTCCAACCTTCGGCTTTTTGGCGAAGGTTGTTGAAATAATGGTGGCTCAGCAGGTTCGCTTTTCCTGGATGAAGCGGACTACCTGGATCCGTATCAATCGGGCTTCCGACCCGGTTACAGCGGAGGCGGCATTGGTGCACTGATGGATGATCTCTGGAGGGCCGGGACAGGGTTTTCCTCTGTCCTGGTCCTATTGAACTTCTCAGCGGCTTTTGATACCATCGACCATGGTATCCTTTTGCGTCGCCTCGGGGGTTGGGAGTGGGGGCACTGTTCTTCAGTGGTTCTCCTCCTACCTCTGTGCATAATCGGTTAGTGGGAGGGTTGATTACCCGGGCTCTCTCTTGTGGGGTCCCGCGGAAGTCGGTCCTTTCCTCTCTTATTTAATATCTACATGAAACGCTGGGTGAGATCATCCGTGGTTTTGGGGTGAAATTCCATCAATGTGCTGGCGATACTCAGCTGTACCTTTCCACCCTGGCCAGATCAGTGATGCCCTCTCCTGATGTCCCGGTGTTTGGATGCGATGCGGATCTGGATGAGTAGGAACATGCTCGACTCAACCCGGCCAAGACTGAGTGGCTGCGTGTGGCGTCTCGACCCAGCCAGGATTGTTTATCCTTGGCCATAGGGGGTGAGTGTTACCCCTGTGGATAGGGCGCGGAATCTGGGGGTCCTCCTGGATGTGCGGCTCGGTTGGAGGAGCAGGTGGGGCGTCGCCAGGGGCCTTTGCCCAGCTCCGTCTTGTTCGACAACCGCCCTTTTCTGGACGGGGCCCTCGCACAGTTACTCAGCCCTTGTCACCTCGAGACTCGACTACTGCAGCGCTCTCTATTAGGACTGCCCTTGCATACCATCCGGAGATTGCAGTTGGTGCAGAATCGCGGCGTGGGTGGTGATGGAGTTACCGGTTCTCTCATGTTACCCCCCTCCTGCGTGGCCTGCATTGGTTGCCGATTGCGCTCGGGTGAGATTCAAGGTTTTAGTTTTGACATTCAAAGTCCTACACGACATGGGTCCCCAATATCTGAGGGCGTCTTCTTCCAATATCTAGTGCCGGCGCCTGTGCGGGCTCATGGCAAGGACTCCTCGGGGTCCCATCGGCCCAATGCTGGTTGGTACTTCCCGACGAGCCTTCTCTGTTGCGCCCCGACCTCTGGAATCAACTGCCTCTGGAGCTCCGTGGCCCCTGATCTCCACCTTCCGCGCTGAATTAAAACTTGGTTGTTTGACCAACCGGGCTGTGACCCTTCCTTGGGGAGGATGTTTTTAATGTATTTTATTGTTGTGTTTCAAATTTGGGCTTGTTGGTTTAATGTCTTTTTAAATATTTATTGTTCTATGTTTTAGCTGTGAGGCAGCCCGAGTCTTGGAGATGGGGGCATACAAGTCAAATATAAATAAATAAAATAAAATATGCCGCCCTTCTCCGAAGACTCAGGGCGGCTTACAATTTCCAGGATACAACCAGTGTGCTCAGCAATAGCCTTCATTCCATTGTATATGCCTGCTTATTAGTAAGTGGCATTTTTACAAGGTCAGCTAATTGCCCCCAACAATCTTGGGTCCTCAATTTACCTACCCCGAGAGGATGGAAGGCTGAGTCAACCTTGAGCCTGGTGGGATTCGAGCCTACAGTAATTGTAGACAGCTGGATCTTAAGAGCAGGCATTTAACAGCCTGAGCCACCAAGGCTCAGTGTGTTCTTCACTGTGTTCTGACTCAGATTCCAGTTCATCAAAATGAGTTGTGGTGCTCTTCTCCCCCTCAGAATGGCCCGTAGTCTTGTTCATCTTTCTCATGGCTGCTGCTGAGAATTTGGTGGCCTCTGCTGAAGACGCTTCTTCTATGGCTTCTTTCAGCGTGATCTTGTGTTTCATCAGTAATTTGCTCTGCAAAACCTTGTCTTTAAGGCCCAATACAAAACGATCGTGCATGGCCTCCTCTAAAATGCTGAATTCACATGCATCCCCAATGTCTCTTAAACTTGCCATGAAGTCATTTACGCTTTCGTCTTCCCCCTGATCGCGGTGATAAAACTCGTGTCTCTTAATGAGGCACAATACTTGGGGCACGTAGTATGCCCTTAAAAGCCTCTCCAGATCAGGCCATGCCATTACCTTCACGTCTGCTGCGCCAGCTAGTGCCTTCGCCATCTTGAAAACTGCCGGACCGCAATACATGAGAAAGACCGCCCTCTTCCGCTGCTCAGAAATGGCAGCCAGATCGTTTCCTTCCAGATACATCTGAAACCGATCTTCATACGACTCCCAGTCTTCATTCTTCAGGTCGAATGGTGCTGGGGGGGTGTTCAGCGCAGCCATCTCGCTCTTCTCTGTTCTGCATTGCCTTCTCTTCAGGGAGATCCCACCCTTGTCGCCAGTGTTAAGTTTGCATAGTGAGGCAGGACGCGGAGTGCTACAGCTCAAAGTTTATTGTGACTTCAGCTCAGAACAGGCTGGCTCAGCTGCGGCAGCTATTTATAGCCGGCTGCCGCAGCTGCCAGCCAATCAGAGTGCAGGGTTTTCCCGCATTTTTACAACCAATGAATTCAAACACTTTACAACACAACCAGTCATTTTAAACTCTGCATACATAACAATTTGTAGAAGTAATTATGAACTAAAACAGACCAACATCAACTAGGGGAATAGTTTGAAAAAGGTCTTCCTTCCACCCTCCATCCTGGTTAGTACAACCCAAAGCTTAGCACGTATTTTGTTACTTGTTCAAAGAAAAGACAGGACATCACACTTGTTATAAATCTGATATAGAAGAAATTACAAATAATCATTACCATAAATTGCCCATGTTTGCAATGCTGTATTTTCCCAAGTCATCCATCATGCTCTCTTGCTCAATAAATTAGGGCTACTAACGGCATGAATGCTTTGTCCACCATTTCTAAACCTTTTGAAATAAATGAAATGTACAGGTGTCAGGTTCACAGAAGGAACCTTCCTCCCTTTCAGAAGTATACCTACATTTACCTTCAACATTATTTCTTGATGTAAAATAGTTTATGTCCAACTTTTTATAAATGTAATTAAAATGTTTGCACATATGTTAAACAACAAGCCACAAAATATATTAAGCAATAACACTGCATTTAAAATAGGAACATTAAAATAAAATGCAGCAAGCATAAAACTAACAATGGTACGAATTCTCTCTGCTGGCTAATCCAGTAAAAGGGAGGCATATTGTTTTGCTGTCAAGCAGTCCTTAATGTTGAAAAGTTGCAATTTTACAGGAAGCTGAGCAGGCTGATTTCATGGTCTGTACTAATCTCACTTCTCTGCATGTCAACATGAGTAAACACATTGATTCCAGACATAAATACCTTCCCCCATTCTATTTCAAGACAAGTTTCTTTCTTGTATGAAAATCTGGTGAGACAATTTTTGTTTTCCCCAATTAAGCATGAAATGTCAAAACTTCCCTGCAGGAACTTTCTAGTATAGTTGTATTAATTATGCCCTTTAATCAATTCTAATTTTGCTGTATGTTTCCCCTTCCAAAACTGATCTTATTGATGGCGTAATTAAAATGATTCACTGCACATTCCTTGAAAGAGCTATTTTAAATTATCCAGAAGGAAAGAAGTGAATTAACTCCATAGGTCACATTTAAAAAAATAATAATTCCAGAGCCCAAACTCAATGCATTTTAGGATATTTATTTATACACACACACACACACACACATACATACATGTATATATGTATATATAAAAGTAATATATTTGTTGACATGTGCATATGAACTGTTTCATTTTCTGTCCAATGTTGGAACTGATTTCAGCTTTCCCACATTTTTATAATTCTTATAATTCCCAGGAATCATTTAGTTCATATTACTTACATATTATATTCACATAATAGAAGCCAAATTTCTGCGACCAATTCTTTGTTTTAGGGAAAGGGAATTAAACCAAATATCTTTATTTGTTTGGTTCTTCAAAAGAAT
Organism: Naja naja; assembly: GCA_009733165.1. NCBI lineage: Eukaryota > Metazoa > Chordata > Lepidosauria > Squamata > Elapidae > Naja > Naja naja. The sequence goes on from CM019148.1 coordinate 242,527,290, forward strand.
TCCAAATTAAACATAGGAAAATGTCTTAGGTCATTCCTCTAGCAACCATTGTTTGGTTTAGCCTTTCCCAATCTGATGTTCTTCAGCTCTATTAAATTTCAGATTCCATAATATCTCCACTGGCCAATGCGGAGTAACCAAGAGGTGACTTTGGTGCAATCAGTCTCTCTCAGCCCAATTTGTTGTTAGGGATACAATGAAGAAATATTCCCTCTGTAAAATGCCACGAGAAGATAGAAATCTGATACCTAATTAATATTTATTTATTTGTAGCATATAACTCAAACAAATAAATAAAGCAGTAACTAAGATGTCAGACTGAGACTAAGAAGGCACAGATTCAAATTCACCCACAGTCATAATCATCAATGCAATCAATCTTACAGGCTCTTGGGGTAGAAGAGTACTATGTAGACTTCCTTAGAGTATTTGAAGGAAGTATGTGACACTGGAGCCATTTATAGTCTGAAATTTAGTCCTTTACATAAAGATGAGTGAAGGAATACCTGTGTCAAGCACAATCTAATTTGTTTTTGCCAGGTATTGTTTGCTGGCTATGAAAAAGCCAGATACGCTATTAGAAGAAGAAGAAGAAGTAAAAAGCACATCTGAATTTTATGCAGTTATGTACTCCCTCTCTCTTACACACATGCACACACACACATTTTTCAGAGTAAATGTAAAAAGCTTTGCAATTTCATGGCTTTCTCAATGTCATGATGTCATCACTTCTCCAGCTTCAAGCCCGCTGTATAAGCCATTGATCCTAACAGAGATAGAAAAAGTACAGTTTCTGTAATGGGGACATGGTTGCAAAAAACAGTACACAAATAATCTATTGAGTGGTTCTACTAAGAATGACATGGTTACAGCTGCCAGGCATTAACAATCATGTATTATTATGGCGTCGTCTTAACATCCTGTATTACATGCATTTCTCAAAAAACAGGACATTCCTGAATATGAAGCCTTAATGACCCCCTATTTATCCGCTAAATATTTGAATCAGGTGCAAATAGCAATCATTTTCTTTGGGTTTGTTTGTTTTTTGCAAACTATCAATGTGTGTTTAACAAGGGAAAAGGAAACTTGTATGTACAGTGAATAGTTTGAATTTATTTATTTTTGTCTTTATTTTCTTCAACCTTATAATCACATGTAGATAACTTTGCTTTGTTTTATGTATCTATTTCATTAACAAATTAAAATCATATGTGTTTCAATCAACTGATTGAATGCTTCAAGCAATTACATGGTCTGTTTTTTTCTTCTGTATAGATATATTTGAGCAAGGACATGGGCAGGAGGTCAAATGATAAATTATGTTTCCTGATACCTTGATGTAAATACACAGATCAGACATTAGGAGACAAATGCATAAAGGAGGATTTACTTCATGATGTCACTAAACACCTATCATTTTTCAATGTCATGTCTTGTTGTGAACACTGAAGTTTCATTGTTTTTGCCTTGCTTTTAAGATCTGACAAATTTGCAGCCCAATAAATGTCCATTCAAACATAAGTCCCCATGGTAAATAATACTGTAATTAAATTTGAAGCCTTAGATAAGTTTTAACAGAAGGATCAAATTTGCATTTTTAAAAAAATAATGTTCCCAGACAGATATTAATCATACACTTATGAGGGTTTTGAATGGATAGTTCTTAGCACTAAATTTATGTGGTTTCCTCTTCTTGTAGTGATGATAAAAGTGGTGATAAAAGCAGGAGATAGAACTGGAATTGCAGAATAAAAGTTTCCTCTGAACAGCAACAGCCACCATTAACTCTTATTAGCTACTGAAGATTTTTAGTTGATATTTACTTCTCATTGCATACCGTGTTTCCCCGAAAATAAGACACTGTCTTATTTTTTTTTGGCTCCCAAAAACACACTAGGTCTTATTTTTGGGGTAGGTCTTATATATTTATGGTGCCAAATAGTGGGTGTGAGTGTGTAGGGGGTGTTTCACGGTGCATGGTTGCTCCCTGAAAAGTCTTCCTGGAACTGGAGATTTACACTAGGTCTTATTTTCAGGGTAGGTCTTATATTAGGGCAGGTTTAGAAAATAGTGCTAGGTCTTACTTTCGGGGTAGGTCTTATTTTCGGGGAAACACGGTAGCTTCTATATAACTCCTAATTAGAACTACTCTGAATGCTTAGGAGCACTTTCTCAGTAAACCTACAGGATGTATACAAGGCGAAGTAGATACTTATTGGTTAAATAATGCTACGTGCCCTGTGAATATTTTTGTATTAAAGAGTCAACAAGTTAAAGAGGAAGGAATGTTTCTCTCTTTGTATATTTTCCATAATGGTACTTAAAGATAAATAATAAAAAGTAAATATTTTTGGACAGTCCAGGGACTAATCTAAATATGAGAGCCTTTGAATAAATTGTTTCCTTCACCTCACGGCACAATTCCAAAACATCACTTCTGATCTTTTCTTAGGAGGCAGCAGGAGATCTATGTTGAACTTTGTTGGAAACTTGGAGGGGAGATGATTCAAAATATTTGTCTTCCAAGGGTTTCCCAGTAAACAAAAATCATTATGATAAGCTGTTACCAGACAGGCTGTATTTCCTGATGCACTAGTCCATCCAGGTGTGGCATTATTAGAAGCCATGGTGGTGCAGTGATTAGAGTGCAGTACTTCAGGCTACTTCTGCTGACTGCCAGCTGACTGCAATTTGGCAGTTCAAATCTCACCAGGCTCAGGATTGACTCAGTCTTCTATCCTTCTGAGGTGGGTAAAATGAGGACCCAGATTGGTGGCTGACTCTTTAAACCACTTAGAGAGGTCTGTAGAGCACTGTAAAGCAGTATATAAGTCTAAGTGCTATTCTCTCCATCCAGGTCTTTTCCTTTCAGCCACTTTAGGAAAACAGAAAAGAAGGTGCTTTGAATCTTTGTATCCAAAGCCAAGGAAAAGCAAACCTCTTATTCCAATCCTGAAAAACAAAAGGAACTAGTTTACCATTCCAACAGGGAAGGTTTTAATGAGACACTCCCTTATAAAAGCAATGAAATCAAACCCATAGTAAAAAAAATATATTGAGAAAAGGAGAATAGAAGGGAAATAAAGAAATGTTATAATCACATACAGAGAGATCCAGAAAGAATTCCAGATAAAATCAATGCAGTTAGCACAGAGTTAAGCAAAGTATTTTCATCTTGAATAAGTATGGGTTTCAGCACAGGTTCATTGAAGAGAGGGTGATCTTTTGCACTTCACATTTAAATGTTCGTAGGCAAGAGCTTCTTTTGCTATGTCCCCTGAGTTTTATAAATTCTGAATGATAAGATAAAGCCAACCTCTCATTGCCTTTTGGAGAGGCAATTCTTCATTGATGATGTGCTAGACATAAATAGCAAATCAGAAACCAGCTAGCTTTTTAACCCATTTTTCTAAAACTCTTGATGGAATTAGAAAAGTGCATTTTCCAACTCCTGCTTTATTTAAATTAGAATACAGGGAAGAAAGACTTCTGTAAAATAAAATCTGAATTCTATCTCTTCAGGCACCTTCACACAGGATCAATTTATCCAATGCCTTAAAGGCTCTGAGCTGCCATATCCAGAGTAATCTCTCTGTCTATCTGTCTGTCTATCTTAGAGAGAGAAAAATCTAATCTATCCCATGTCTCCTAGCACAAAGTCTAAGACTGTAGACTTAATGAAAGCTATTAACAAGATGAAAGTAAAAATGTTGTTGGGATTAGAAGCCATCAAATTGACAGAATCCCAACTGTTTCTTTAAACAGAATAGAATTCAATTCACAAAATAAAGCTTTTCTTCCTGTCTTAAGTAGATCTGTACCAGATAAGTAGAACAGTGTGATCTATGCTTGAGATTCCTGCAAACTGAGGGAAAGTTTTAATACCCACTCCTATCTGAAAAGCAGAAGAGCAGCTTGGAATCCAATCCAATATCTTTAGGAATACTGTATAGGACCTTTCTTTCTTACATTAAAAGAAAATATTTGTCCATCAGGCTAAATATTGGCTGAACTAAATGTGTGCAAGTTTCTTGAGCCACAGGCCATAAACATTTTAATTTTTGGACTTCAAAGTTCATTGCCGTACAGTGGCTTGGCCCATGCTGGTTTTGTTCCAGAGACATAGTGTCAGTGTGTAAGAAATTATGAGCTGGGATAGCCATAACAACAAGTCAGCCAATGGGAACTGTTTGGTGACTAAGAAACAGGATCTGTTGTGAGCCATGTCAGACAGCTTGGAGCCTGGATGTGGCTTAGCTTGACTGATCTATATGTATATGTATGTGTATATATATATATATATATATATATATATATATATATATATATATATATATATAGGTCTTGGTGTATTCGGTCTTGTCCCGTGTAAGATTGAGAATACCTTGGCAGCGTTTTGACGAATCTCACCGTCATCTTCAGGCTGGTGTCTTCAGCTTCGTTCTCCTGGGAGAAGTGTGTGATTGTGGCTGTTTTTCCCTTTTAAACTCTAGAGTTGGCTGTGTTGTTACTTCTTGATTGGTTTGTGGAGTTGATGTATGCAGATTGGATGGCTTTTTCCTGAGACCCTGTGTGGCTGAGGTGCTGGCTGTGTGTCTCTCAGCCTTTTGTGTTGTAACAACCTGGGTAATGGGCTGTGTGATGAGCACCACACCCAACAATAGAACTCAGAAGGTCATCACACAGCCCATTACCCAGGTCGTTACAACACAAAAGGCTGAGAGACACACAGCCAGCACCTCAGCCACACAGGGTCTCAGGAAAAAGCCATCCAATCTGCATACATCAACTCCACAAACCAATCAAGAAGTAACAACACAGCCAACTCTAGAGTTTAAAAGGGAAAAACAGCCATGATCACACACTTCTCCCAGGAGAACGAAGCTGAAGACACCAGCCTGAAGATGACGGATGAGATTTCGTTGAAACATTGCCAAGGTATTCTCAATCTTACGGGACAAGACCAATACACCAAGACCTACATACCTTACCCATGAAAATCTACGAAAACAAATATATATATATATATATATATATATATATATATATATATATATATATATATATGAATGAGTTGGTTTGTCTTGCAATCATTGCTTCTGTGATTTTGACTTCTGAATTCTGAGTTCTGGTTCGGGCTTCTGCTGCATAGGTATTGTATACATGCATCATACTTTATATTATTGTATATAAAGAAGTTTCTTCTATAAATGAATCCTGCTGAATTATCTACTTGTGTGCTGGTTGGATTGCTGCAAACTCTGACACATAAGGCCCATAACTCTCCGTGATGACTCGCTGTCTGGATGCGGTATGGACCTGGATGGACGGAAACATGCTTCCGCTCAACCCAGCCAAGACTGAGTGGCTGTACATACCGGCATCTCGGTCCAGTCAGGAGTGTCCATTGTTGACCATAGGGAGTGGTGTTGCCCCTGTGGATAGGGCGGAACCTGGGGGTCCTCCTGGATGCACGGCTCCAATTGGAGGATCAGGTGGGGGCCGTCGCCAGGGGGCCTTTGCCCAGGTCCGGCTGGTCCGCCAGCCGCCGTTCTGGACCGAGATGCCCTGCGTACGGTCACTCATGCTCTTGTCACCTCGACTCGACTACTGCAATGCTCTCTATTTAGGACTGCCCTTGCATACCATCGGAGGTTGCAGCTGGTGCAGAATCGCGCGTGGCGGTGGTGATGGGGAGTTACCGATTCTCCCATATTACCCCCCTCCTGCGCGGTCTGCATTGGTTACCGGTTGCGCTCTGGGTGGGATTCAAGGTTCTGACTTTAACATTCAAAGTCCTACATGACATGGGTCCACAATATTTAAGGGAGCGGCTCCTGCCGATATCGAGCGCCACCCGTCCCGTGCGGGCACATAGGCAAGGACTCCTCGGGGTCCCGTCGGCAAGTCAATGTCGGCTGGCGGTCCCCCGGCAGCGAGCCTATTCTGTAGCGGTCCCCGACTTATGGAATGAACTGCCTCTGGACCTCCGTCTGGCCCCTGACCTCCGCCGCGACTTAAAGACCTGGTTGTTTGACCAAATCGGGCTGTGATTACCTCACCTGGGCCATGGGATAATTTTAAGTATTTTAATTTGGTTTTATTGGGCTTAAATTGTTTAATTCTTTTTTAAATAATTATTGTATTGTATGTTTTAATTGTGAGCCGCCCCAAGTCTTCGGAGATGGGGCGGCATATAAGTCCAATAAAATAAATAAAATAAAATAAAAATAACTGGCTTAAATCTTCAAAGAGAAAATCAGCCTGATTGAATGAAGGTTCCCAGATCTTTTATGGGATTGTAACCTTGTATTGTATCTCCTTTTTAAAGTCCCCTCTCCCTGCAAAATGTTGTTCAAATTTTTTGATCTTGTCTACTTCAAGAAGGTTCTGGGGACCACTTAAGCTAGAGTTGCCCATTTCTAGGTCATATTGACTGTCAATTCTATAAGATTGACCAAACTAAAATTATATATTACATATCCTCTTTAATTGCAGCAGATATAGTAAGAGAATCTTGCAAGTCTGAATGTGCTTCCTCTCCTTTAGTTTATTTTCATGTGAACTTATTTTCAGGTGCCTGTCTGAGACATGTACTCAAATTAGTTTTTTGGAGTGAGTTCAAGCTATGTTTGTCTGATCTTTGGTAGTGGCTCTTCCTCATGTCCTTCAAAGCCATTCCCTATGCCCTCTACACTAACAAAGCTTTTCCATTTTCCATTCGTGAGTATCTTTGGTCCTATCCATAGACCCAGGGATTGAAATGCAGACCTTCTGTATGGAAAGCACATGCTCTTCAAGTGAGCTACCAGCCATGAAATTGATAAATTTTGCTGTCCAATTAAATATTTCACATTAGAAAGAAAAGCATGCTGAGCTATAGTGTGTCTTAAAAGTCTGGAAAGTAAAAGGAGCTTAATGAATATTAATTTTTTACAGCTTTACAGGTGATCAAACTAATTCATTATAGTTTGAACATTTCATATACACCCACCTGAATGCATACACATTTAATTTTTCATACTTGTTTAGTCTTCTCAGATGTTTCACTCATTTTTACATTCAGGGACAACATGAGTTCTAGAAGAATTACCTGGTTTGTTATGTTTTACCATTATTGCACTGAGATCAGAATATTGTTTGACAATTTATTACATGATATCTGATTTATTTAATGATTCTGTCCTTTGCCCTTCGGAATATCCTGCTTGATGTGTCCCATCAAAGGCTGAGCAGAGAGGCATCTAATCTTAGAGGGGGGAAATCAGTGACTGGTTAGCAGAGAGACTAGTCCAGGGTGTTCAGTGTAATTTATTTCCAGCTACAAATACAACACAATCATGTCTATTTTCAGATGCCTTTCTCAAAACAAACAAAAAAGCCCCAAAAGACTGGGGCATTTCTTGTAAGAAGGAGGTTTAAAACTTCTTAACATTTCTGGTTGTCCAATTCTGCATTTTTTCCAGTTCTATTTCCAGTTCTATTTCCTTTTTCATTTCTTTATTTCATCTACCACTCCTATGCAAGTTCTATTGATTAAAGATGTTCTAATCAATAGAACTTTATCTCCAACATTTCTTCAATTATTTTCATTTACAATGCCACACGTTAAAAATCTCAATCTTCTAGTTAGTCAGGGCTATGATTTGCTTTTTCTTAACACAAAGACTACTGTTGCAACAGTTATGCTCAATTTAGTTGACCATAAAATAAACACTTATTTGAAAGAAAATATGGGAGGGGAGAAATCTTTAAAATATCATTATATATGACTTCACAATGTTTTACAGCTCTCTCTAAGTGATTGTTTGCCCCAACAATCCTCCATTTTAAATGGAAGGCCAACCACCACCACCAGTCAGGATCGAACTCCTGATGGTGGGCAGAGTCAGCCTGCAATACGGCATTCTAACCACTGCGCCACTGTGGCACTAATGACATTTTATATATACACATAAACACACACACACACACACACACACACTCAACTCCAGAATAGATAGATAGATAGATAGATAGATAGATAGATAGATAGATATTAATGTGTGTGTATATGTGTATATATGTATACATACTCACAGAGTAACACACTTTCATCACAATAGATTATTTCCTGAATTTGAAGAAGTGAAGTAAAATTTGCATTTATCCCATAATCATCTATTAGTTTTTAAGATCCCAGAAGACTCTTCATTGGTTTTACTACTGGATTCAATTACCTTGATGGTTAACTTCAATGGTATTTAAGAAGCCAAGCTGTGCACAGGATTGTAGAAAAGATTTGCAAGAATTGAACTGTTAAATCAAAGTTGAACTGCTTATGAGAGGTCAGCTCTGCTGCAAGTTAAAGATACGTAGGATTCATTTCATTACAGCCCAGCTGCTTTAGTACAAGTTAAAATTACTAGTGTTCTCCTTAATTCTTCTTCTTTTTGAAGGATATACAGTCTTCTATCTTTCAGTTTCTCTTCTATTTTCCTCACTCGTTTCAGTCTTTATCTCTATATTTAACTTTTTTGGAATCATTTTTCTTCTACCCTTGCATCCATTTGATTAAAACTAAAAATTGAGGAGTATTGTGCCTAAAGGACTATCCAGATTGTCACAATACTATTTTAAACGGTATGCATCTTTTAAAGTAGTTCCATTTTGCAAGGTTATTTGGGAAGAGTTTTTGTCCGTGGAACTTGAGGAAGTGGACAGGGCACCTGCAGCATCTAATCTGGCCTCTTGTATTAGATCTGTGTGCCTCCTAGCTAATTAAGGCTGCATGGGAGAGAACATGTGAGTGGGTCTGAGAGGTAGCTAGTTCCTCCTTGAGAAAGGGAGTTGTCCCACCAGCTCTTAAAAAGGAGGTGGTGCCCCCCTCCTCAAGGCATCATTGCTTGACCCAGGTAGTCTGGACAGCTTTTGCCAAATCTCTAATCTTCCTTTCTAAGGCAGGTGGTGAACAGAGTGGTCACATGGCAGATTTAGAGAAGCCTGGAATGAGGCAGATTATCTAGATCTCCTTTCAGTCCAAGGTTTGGGACTGAGAAGGCATTGATCACATTTAGGATGACCTCTGGTAGGAATGGGATGGAAGTAGTGCTCTTCTTGACCTCTCAGAAGGGCTTGATACCATTGATCATGGTATTCTTCTGGGCTGGCTTCAGGAACTGGGGGCAGATGGCACTGTATTGTGCTGGTTCTCCTCCTTCTTCTGGGACCTATTCCAGGCAGTCAGTGTTGAGAAAGGGAGAGCAATCCAGGCTTAGTTTCCTTACATTGGGTGTTGCCTCAGGTTCTGTTCTTTCTCCCCTTCTATTTAACATTTACATAAGGCTGCTGGGTGAGGTGATCTATCAGTTTGGGGTGAGACCTCATCAATATGCAGATGACACCCAGCTTTATATCTCTACCCTAGACTCTTTGAGTGATGCTGTGGACATCTTATCCCAGTATCTGGAGGCTACTGGAGACTGGATGAGGTGAAACAGGTTCCAACTCAACCCTAGCAAGATGGAGTGGCTGTGGGTATTTTGGACTCTCTGGAGCTATGGTTCTTCCATTTTCAGTTCTGAATGGAGTTACACTTTCACAGACAGACCTGGTGCAAAATGGGGGTCTTCCTAGACTTGCTCAAACAACAGGTGGCAGCTGCAGCTAGGAAGCCTTTGCTCACTTTTGTGTGATGCATCAGTTGCACCCATACCTGGAATGGGAGGGTCCTATTCACAGTACCTCATGCATTTATAACCTCTCATTCAGACTAATGGAACACACTTTACATAGGGATGCCTCTGAAGAGCATTTGGAAACTTCAACTGGTAAGAATGCAGCTATGTGGGTAGTAAATTGTGTCAAATATACACACCTAACTCCAAATCTGCATGACCTGCATTGATTACCTGTGTATTTCCTTATGCAATTCAAACTGTTGGTTGTCACCTTTAAAGCCCTACATGGCTGGGACCAGGTTACTTGAAGGTTCACCTTTTTCCAAGATTCACTACTCATCCCACCCAATCTAACAGAATGAGCATGATGCAAATTATGCTCATTAGCCAAATGGTGTTGGCTGGCAATGAATGATCTTTAATGTGTGTCCACAAAGTTTATGGAAAAGTAAAGACACTGAAAAGAATCTCAGAAAGATCAAGCTATCAATGAGAATCAAAAAGAGAAAGTGAGGAGGGTCAGGGGAGGAAAAGGAGGAGGAAGAGGAAATTTCTAAAAAGGAAAAATGAGGTAATTCTTTATCTAGAGTGAAAGAAATGAAATATTTCTTTCATTTTTAGGCTGACATATTGGAATTGTCTTGTCATTCACTGTAAAATAATAGCTAAATATTTTAGAGAACTGCTACTTTCATGACTAACTGAACAGACTAAGCACCAGTTCTTTCATTTCTTATCTTTTATTAATTTAGAATACTGCTTTAAAAAAATTAAAATATGCATTAAGAACTTGCCAATGTGTGACACTTAAATAAATGGAAGAATGTTGATGAAGGAAGAGAGACTTCATGTCTGAATAGAAAGGTTTAGAAATCAAAACACAAGGTCAAGAAGCTGAAATGATTGTTATTAATTTTTTATAGATCTCTCATATAATTTTTAAAGAATACTTTCAAGGAATATCCCTTTCACAACTCTTTTCCCTTTGCTAGTTCAGTAGTCACTTCTGTCCTCAGTCTTACAAATCAATGTTGCAGATTCCACAAAAATGCACCTAGAACATATGTTACACAAACTTGTTTGGAATAATAGGCTAGAGTAGACTCTGATGCCACATTCCTTAAATTAGTGCAATGCCACTGACCCTTCCCCAGCTAGATATAAAGCATAGGTAAAAGCCACCCATTGTTTTGATACAATATAAGCTGCAAATAAATTTAAATAAATAAATAAAAAAGAAACTCCTTCTCTGATTTAACTCAACGTCGCCAGCTCCAATCACCTTGAGAGTCTCAGTAGTGCTAGACAAAAAAGCCCACCATCTCTGATGCATACATCTCAAAGCATGGTACTCTGCAAGGACAACTTTCCCCCTTTTTCTTAAAGCTTCACTGCAAAACAGAGACACAAGTAACCTCTCCCTCTCACTTCCCCAGCATCTCCACCTATCAAACCTATCTGATTCTGACAACAATACAATCTGCCTGCTCTTTGCAGTGGCAAGATGAAGGCCCTTTCTTGAAATTGCAGCCTGACATAGAGCCAGGAGTATGCCTGGTTCTCAGCCCATCCATCCATGGCAACTCACACCATTCCAAGCTTCAGCCTGTCCCACTACCTCAAAGCCTCAATAAGAAGGATCAATGATGAAGAAATGGGCCTAGGCTGCAACAGTGTAGCAACAGATGGACAGGGACACAGCTACCACATGACCAGCCTGCTATATCCTTCTCCCAGACTAAGGAAACATGCATAGCGCTCAGCTGAAATCAGAAAGCTACTGCTTCCATACCAATTCTCCATTATACCTCTCTGATCTAATACCTGCCAAACCCTTCAGGCTACAAGGTCTGCATACAGGCCACAGAGTTGACTCCCCATTTTCAATGGTGCCAATACTAACTTGCATAAGGATTATGCATACTGTATATAATATATAATACCTCCATCACATTCCCCAATTTTTTTTGGCTATTAATCTCTTTTAGCAGTGTGTTGTTTGTTTTTTACCAAAAATCCTTCCACATGATACATAATTTGATTAGCATTGCATAATCACCTTCACCTTTAGTCAGCTGTTTTGCTTGCCCTTTCAGAACTTTAAAGGAGCCCTCTTGTTTCCAACCTTCACTGAAGTTTTCAGTCAAACATGCCTTCAATACACTTGAAGGGCTGCAGCAAACAGCAGACCATTTGTAAGCACTGGAGCATATCAATGGCAGTGCTTTGCAAAAGCATTTCCACTGGAGCAAAGTGATTAATTGGGCCACATTATCCCCAATACTTAATTGCATTAAGAGAAATGTACATCTGGTTTTACACACACACACACACACACACACACACACACACACACAGAGTATATACATACATAGTATACACACACACACACACAATGGTTAAGCTCAACAGTTAAGAAGTTGTCAGATGGAAAGCTGACAACCCAAGTTTGAGACCTGAGTGCTGTGCAATGGCATGAGCTCACATTACTTGCTCCACCTCCTGTCCATCTAGCAGTTCGAAGGCATGCAAATGTGAGTAGGTAAAAAACAACCACTTCAGAAGGAAGGTAACAGCATTCTATGTTTCACCACATGCTCTCCACTGCAAGGTGATGTCATATTGGCCACATGATCTCAGAAATGTCTTCAGACAACTCTAGCTCTCTCAGCTAAGAAAGGGAGAATTGAACATGACTGGATAGGGGAAACCTTTACCTTTAAATTTCCATTATCTTTACCTTTATACACGCATGCATACACACGGAGAGAGAGACATCTCCTAGTGGTGTATCTGCTGTAGCTCACTGAAGTCTTCTGTTTGCTTAACGTAATGTATCTTCATATAAGTCTCCCTATTTTATTTTTCTCTTCCTTTATGTTGTTTGTTTTACTACCATGTGTCTGCTTCTATTATCTTAGCAATTCAGATGTTACAGTCTGCTAGTGTTTGAAATGTGTACCTCTCTCTTTCTCATTAGCTATGATAATGTGTTTAAGCAAAGTCAATCATATTATGAGAAATCATAATAGAAGGAAACTAGGAAAATGACTACATCGGAAAGAGATTATCAGGAACATAGAAAGCTTCCTTATCTCAGAGTCAGCTATTTATTAATGAAACACAGTATCATCTATTCTGTCAAGCAGCAAAGCTCCTGGGTGTCAGCTTATTACTCATCCTACAAGGACTTTCAAATGTGATCTATTTTAGCTGAAAATGTGAAGGACTGCCAGTTCTGTTTGCACAATTCCTTCCATATTCAAGGCTAAGTTTTTCTAAAATCCAATTTACTGAATGATCAATGGGAGCACGTCCACATTTCTGCCCAGCCCATGATCATGTGAGACTATCCCCCTTTTATTCTCAGTCTAATACAGATGCACCCAACATTCATGTTTTCCCACTTCAGTTAAAAGCTACTGTTTTCCAACCTGGGCAATCTTAAACCCTTCAGAGGGGATGGTCTCCAGGGATGGCAGCCTCAGCACCAATTGGTTACAATGACAATCCACCCTCCAGAAAATGTTCACTGCCCTATGCTCCTATGCTTCCCACTAGTGTGTGTTTGTGCATATGTGGTTGAAATAACAGTGCCCCATTAACTCAACTAATTTTCCCCACTCCCTGCTCTTTAGGCTCCATTCAGTCTTTAAATCTCCTTGTGGCACCCTTTCAGTTTCTACCCAGCCTTGTTAAATCATATTCTTCCTTTTTCTTTTAAAAAAAATAATAATAAGCATAAGTTGCAATGCAAGGATGTTGTTTGTTTCTATAGCACAAAGTTGAATTTGTCAGGTGGGAATAGACCCTCAAGGAAAAGTCCACGAGTCAGCTAGTCTGAAATACTTCAAGAAGTCAAGAAGTAAGAAAATAATCAACCAGGTCCTATGCTGGCTGCAGGCCAGACTGAGCATCCAGTTAACTCAACTTCAGAAACTTGAATTTCAGAAGTTGGCTGAAGAAATAGTCAGGAATAGCACTTAGGACAACAGCTTAGACTGCTGGGTGGAACTATGCCAATTTTCATTATACAAATAGTCCTCATCTTCTGACCTTAATGCCCAATAGGGTCATAAGTTTCGACAGTTATAAAATCCAGTCCGTCATGTGATCGACCCAAATTTACCAACCTTTTTGTAGCAGACCTTAAGTGAATGCAGCAGTCATTAAAAGATTGTTGTGGCCATTAGATAAAGAAATGGTTCTCTATGGGTAAGTTTTTGCCAAAAACGAGAAATAATTGCCAGGTTTTGATAAAATTGTTGTCTAATATGGTCCCGTGACTGCAGGATACTATAAAGAGTCATAAATGCATCTGAAACACCCAAAGTTCAGTCATATGACTGAAGAAGGAAGAACAACCATCGGAACTTCAAGTCCAGGTCATAAGTTAGCCCCAAGGTAGGCCCACTGTAACTTCAAAGGGTCACTAAATGACTGAACAAAATACCATGGTTGATTAACCATGATGTGGATAAGATACAAATACAACAAAATAAAAACTAAGTAAAGAAGCTCATCAGAGTTTTGGAGCACATGGCAGATGGTGGGATGGTTAAAAGAAAGAGAATCCCTAAAATTTTAGATTGCCTCAAGAAAAATGGTAGGAACGGAGGAAGACAAGCTGTGTATCAGAGAGAAGTTTTTCTACCTTGAGTTAACTGGATGCTGGAGAAACAAGCAACTCTAAAGCAAGTTGCAGCTTGCTCAGTATCGCTATGTCAGTGTTCCATTAAGACTGAGCCTAGCATGCCAATCCCAACATACAATATGTTTTGTTATTATTGATCTGGATTCCATTATTTTTTTGCATCAGTTAATAGTTTGAAGCAGGGGTGGGATGCTACCAGTTTGGCTCGGTTCTATAGAACCGGTAGCTCTGAAGAGCAGCAGATACCAAACCGTTTCTGTGTCTGCTGCTCTGTTTGGCCCAGCTGCCCACCCGAGCTCTTGACTGTCCTTTATTTCCTACATTTTCAACCTCAGCTACTTTGTGCAGCACAACTGAGGTTGAAAAAGCAGGAAAGAAGAGGAATTTGCACCGTGCTTATCAGCTGTCCGGGCGGCACAGCTGAGGTTTTTTGGAAATGGTCTACACACGCGCACAAAATGCACTCTCACCAGGGGTGGGATTCTACCTGCCAGAGAACTGGCAAATGGTGCCACTGCCTGGTACCACCCCGCCCCGCCCACTCACTCCTTATCTGGCATGCATGCCATCAAACTTGCCTGCTAAGTTGCTATTTTTCCTCTTTTTTCCCCAACCATCAGCTGTTCTGCTGTGCCAGGAGATTTAGATTAGCTAGAAAGCAGGAAATCATTGGATTTCTTGCTTTCTAGCTAATCTAAAAGCAGAGCTGAACCTGAAGCTTCTATTATTCAGTGCAGACTCAGGTAGCCGATTTCAGAAAGATAGATCTCTGAATGAATCTGTGATTCTATGAGCAACTCAATCTGCCTGCCTGCTTTGCCTGATTTTGGGTAAAGGTTTCTCTTTTTTATAAAAAAAATTCAATATTTACATAAATATTTATAATATTTACATACAAGCCATGCCCAGCCAGTCACATGACTACCAAGCTATTCCCATCAGCAAGCCATGCCCAGCCAGTCACATGACCAAGCCACATCCACAAATTAGGCCACACCCACAGAACCGGTTGTTAAGAAATTTGAATCCCACTCCTGGTTTGAAGCCTTGTAGTTTCTTTTATTCTGTTCATACCTTTCATAAGATATTAAGTCGAACGTATGTGTGCATGCTCATTATGTAGCCATTTTCATCTTCAAAGACCCGTATGTATGAATGAAAACCGATAAAACCCTGATTCCATAGAATTCATTCACACTGTTGAAATTCTTTATTTATATATGCAATTAATCCACTAACAGAGATAGTAAATGTAGCATAATGTAATGATAAACAAGCATGCCTGAACTTTGAAGAGGTTCACTATTTTGAACCGTATAGAATAATGTAAAACTATTCTCTGAAAATGTTGTGTTCCTTCCTAGAGCTATCAGTATATTAAGAACAATTAACATCTTTTTCTCTGGCGGTTACAATGATTAAAAACAAATGCAAGATTTGCAGTGTTCTTTAGGGTTGTATATCTTTTGCCAAAACAGTTGTTGCATAATCATGGAGGGAAAAAGTGGGGAGTGGGGGTGTTAACATTAAACAAAAATTTCCAATTTTTTAAACAATTTTAATTCAGCAGGGGAAAAGAAAATAATTCATTATTTTGTTAAATTTAATTAATTTATAAGCACATGGTTCATTGAATTCAATCCTGCATCTCGAGATCTTTTCTAGGTCCATTAAGCTTACAGGGTTCAATTTCATCTCTTAAACTCATAAAAGCCTCATCAAAATGGAAATAAAATGCAATTTTGAACTTGCTAATGAAGGAAAAAAATATTAACACTTCAGAATGTTTGAATTTATTGATCATCTCTGCCAGCCCACTTTAAAGGATATCTTCTGCATTTAAGGCAACTTTATAATTAGAGGCTAATTGTATTAAGAGACATTTGGGGCAAATAATTGACAGTGCCTTTCATTCATGATAATTAAGGATATTTATGTTGGTGAGGGCCTTTCATTTTTAAGAAAGAACATTATTTTCAAAACCTTTTCATATACTGCTATTGAGATTCTGTGGTATCTAATGACATCTAATAAGCTCTGTCAAGGCAGCATTAGATTCACCATAGTTTATCCTTGCTAACCTAGTATATTGTATAAATTACCAGAGGACAATAGTATGTTGGTTTGCTAAACCAGAAAAAAAGGGTAATAAGTCTCTAAGGAAGACACAACTGCAAAACAGAAAACATTTTACTGTCTCTCAAAAATGGGGAGCAAGTAGAACCACTTATGGTAACTTGCTTGCTAATGTCAAATAAACTATTTGCTTTTTGCATCAGCAAAGTTAAAGCTAATCCCAGTAAGATAATTAATTATATTACTTTCACATACACAGATGTGGGGATATATTGTCAGCAGCTTGATCTCTTGAACCATGAATTTTTAACCAGCTGCTAAAATTGTTGAAGTGAGACAGGCCCCCACATTGGACACTGTATAAGCAGTGGAAATAATATGCTTGCTTACCATTTGAAATGAAATATTTCAATTTTCTGCTTAGGGCAGCCAATCACCACATGCTTGCCTGCCTTCCATAGGATAGGTTTCCATTCAAATTGGAGCAGAATGTTCACATACATCTTAATTTTGTATTTATAGGGCCAAATTGGCCCTTTTAAAATAATACTTTACTTTTTTTTCTACCATAAAAGATTTCAAGTAATTTTTGTTGATAGATATAATTTGGGGGTGTGGAGATTTTTTCCTGCTTAAATTATTTTTTTGTCTAAAAAGCATGTATCTTGAAGAAATTGAGGACTGTTTTATACCAGGCACACTGCTTAAAATATAAAATATACCTCTGTGCAACATGGCTCCTGACAGTATATCTTCTTCACAACTGTAGTTAGCTGCTGCCAGATAAAATAGAGAAGACTAAATGGATCAGTGTCTATGATGTGGAATATGACTCTTATCATACACTCAAGCTTTCTTTAGCAATGGAAAGATTCAGGAATCTCAAACACTCTCCTGCTCTCTTTCTCAACTCTCTCGCCCTCCTTCCCTCTTTTTCCCCAAACACACAAGTCTGTCTTCTTTCTACTTTTGTGGCAAATTCACCTTTAGCTACATAAATAGATGTCTTGAACTTCTGATTACCCCAGGCTTGGCCATTAAAATGAATAAATGTACTACAATGTAATATACATTGTACCCCTCCTGCAGGGAAGAAAGCAGAGCATCAATTTATTATGAAGGGACATCTCTTTGGTCAAAAAACAAATGGTGTTTGGAAAACATTACAACTTATTTTACTTCTTTACAAGTATAGAGAGGACATTTTACCATTCTGCTGCCACACTCTGTAAAGGAAATGGCGGGAACTTGGAAAAGAAATATTACCACTGTGTATTATTGTGTTACATTAAATTTAAAAGATTGATCCTAAAAGAATGATTAAAAACTTAGGGCCCAAATTCTAATAGAAGGATTCCTAATCCACTGAGTTCAAATCTTCTTGATTACAGATATGTTGTAAAATATGTGCAAAATAATTCAACAATTCGTTTATAAAAATAGCTTCCAACAAAGAAAGTTCAGCTTCAATGGTTCATAACTGATTTGATATATTGTATCTTGCCAAGTCATGGTTAGTTTGACTAGATCAGTGAAAAGAAGGACTAGGGGAGACATGATAGCAGTGTTTCAATATTTGAGGGGTTGCCACAAAGAAGAGGGAACCAACCTATTTTTCAAAGCACCAAAAGGCAATGGATGGAAAGTAAACAAGGAGATAAGCAAGCTAAAACTAAACAGAGAATTTCCCAACAGTGAGAACAATTAACCAGTGGAATACTTTACCTTCAAAAGTTGTGGGTGCTCCATCACTGAAGGCTTTTAAGAAGAGACTGGAAGACTAATTGTCTGAAATGACATAGGGTCTCCTGCTCAACCAGGGGTTGGACTAGAAGACTTCTAGGTCCCTTCTAACTCTCTTATTCTATGTTCCATGTTCTATGTAAACTACCCACAGCAAATTGGATTCATATAGTGCTAAACTACAAACCATTTACAACCTATAATGGTTAGGTTCTCACAGACAGCTCATCCAAAAATAAACATGTGGAATGATGTGAAAGTTTGTGATGATAGCTATTTTTCTATAGTTTCAGTAGTAAAACTTTTTGAGTGTTTTAGATACTGAATTTTGATTACCCAAGTTCCTTATGCAACATCCAAGGAGAGCAAGGAATATCAAGCTGAAAGAATTATTGCCGGCTGCCATTCTCTTAACTAACAAAAATAATATTCTCAAATATCTGGCCAGCAAATTATACCTACCGCACCTGGGAAAGGTGTCACTTGGAAACTAATTTCCCCTTGGCACTGCATCAGCTATTTATTGCAAGTGCTGGCTATAGTGAGCATTTCAGCCAAGTTAATTTGAGCCAGGTCTTGATGTACTGTCTTTTTAAGACCATGACTATAATGATAAGGGAAATCATTCTGGCAAGTGTATTATACCGGTTAAAATGAATTACTTTAAATCATTGCCCTTTAACATGTCCTGCAATATGGTCAACAATTTTATTCAGGGCAAGCCGTGCTAAAGACTAATCCAAATTGGGAAAATAAAATCTTCAGTGAAAATCCCATTACAGTCAATTCCAAACTGTGATTGCAATTGCAGAAGTTCTCATTTGGAGTAAGAGCAACTAGCATGATAAAATCAGGAGCAAGGCTACTGTATGCTGAGATAGTTTAGGCTACTATTTCTCAACCTTGGCAATTTTAACATGTATGGACTTCAACTCCCAGAATTCCCCACTTAAGTTCTGTACATCTTAATATTGCTGGGCCTGAGAAACATCAGTTTAGACACTCAAGCAGAGGTGGTATTCAGCAGGTTCTGACCAGTTCTGGAGAACCGATAGCGGAAATTTTAAGTAGTTCAGAGAACCAGCAAATACCACCTCTGACTGGAGATTTTACAGTATCCTTTCCCTGCCATGCCCACCAAGCAACGCCCAGAGAACCGATAGCAAAAAAATATGAATCCCACCACTGCTCTCAAGGCATTACCAAAATTTGGCTTGATAGATGAAATCTCCTGAAGGAATTGTATTAACGTTAATCCCACCAGCCAGAGATATAAAAGACAATAATAGAGGTACCCAAAACAAAGACCAAGGGAACTACTCCACTCTACATTCAAGTTTAGTGAAGTACAAGAAATCCCATGTCTACAGGACTAGATTAAAGTTGAATTCCAAAGCATCTGGTGGACATCAGATGCAGTAAAGACATGTGTCTGCACATTCGACAACGGCTTTCCACAAGAATTGTATAGCAGAAATTAATATGTTCCTGTTTTTTTTATTAAAAACACCTTTTTTGTTTGCCTCAGGTCTGCTTCCCATAGCCCTTGCATAATTTCCTGCCGTATCTGTTTTTTATATATTCAGACATAAAGACATACAGTATATGTACATAGTGGACACACTATAAAGTATTTCTCTCCCCCTCAAAAAATACCAATTGGCTCCATTAGGTTTTTTAGAAAATTAAAAAATGAGTCATTGCATCCTATGCTAATTGACCCAGAGAAAGGTAACACCTCCCCAAGAGCTGAAGAAGGAGAGGAGAGGAGAAAGATGCTCAACAAGAAACCTGCCCCTCCAAAAGAACAAATCAGGGTTATGCTTCCCCTACATAAGGGGAGCTGTGCACTTCATACATCCATTGGCAACAACTAGATTTAGGTCCACACTGTGTTCTCACATTCTTTAGCCTGCCTTCTCAAGTAGTAATCCTGGATCTTTATAGCACATTTATTTGACGCTTTTGTACCTTAGTTATAATTTTAACTCTCTTTTGCCTCTAATTCAAGCAGGTTGAGTTATTGTGGGCTGGGTATTTTGTTTGTAAGGGACCATGATACTTTGTTCAAACATTTATGCCATTATAGTTCTGCTTGAAAATCATTTTAATAAAGATATAAGATTTACCTGTGTGTCTGTGATTACCGTGGACCAGGAGAGGACCAATTATGACTGCAGTGGTTGAGTTTGGATGGCTCTAGAAATTGAATGAGTAAATAAATAAAATAATGTTCTTGTAATGCTATAAGTAATGAAGAAATGCATTCAACAGTAAACTATTAAGACTACATCTTCCAATTCTAAACCCTAATCATAAATTAAAAATGACCAAACTAAAATATATTGAGTCTTTGCACACAACCTTAAAATACCACACAAACCTTTTAAATATGGAATATACAAAATTTAGGACATTACAATCCTTCAGGTAGTAAATCTAGTCAGCCAGAAGGAAATGGCAGCCCTGATTTCAGGACAAGAGAAACAAGTGAGTATATCACGTAGCAGCAGGTTTACCAAAATATATTGAGATAGGACTAGAGTTCAGCTGAATAATCTCTCAGGATCTCCTTCAATTTACTGATTCTTTCTTCTAAGAGTAGGTTGGCAAGAAATCTGCCAGAAAGTCTGGATTCATTTTTGACAAGGTGTAATCTGTTCAGGAAAGTACTCTGCTAAGAAGCTCATAACACTTCTGTTTCCAGTAACCACAAGAGGACATTAGGTTTCCCCCTTCCCTCTATTCTCCCTCACTCAATATTTTATGTATAATGGAAAACAAACTGTCATTTTAAGATTAAAATCAGCACATTGGAGATACTATGGGAAAGGATGAGTAATGAAATTAAGCAAAACTGTTTGGGGAGCATCTCATCAGCTCAGCTGGTACATTTGTAAATTCCAAATTTGTCAAGTCTCTAGTGAGCTGCTTCCAAAGAAAATGAAATCCATTTAAGCTCTGAATTCCCTAACATCTTTTAGCACTTGGAAAATTATATTGCGTGTGATAATTGGCTGAAAGCCTTAAAGAAACATAGCAAATACAAACATTTCAGGATTTTGCATATTTAAATATTTTAAAACAAGCATCCTATTAGCAGAAAGATTTTTTTTTGAAAAAAAGTTTTTATTTTAAGACAGACATACAAACAAAACATAAAAAACATAAAAACCACCTTCCAGTTGGTTACAGATCCTTTGTGTTATCCTTTCATAGTCATCACTCACAATTTATAAAAAAGATTCTCATATTATCAATATAAAACATTATTATATATTATATATATATATAATATATATTATATTATATATTATATATATATTCTTATATATTATATACATTCTTATATATATTTATCAATTATTATTTATACACGACTAAACTATTTCATCATTTATATGACATATTCGCAACATATTCGCGAGAAGGATTGCAAGAATGTTCAAGGACAAATCGGATAAGTGTTGGAAATGTCATCAGATACCTGGCTCCTACTACCACATGTGGTGGACTTGCGCTGATGCTAAAAGATATTGGACTAAAATCCACATGTGGTTGGAAAAAATGACACAACAACATATAGACTTGAAACCTGAGATATTTCTGTTGGGAATTGTACCAGAGACACTCAACAAAGAACTGAAATATTTGATTGTTAATGTATTGACAGCTGCCAGAATTGTATTTGCTAAAAACTGGAGAAATGATAAGACACCTACGCAGGAGGAAGTGATTAGGAAGATTTTGGACTGTGCCAAAATGAGTAGATTAACATCTGAAATTAGGGACCAAGAAGAAAAGCAGTTTTATAAGATATGGAATATGTTCTATCAATGGTTAGATAAAAACGTTTGGTAATATATTTTTGGGAATATAAAGATAGATAGAACTGTTGAAACAATATAGAGATTATAATATGATAGAGGATTAATAATGATGATTATAGTTTTTCCTTTTTGTAATACTGAGTATGAATAATGAGGGGAAGGCACTGTGATTTTTGACCGACCGACATACTTGAAATTGATATGGATTTATGTGTTGTATGTTTGTTTGTTATGTTTGTTCATTTGGAAAAATAAAACTTTTGTAAAAAAAAAACATATAGGCTTGAAACCAGAAATATTTTTATTGGGAATTATACAAGATATTTACAATAAAGAGTTGGAATACTTGATTGTAAATGTTTTAACAGCAGCTAGAATTGTATTTGCTAAGAACTGGAAAAATGATAAAATACCTACGCAGGAGGAAGTGATTAAGAAAATTATGGACTGTGCTGAAATGAGCAAATTGACATTTGAAATTAGAAATCAAGAAGATAAACAATTTTATAAGATATGGAATTTGTTTTATCAATGGTTGGGTTAAAAGACTTGGTAATGTAATAGATTATATAATTTTGTAATAGAAATTTAATAGATTGTTATAATATAATATAGACATATATAACCATTGGATGAAAGTATAATATAAACTTTACATTAAAATTGCTATTAGCAGAATGATTGAAGTCACAAAAAGTACCAGTTTAAATGTTCATAATTCCATATAGATATTTCTTGATTATTTTCAAATGTTTGCCACTTGGGTTATACATCCAATGAAAGGAAATTTACCAGGTTGTGAACACAGTTTTTATTTTAGCAAGCAGCACTCAAAAATGTCAACTTTATACACTCTACTCTACTGGACTGCACACCTTTATGTTTTTCAGCATTTAACTTAAAATGCAATCATTTTTACCCTAAGGCCATCTGTCCTCATTTATTCTTCTACTGGGCTGCAGTTATCCTCCTATAGCCCATAAAAAGTAAAATAAAAATTTTACCCAAACCCAAAGTGCAAAGAAGATTCAGTCCCAAAGGCCTTTAAATGCATCTTACAGTTATTACAGTTTATCTGGGCTGTCTTTAACTAAGTCTTCAAGAAATGTTTCAGGAACTACTTTGGACTGTCTTTCCAGAGGCCTGGGTGGATTCAATTATTTTACTACTGGTTCTGTGGGCATGGCAGGAGAAGGATACTGTAAAATCTCCAGTGAGAGGTGGTATTTGCCAGTTCTCCGAATTACTCAAAATTTCCGCTACCAGTTCTCCAGAACTGGTCAGAACCTGCTAAATACCACTGCTGGGCCTCAGGCCTGTAGAGCATGCGCAAGCTCGAAAAACAGGCATTTGTCTTCTACACATGTGCCCACACCTCTTCATGGTTGGAATTCATTTGGCAATCTGGTATCTATACATAGACTCCTGATACAAGGTCAGATAGCAGATTACATTGGAAATTGCTAGACACAACATATCATCAGTTATCTGAACATATTTGCATAAACTTTATTAGGCATATATCTTCCTCGATCTTGAGTCCTGTACCAGAGGCTTGGGAGCTTGAGTGTTCAAGCTCTGCTCTCTTTTGATTAGAGAGAGCTGATTCTGTTACTGGGATCTGTTGTAGCAACTCTCCCAGTTTAGGAGCGACAGCCCCGAGAGCTCCTACCATTGCTGGATCATATCCTCTCCAGTTCCTCTTTCAAGCCTTGGTATTTCTCCAGCTTCTCATATTTTTTCCTTTTTATGTTGTTGTCACTTGGCACCACTGCATCTAGAATGGAATGGAATAGGAACAGAACAGAATAGGAATAGGAATGGAATGCAAAAGAACAGGAACAGAATAGAAATTTATCACCATCATTGTCTTCTGGTCCTTGTCTATTACTACAGTGTCTGGTTGACTGGCTAGTATCTAGATCTAGATCTGGAAATCCCACCTGATCCCAGTTTTCTTATTCTCCACAACCTTTTGTGAGATCTCCCATCTAGACTCAGGAGGGTCTAGACCATATTCTGTAATGCTCCTGTACACAATGCCAGCTACTTGGTTGCATCACTCACCACTCTTTCTGCCTAGTTCTTACACCCTGCCATATTTATTGAACTGCCTGTTGTCTCTGCATACTCTGCATCATGGATCCTGTCAAATGTGGTAGACTTCTGCTTCTTTGGAACTGGTGCTTAGTGCCTCTTCTTGTGCTGCTATGACAAGTGCTTCAGTGCTTTCTTTCAGTCCAGTCTTTTCCAGACCCTGGCAGGATCTCCCAGTGTTTGCCACCAGTTATCATTGAGAAAGGTAAAAGGCTAAAATTATGACATTTTTAAAATACGCATCTGAATCCTTGGTTTAGTTTGAATGAAGATTAAAAACACCCTGCTGTGAGTCTGACTAAGTGGGCAGAACCATGAATATTCAATAGTCTATTAAAAGGTGCTGACATGTGGAAAAGGAAAGAAGCTGGAAGGAGCTTGAGTAGGTATTTCTAGGCCATGGGATTTTAATCTGAGGAAGGATTAGTGAAGCTGTAAACATAACAGAATGTTTTATTAACAGGAGAGACATCAGATAACAGGAAAGCCTAAAATGTACTAAGTTACATCCTGCTTGGGGGAAAATCAAACAGAATGTTACTCTAATTCTATGTCAAGGGAACAACAGCAGGAAGGAAAACACCCTAAAATCAATGATTTCATAAACAAAGGACTCACAGAATAAGAGATGAAGAGGAAACACAAAGCAAATCCCAATTCTCTTATCTGCACTTCACAGCCCCTTGTGGTCAATAGGTTGTAACATGCTGAAATAGAGTGCATAAGAAGCCACATCTTCCACAAGTGGGCTTCTGAGGAAGAAGAGATAGCAATAATACTTGTACTTTTCACTATAATCATTGTATGCAAAATAATTTTCCAATATGTACAACAATTGTTGTCTTCCATTTTAAGTAAAAGGGCACAAGCTAAGAGACGTCTGGGAAAGATTGGAATACCTGACTTGTATACAGTCTGGAAAAGGAGCACTGTTAAGAATAAGGGAAACAATTTATCTTCCACTCAGTATAGAAGCTAAGGGGACATGAATATTATATGTTGGGATAGATCAGGAACTCAGTTCAGTACTGCCTACTTCAAGTCTTCACAAACTGGCCATTCTCCATTATGCAGATGCAGTAATCTGGCACAGATTTAGCCATCTTCTTTCTTCATCATTGCTTTATTTTATAGTGATCGGTAGGTAAAACAGGCAATCTGTGGCTTGTAGGTTTTCAGGTGACCTATGTAAATTGCAGTGGTGAAGGACCATTTGCCAATGGGCATATGTTAACTTGGAAGTCCAGCAAGGGTGAAGGCTATGCACATTTTTTAAGTGAACTCATCCCAGTATCCAATTTATTTCTATCTACCTAAACTCTGCAACTGTAACAGCAGGTGCAGATGTTCCTAAGACAATTTATTCAGTTCCAGTCAGAAGTATTGATCTGTCCCTTTGGGTCTATGATATTTAATTCCAGCAGACCTAACATTTCATGCTTCCCAATTATATCATATAGACATCATCCCTCCCTGCATTGTCTTCATTGTGAGGTTCAAAAGACCTATGTCTTGCTACCTGGTGAATTCTGTACTCTTTGTTTCTTCTTTTCTCAGATACCTTAATCATGTTTGCATGTTTCCATTTGGTATATACATGCACACACACACAACATATAATGTTTCCATTAGCAATCTCCCCACCATTGAAATATTTGTGTTCAAATATATCGCTGTTATTTAGCTTTTAATGATGCTAGTTTCTATTTCTAATGCTCCTTTTCTTGAAATGACATGCATGATAATACAGTTTAAAACTATTCAACTCTTTCCATCCTAATAAAAATCTGCCAAGTCTCTATCCCTGAAAGCTTTAATTCTAGAAATCTTTAATGCACTCCACCCTGTCAGGTAAACTTGTTAATTTCCCCTTTGAGCTTAAATTGTTGATTAAAGTAAACAGAGCAATGGTGCTCTACTTAGCTCCTCCCCTTTACTCCCCCTCCCCCCAGTACTAAGTTTCAACTGTAGCTATAACTTCATCCTTACAGATAGTCTTCAATTTAAGATTTTTAAACTCACTTTGAAAACAGTAAAGAAAACTGGCGCTGTACAGAAATAGCTTTTAAAGAAATGTTTAGCTGATTTATCTTGCTAAATTACAGAACAGCCTCTGAAAATTGTGTCCCTTCTAATCCTTCACATATGCACTCCTACTCTTTGAGGGGGGCAGGTGTGACTCTGTTTCCCACTATCTCAGTTGGGCTGAGAATATTTGGCACAATTACCACCTTGAGTGAAGCCAATAATGGAATGACACCTCCCATTTGCGCCACTTTGACCTGTGGCGTTTCACTTATTCTCTTTTTTGTCCAAGTCAAGTTAAGGAATGAAGCATGAAATCACAGGATGAACAGCTGCCAGCAAACAAAACACACCATGTATTCTGAATGATAGAAATCACTCAGAATAAGCCCAAGAGACTTGGGGACACAGAGGAGATACCAAGTCAATTATAGGAAGATGCAAAGCCATTACAGAAGAGATTCCTGTGTTGGGAGGGGGGATATGAGTGTTGTGACCCATCAGCTGTCAGCAGAGCTGTCAGCAGACTCAGACAGTAAGGAAGTTGGGGAGGAACATGGGCCAGTCATGGGGTCTGGGGAAGGCTCTGATTAGTGCTCTGCGTCAGAGGCAGAGATGGGGCCAGTGCCGTCGTACAGTTATCAGCTATCTTCGGAGTCGGAGATCAGTGGGGCAGAAGAACAGCTGGAGCCTGTTCCCAATGTGTGCATGCACAGAGCTGCCAGGAGAAGGGAAAAGTTAAGGAACAAAGGCTCAGGTGGATGGTGAATGGCCCCTCCCATAGGGAATAAAGAGGAGTGAAAGGGGAGTGGTGTTTGGAGGAGACAATTAGTTCGATTCATTAGGGTGAAGATCTGTTCCTGACCTTGCCAAGTAATTGCTGCTACAACGTGGCATTTGGAAGATATCGGCCTGGCAACTCTCCAAGCCTGATAAAGGTCTGTAGTTGTGTAATCTCATGAAAGACTGTTTGCCGGGACTTTGCTGTAGAGGAATTCACTTCAACCTAAATACAAGGTGTTTTATTGGGACGAGGAGCCTGCTTCATGGTCTTGGGAAGCCCGGGTCAGAACAATGAGAAAAAGGCTCAGAATAACTCCACTTTCATTACACTAAGTATAAGTTGGGAAGGAAAACTCCTTAGCTAAAATATTTTATTATGCTACCTTATTAGCAATAAAATAAGGTTTATTCTCAAGATTTTATTATGTTATCTTACTTGCAATAAGGATTTTTATGGTTCTTGGTTTGACAGTTTTCCATCTTCTATTTTTCTCCTCTGTGCCACCAACACATACATATTTTTCTCTCCCTTTTTTTCCAACTCGGGTCTTTTGCTCAATCATCTTCGATCCCATTTGCACTTGGAGAACACTGTTTGGGGGGGGGATCTGAGTTCCTTCAGATGTCATTGGAGCACAGCTTTCCTCATCGTGGATCATTGATTATATTTTCCGAGGCCAGGTAGGTACCGTACTATATTCCAAAAACATGCTGAGGGAAAACCTTTTGGCTGTTGTTGAGTTTAAAGTTCTCCAACAAGCAAACTAAAAGAGCCTTGGTGGTGCAGGCTGTTAAATGCCTAGCACTTAGTTCCAGCTGCCTGCAACTAGTGCAGGCTCGAATCCCACCAGGCTCAAGGTTGACTCAGCCTCCCATCCTCTCGGGGTAGGTAAATTGAGGACCCAAGATTGTTGGGAGCAATAAGCTGACTTTGTAAAAATGCCGCTTAGTAATATGCAGGCATATACAATGGAATGAAGGCTATTGCTGAGCGCACTGGGTTGCGCTCCAAAAATTGTAAGCCTCCCTGAGTCTCTGGAGAAGGGTGGCATATAAATATGAATTTAAAAAAAAAAACTGGTGCCTGATATTGTCAAAGATGATTTGCTGCAAAAAGCTAGAGTCCAAAAATCCTGCTTTTGTATTCAAACTATTAAGTTAAATCCACCAAAGTTCCAAAGCATCAAAGTAGCAGATGCCTGCCCGCCCCACTTATTCATAAGAACATAATACAGAAAGATTGGATGGGTACCAAGGTAAAGAGCTCCCACATCACTGATTTCCATTACTTCTGAATTGGCCATGGATTCCCACCCCTATCTTCTCTGTTATTTATTTTGGTTGATAACAGTTCTTTTGTCTCTTTCTCAGAGATCTTTTTCAGCACCTCTACCTAATAACCCTTATTAAACTAAACCACAGAGCTTTCCTATAAAAGGGCATATTTTCCTAGCGAGCAAATTGGGACATTGTTTTAATGTAGGTGAAAAGTAAAAACATAAAATCCATCTCAAAGCACTCAGGGCAGCAAAGTATGCAACTGTAATATCACCCTCTGAAACTTTCACACTAAGTCTAGTAATGAAGTTAAATTGGAACTCTGTTGCTATGTAAGCAAGAAAGAGGAGAATAATCCCCTTTTACAGCTGGTGTTCCTTCTTTGGAAAAGCCTAATATTTGAGGACATGGTGTTCTAGCTATAGAATGAATACAATAACAAATTCTGTAGTCACCTTGTTCTATGGAAAAGTACATAAAATAGGGAAGATGTTAGCACTTGTTTATTTTCAATATTTCCCCAACACTTCATCTAATCTGCTTATTCAAATTTTAATAAAGAAATGTAATGAATGTATCATATTGGAATAACCATTCTATGCACAAGGGTTCCTTTATTTGGAAGGTTAATGAGAACTTTGGTCTATTTTCCTCACAAAGCAATTGAAATTGCTTTTCAAATCTGCAGTCAATACAACAAATTAAAAAAAATATATTAATCAGAAAGCTCTGGCATCCTTCAGTTGATTTTGTATTTTCTTAACAGTTTCTTCCAAAATGTTCCCATTTTTGTGGGCCTCCTTGGTCTTCATAACAAGACAAGGTATCAAAGCTCCTGCCATAGTTTAAGTATATTTACAAAGCATTTAGACCCTTTTTTGGCAACAAAGCTTTAAATGTTGGCTTTTGAATTGTATCCCTAAGCTTCCTCTTGTAAGTAGGCATTTACACTGGCAACACTCAGAACTGATAATCTCACTCAGAAGTTCATGAGACATAGATTTCCTAATGTTTCCTCCCATGATGTTTTTTCTGTCCGTGTGTGATTTATTTATTCATTTATCTTATTTATATAGCTACTCATTTCACCAAAAGCAATACCAAATGTAGTAACTATGTCTCAAAAATCTACCTGGGTTACCTTTAAATAATTGTTTGCTAGCAGCAAAAATTGTTCTGCTAGCACTTTCAGTTTAATTTGAGGAGGTTCACACAAGATATTACCAAGACAAAAAAAATGCAATTACTATCTTCATATAATGTGCTATATTCCCCCAAAGGAATATAAAAGGTCACAATAAGACAATAGTTACGTTCTCACAATATGCTATGAGACTATCCAACCCCATTTACTTTTATTTGAAATACTATGCAAACCCATCCACTAAGTTATGCTCCCAAAAGAAATTCCACTTTTTCCTAATATCATCCCCAGAAACAAAATCATACTGAAACCCCATGGCAATTCTAGAATCCCTCCAGAATTTTCATTATGATTGAAAAGTTGGAAGTTGTAGGCCCAAAGCACAAGAATCCTTGTGGCTTTTTCAGAAATTACTCTGTGCTTCATATGAAGCCCTTGTAAGCTAGAGCCATAGATTTTGAAGTTCATTTTCTGGAATAAGAAAGCCAATACAGTAACATTGACAAATGCAATCTATTTCTAATTGGCACCAGTTGCCCAGAAGCCATCATCTTATCTGTGCTGAGTACACTGTTCATCCAAATCAGCATCAGCAAAGGTGGCCTTGCCCTCATCAGTATAACAAAGAGCAACCACTTGTTGAAAGTAAGAATCAAAGTAACCTTGATTAGCTGAAGTATTGATTCTTCCCCTAAAATGACTGCAGCTAAAAGGTCTAGGAGACAATATATAAAGTTGCATTTTCATGCTATTTACTCTTTATTCATCAGGAAGTAATCATTTATTCCTCTAAAAATACTATTCAAGGAAATCTAGAGATAAACAAAGAGATCTGTATACATCTTCTAGGAGATGCTTCTTTTGCCTTGCATTGTGTCCATTCGTGTATGTGGAAGGAAATGGGTGGAGATAGTGTCACTTCTCACATATTATCCTATTGACACAGAAGCCTGTACAAGCAAGAAAGTGCTTCAAGCAAAGATCACAGAGTTCCTAAGGCAGCTGTGCCCAATCCCAAGCTTTCCAGCTGTATTGAAACTTTAGCTCCCAAGAATTGTACATGCAGCATAATTGGAGAACACTTGACTGGCAATGGGGCTTCTTGCTCAGTTTACTGGCAAGGAAGTTAATTCACATCAAAAGCAATCGTCTTGTATTTTCATACAGTTAAAAAAAACATAGTTTAGACCAGATTCTTCCCCTAAAATGACCATTTTAGGGGTGTCAAACTTGCAGACTGCGGGCCAGATGTGTCACATGCTGTCCCCACCCCGCTCAGTTTAGCAAAGGAGAAAAAAGTCCCGATACATCACAGTGATGTCAGTGTGATACTGCAAGTTTGACACTACTGGCTTAGACAAAGAAATCAAATTATTTCATCTTTCCTAATGAAATTCTCACATACTGGGGATCTAAATGAACTAGAAATGTTATGGGATTTCATTATGATTTTGTTCTTGGGGATGACACTTAGAAAAAGTGGGGGGTTTTGCGGGGGACATAACTCAGTGGCTGAGATTGCATGACATTTTAAATAAAATGGTGTTGGATAGTGATTCCAATTATATTTACATTTTCCTAATATAAGTCCTCCTGACTTTTTTTTAAACTATGAATCTGCCCTAGTAACTCTTTTATCTGCTATGTTCTCATGACATTGTTCTCATTCTTTTCTGGGGTTCTGGATTCTATAATCTCCCAGGATTTGAAATGGACACCTAACATTAAAACCATTATTAAAAAGGTACAACAAAGAATATTCTTCCTTCAACTAAAAGAGCCTTGGGTGGCTCAGGCTGTTAATTGCCTGCACTTAAGTTCCAGCTGCCTACAACTGCTGTAGGCTCGAATCCCACCAGGCTCAAGGTTGACTCAGCCTTCCATCCTCTTGGGGTAGGTAAACTGAGGACCCAAGATTGTTGGGGGCAATTAGCTGACCTTGTAAAAATGCCGCTTAGTAATAAGCAGGCATATACAATGGAATGAAGGCTATTGCTGAGCACACTGGGTTGTATCCCAAAATTGTAAGTCAGCCCTGAGTCTTCAGAGAAGGGCGGCATATAAATGTAATTAAAAAAAAAAAACTCAGAAAGTTCAACTCAGAAAGTTCAGATTGCCCAAACAGCCGCTGATAAAGGTCTACAGAGGAATTACTGGGTCTATCATTTGTACTTCTGTAACTGCCTTGTTTGGTACAGCAACCAAACAGAACAGGTGCAGTCTTCAACAGATAGTTAAATTGCAGAAAATTCCAACCAGCCTGACTTCCATATTGCACGAGTGAGAAAGAGGGCTGAAAAAATATCTACATTATACCAGCAGATGCCTGAAAAGGCAGGTATCTAGTCTCTCCCGAAGTTGAAAATGGCCACTTAAGTCAATATTCTCCAGTGACTGGAGTATAAGAGATTTAGTTATGGTAGCTTAGACTGGCCAATAGGAGATGGATTGATCCAACCTCTCAATGTGTAAGTAATAAAATAGTTAGTGAAGAGAGTTTGATTGTAACTTAAACACTGTGTCCTGAAAAGAAGAAAATTATTTGTTTATTAAATTTATTTGCCATTCATTTCATAAAATTACATAGGTTGAGTTATAGTGATGTAATTAGAAGGAGATTTTAGAGATATAGAAGGGCAACCTTTAGATGCTGAAAGTTTAGTAGTCCTTAACTTTTGGCTCAGTAGGCAAGAGGATTAAGGAGATGACTATACCACTTCAGAGATTAGTGAAAAAATATCACATATTCTGTGAGTCATTCTCGTACTTATTTATTTGTTTGTTTGTTTGTTTATTTATTTATCTATTTATTTGACTTGTATGCCGCCCCCTCTCTGAAAGGACTTGGGGCGGCTCACAACTAAAAACACACAATAAATTAATTATCTAAAACATTATTAAGTAATACAAGCCAATCAATCTAAAAACCCTTAAAAATTTAAAATATAAAACCACCACCCCCCAAGAGGTCAGCACAGCCCAGCCTGTCCAAATAGCCAGGTTTTCAAATCGTGGCAGAAGGTGCGAAGGTCAGGGGCCAAACGGAGCCCCAGGGGTAATTGATTCCATAAGGCAGGAGCCACCACAGAGTAGGCCCTCCCCCGGGGCCACCACCAAATGACACTGGGTCGCAGATGGCACCCCGAGGAGCCCCTGCCTGTGCGCTCGTACAGGGTGGTTAGCATTCGATGCCGGCAGAAGACGCTCCCGTAAATATCCCGGACCCATGCCTTGTAGGACTTTGAATGTTAGTACCAAAATCTTGAATCTTAAAGGGGCATCACAACTCCCCCCCCCCAATTTCTACCACAGTTCCAATGAGAACAAATGCAAGGTGCAACAAATAAATCACATCCTTGACAAATGGCTTATGAAGTTGGGGCTTTCTGGACATTTATATTTTCTTTATCTCTCCTGCTGCCAGAAGCTCTGACAAATACAATTAAATAAAAGGGAGATGACTGGACAGAAATAAGAGACCCCTCTAGCCATGAGGAGACGCTGCTTCATTAGAAGGACTTTAAGTGGCTTTCATTTTATTTGTTCCTACATTGAACCTAGCTTGTTTCAGGCTAGGAGGATATTAATCATATTTTGCAGACACTTACCCCCCACACACACACACACACTTATAAAACTTGGGAATGTAATAAAAACAGCCCAAGTGTTAAAGCAAACACCAGGTGGCTATGTATAGATTACACTCAGAAATGTAGTTTCATCGAACACAACTCTTTCAGAAGCTGCTCAAATGGCAACCTCCATTCCATATTGTATTTATTTATTCCTCTAATGGATCCTAAATGAGTACTTGCCAGCAAAGCAAGTCAATTACATGTCCATCATTCTCCAGCACAGCAGTCCTCATTTTCTCCCCATTTTCTGTTTTCCCTCCTTTGTTTCCCTTTTCAACAAACATTTCAAGCTACATAACTATATTCTGTGTTTTGCTTAAGTAGTTATATAACCTAAACATGTTTGGCCTTTACAATGAGAGTCCTTTATTGCTTATTAGTGTATAAATCTGCAAGAGATGATCCATTTCAACCCCAGTGTGTTATTAATTATGTTGAAATTAATTGAAGAGAAAGGAATTGTAATTTATTAGAAACTGCAGCTTGTTTTGAAAAAAAAAATGTAGCAAACCTTTGGTTTAATGGAACATTTTGAGGAGGCAGAGTGTACATTAAACATGAATGCCTGTTAAATCAATGCATAATTACATCATTTGCCTCAATTTCCCTAATTACACAAATAAGGCAAATCACCATCCTTTCTGC
Source organism: Naja naja (assembly GCA_009733165.1). Classification (NCBI taxonomy): domain Eukaryota; kingdom Metazoa; phylum Chordata; class Lepidosauria; order Squamata; family Elapidae; genus Naja; species Naja naja. Next base: position 242,560,862 of record CM019148.1, read on the forward strand.
CAATTTGTCATTTGTGTAATGACATCATTGTACAAATGATACATAATATCATTTGCATAATTAAGTCATTGCACAAATGATGTAAATTGACTTGGGTACACACATTCTTCTGAATATTTCACATGCAAAAGACTTGGTCTTAATTTTGGGGTGATATCCAGGAGGAAAATGTCTGTTGTGAAGTACATTAAACTGAAAATTTACTATACATTTAGTCTTTCTTTCTTTCTCTCTTTCTCTTTCTTTCTTTCTTTCTTTCTTTCTTTCTTTCTTTCTTTCTTTCTTTCTTTCTTTCTTTCTTTCTTTCTTCTGCCTTTGAGTCTCATCGACTCCTGATAACCATTGGTTCCTAGCAGTTGTCTTGGCAGAATTTCCAAAGAAGTTTGCCTTTGTTTCCTTCCTAAGACTGAGAGAGGAACTGGCCATAGCTGGCTTTGTCCCAGGCTGGCTTTGTCCCAGGACAAAGGCAGGACTAAGAACTCACAGTTTCCTGGTTTTCAATGTGTTAAATAATATTAATTGAGTTTGGCCTGGATCTTTAAACCTATATCTATTTCACAGAGTCATTCAATAAATTGCAATGCCAAGTTGTGTCAGATCAAAACAGATTTACTTGTAACAGAACAATCAATCAATATATCATTCTTAAATATATACAGAGTCTTTTCTTCTTTCGTTCCTCTTAAACAGTCCTTCAAGGAACTAGAAGTTACTATGAGGGATTCACAGTTCTTCCTCTCATAACCTCTTCTTAGATATAGCTAACCTCTTTAGAAAGTCCCTTTCTCTTTAGGTTATAGATCTTCTCTCAGATCTCTTTGCTATATCTTCTCATACACAGACCTAAGTCTGTCAGATCCTAATATCTCCTCAGAGTCTTGGATCTTCTCAGTATCTCCAATCTCCTTAGAATCTCCTCATTTTCTTTCTCTCTTTTCTCACTTATTCTCTGTCTCCTAGAAAAATGACAGTTGACAGCCCTTTTATACTTAGGGGCGTGTCCTACAGTATCACAGTGAGGTGCTCAATGCCACCCTGTCATTGGTAGGTTTGATCACCCTATCAAACTCTACTAATTTGTAAACTGCATAGTAACTCCAGAAAGTTCTACTTTCTGACAATCCCCTTCTCTATGCATTTACAGAATTTTTACACACATATATATTGGTCTATATATATATATACACTCTATTTACAATCATTGAAATAATTATACTTACATAGTTAAAGGTAATTTTTCTAGCAGGTACATGTGTTGTTCTCTAGGCAAGGGCTTGGTGAAAATGTCAGCGATCTGTTCCTTCATTTCTGTATATATTGTCTTTATGAAACCTGTTTTAGACAACTGTCTAACATGCTTATATTTTATGTCTATGTGCGGATCTGTGGCCTACGGCTTCAGCTTTTGAAATTTCAATTGCTGCAAGATTATCCTCATGGATAATTATAGGGTATTCTGCTTCTCCCCATAAACTCTTCAAGAGTTCATCAACCATACTAGGTTGTTGGAGACTTTAGACAAGCATGTGTACTCAGCCTCAGCTGTTGAGGTGGAAATTAACCTTTGCTTACCTGAGTACCAATGTACTGGACAGTTATTAAGATATACAATATAACCTGAAGTACTCTTCCTCGATTTGGTATCACCTGCCCAATCAGCATCAGAGTAGGTGTAGAGTTGAGGAATTTCTGAAACGTAAGGCTCAAGTAAGAGTGAGAGATTCGCTGTGCCCTTAAGGTATCTAAGAACCCTCTTGATACCAGTCCAATGTATTTGTTTGGGATTTTCAGAATGCCTAGATAGTATATTTATAGATAGGCTGATGTCAGGCCTAGTCCAACCTGCTATATACAAGAGTGAGCCCAATACGGATTTGTACAGAGTTTTGTGTACAAAATCCTCACTATCACTATACATGTTTCTTGGGAAATCTGTTTGCATTGGAGTGTCACAGGGCTTGGCCTCTGCCATGTTGCACCTGTCAATCAAATCTAAGATTTTATCCCACTGAGAAAGCTCAAATCCTTTCTCAGTTTTTGTGAACTGAACCCCCAGAAATTTGTCAATCTGGCCTAGAGGCTTCAGTGCAAACTTTTACTTACCTGATCAGAGAAGGATTTACTCCTCTCCTCTGATTTGCTGATGTACAAAATGTCATCAACGATACAAGGACAGTCTCCTTGATACCATCTTGTTGCCTGATGAAAACACATTCATCAGCTGGTGAGGCGGTGAAACCTATTTGCCTTAGACACTCGGTAAGGCATTCATACCACCTTCTCCCAGACTGCTTCAGACCATAGAGACTTTTGTTAAGAAGCCAGATTTCATCTTCTCTATGATCTACGCCCGAGGTGCCCTTACATAGATTTCCTTGTCCAATTTGGCGTGCAAATAGGCCGCTTTGTATGTCAAACTGCAGAACACTCTCCCATGTATGGCCGCTATGGTGAGAGCTGTCTTTACGCTCTCAGGGCGTACTGTGGGTGAGAAGGTGTCATCAAAATCCTCAGGGTATCTCTGCGAGAATCCCTGTGCCACCAATCTCGCTTGTATAAGAAGTTCCCATCATCCAGTGGCTTCTTCTTATAAACCCACCTTGTGCCAATTGCTTTCTTATCTTTTGGCAATTTAGCAGGTGTGAACACCTCCAGCTTCCTGAGGCTGTTCATCTCCAAATCCATAGCAGCATGCCAATTTCCTGCTCTTTGGAGATAGCTTTAAAACGTCCTCATATCTTTGAGGAGTGGTCGATGCCAAATTTACATTAGTGATGAAGTCACTAAACCTTTCAGGTTTCTTATTTCTAGTAGTCCGGATTGGTCTACTAACTGGTCCTGTTCACAATTTGAATCATCCAAATTGTCCAAATTGTCACCAGCTTCATCACTATTAATTTTACCAGTTTTAATTTTGGGATGCCCTTCTTCCGGCTTCCCCATCTGTTCTTGAGGATTCCCTTTAGGGCGTGGAGATTGCCCTCTCTCCACTACCTCCTGAGCCAGATGTGTTACCATCATTAGATGGGGTTTGCAACACATTTTTATCTTTGCTGGCCAATCATGGGCTTGTTTGGGAGCCAGAATCTCATTGGCGTGATTCTGCTCCAGTTTGTGCTCTCATAGAAGGTGGCCGATCTTGAGATGACAATCCTTTTGTCATTTCCACAAAATTTGTAAGCCTTGGACCCAGGCTCATACCCTATGAATCTTAATTTGATCGACCTCCTGTCCCCTTTCTTCCTTAACTCCTTGGGGACATGCACATCGGCCATCACCCCAAATACATGCAGATGTCTTAAACTAGGTTTATTTATTTATTTATTTATTAATGGACTTATATGTCACCATCTCCAAGACTCAAGGCCATAACAAAAACAAACACAATAAATATTTTAAAAGAATTAAATTAATGGTCCCATTAATACAAACATTAAAAGCCTAAAATCTAAAACACCCCACCCATAGTCACAGCCCGCTTGGTCAAATAACCAGGTCTTCAAGTCATGGCGAAGGTGCGGAGGTCAGGGCCAAGCGGAGCCCCAGGGAAGTTGGTTCCAGAGTTCAGGGACCTGACAGAGTAGGCACGCCGTGGGGACCGCCAGCCGGCATTGCCGCTGATGGGACCCAAGGAGTCCCTGTCTGTGACTTCGCACAGGGCGCGTTAGTATTCAATGTCGGCAGCAGTCTCTCCTTAAATAATAAGGACCCATGTCATGTAGGACTTTGTATGTTAAAGTTAAAACCTTGAATTTCACCCGAGAGCAACCGCAACCAATGCAGGCGCAGGAGGGGCTAACATGGGAGAACTGAAATTCCCATCACCGCTCAGGCCACCGCAGATTTTGCACCAGCTGCAGTCTCCGGATGGTATGCAAGGGCAGTCCTAAATAGAGAGCGTTGCAATAGTCAAGTCAGGTGGGTAACAAGGGCATGAGTGACTGACGCAGGGCATCCCGTCCAGAACGGGCTAAGCTGGCTAACCAGCCGACTGGGCAAAGGCCCCTGGCGACGGCTCCCACCTGCTCCTCCAACCGAGCCATGCATCCAGGAGGACCCCAGGTTCTCTCTGTCCACAGGGGCAACACCACTCCCCTATGGTCAACGATGGACATTCTAAGCTGGAACGGGATGCCGTATGTACAACCACTCAGTTGGCCGGGTTGAGTCAAGCATGTTGCCGCCCATCCAGATTGCATCGCATCCAGACAGCGAAGTCATCACGGAGAGGGCATCACTGATCTGGTTTGGGGTGGAATATACAGTTGAGTATCATCCGATATTGATGATACTCACCCCAAAACCACGGATGATCTCACCCAGCGTTTCATGTAGATGTTAAATAAGAGGGAGAGGACCACCCCTGAGGGACCCCACAAGTGAGCCTCTTGGGGACGACTCCTCTGCCCCTGCAGCAACACCGACAGCACTGCCCATGAGGTAGGAGGAGAGCCACCAAGAACAGTGCCCCCACCCCCAACCCCACACAAGGGCAAAGGATACCATGGTCGATGGTATCGAAAGCCGCTGAGAGGTTCCATGACCAGGACAGAGGAAAACCCCTGTCCCGCCTCCAGAGATCATCCAACAGTGCACTCAATGCCGCTCCGCTGAAACCAGGCCGAAGCCCATTGGTACGATCGAGGTAGTCCGCTTCTCCAGGAAAAGCGAAATTGCCGGCCACCACATTTTCAACAACCTTCGCCAAGAAGCGAAGGTTGGAGACTGGACGAAAGTTGTTCAACACGGTCGGGTTCAGGGCAGGCTTCTTCAGGAGGGGCTCACCACCGCCTCCTTCAAGGCGAGGGAAAGACACCCTCTCAAAGAAGCGCGACAACTGCCCGATCCAGCTGCAGGTGACCTCCTGGCGCGCATAAGCCAACCAGAGGGGCACGGTCCAACAAACATGTGGTGGAACTCAGGCCGCGATAATCCCCGCCCACTTCATCCTCGAAACAGGATCGAACTCATCCCAAAACGAATGGCCAGACTCCCCGATCCCGCCTCCTCCAACCACTGCAAATCAGAGGACAACCGCTTCATCCGAATGATCTTATCCCGACAGATATTGCTCAAATTCTCAGCCTTCAACGGGTCCGCCCCTCCTCTGGACGAAGAAGGGAGCGTGACCCGAACAGGGCGCTGGGCGGTTATTCGCGACGCTATGAGAGCGGAGAGATAAGACATCTCGCCTCATCGCCTCCCAGGTAAGTCCTAATATGGGCTCTAACTGGGCTCGATCGCCTGGGGAGCGGGTGGCC